>JAJEJO010001113.1:48965-195768 GCA_020662805.1 Glaucomys volans
AAAAAAAAAAAAAAAAAAAAAAAAAGCCTACCAACAAAGAAAAGTCCAGGACGGGATGGATTCACAGCCGAGTTCTACAAGACCTTCAAAGAAGAGCTCATTCCAATACTCCTCAAAGTATTTCATGAAATAGAGGAAGAGGGAACCCTTCCAAACTCATTCTATGAAGCTAATATCACCCTGATATCAAAACCAGAGAAGGACACATCGAGGAAAGAAAATTTCAGACCAATATCCCTAATGAACATAGATGCAAAAATTCTTAACAAAATTTTAGCGAATCGCATACAAAAGCATATTAAAAAGAAAGTGCACCATGATCAAGTGGGTTTCATCCCAGGGATGCAAGGTTGGTTCAACATCCGGAAATCAATAAATGTAATTCACCACATCAACAGACTTAAAGTCAAGAACTACATGATTAGGCCGGGTGTGGTGGCACACGCCTGTAACCCAAGCGACTTGGGAGGCTGAGTCAGGAGGATCCGGAGTTCAAAGCCAACCTCAGCAACTTAGCGAGGCCTTAAGCAACTCAGTGAGACCCTGTCTCTAAATAAAATACAAACTAGGGCTGGGGATGTGGCTCAGTGGCCG
Organism: Glaucomys volans; assembly: GCA_020662805.1. Taxonomy (NCBI): domain Eukaryota; kingdom Metazoa; phylum Chordata; class Mammalia; order Rodentia; family Sciuridae; genus Glaucomys; species Glaucomys volans. The sequence continues at coordinate 49,560 of JAJEJO010001113.1, forward strand.
AGTGTCCCTGAGTTCAATCCCTGGTTCCAAAAAAAAAGAACCACATGATTATTTCAATAGATGCAGAGAAAGCATTTGATAAAATACAGCATCCCTTCATGCTCAAAACACTAGAAAAAATATAGGGAGAGTGGGGGCGTTTCTTAACATTGTAAAGGCTATCTATGCTAAGCCCACAGTTAACATCATTCTAAATGGAGAAAAATTGAAAGCATTCCCCCTGAGAACTGGAACAAGGCAGGGATGCGCTCTTTCGCCACTTCTGTTCAACATTGTCCTTGAAACTCTAGCCAAAGCACAGACCAAAGAAATTAGAGGAATACGAATAGGAAAAGAAGAGCTCAAACTATCCCTATTTGCTGATGACATGATTCTCTATTTAGAAGACCCCAAGAATTCCACCAGAAAACTTCTGGAACTCATTAATGAATTCAGTAAAGTAGCAGGATATAAAATTAATGCTCATAAATCTAATGCATTTTTATTCATAAGTGATGCATCCTCTGAGAGAGAAATTAGGAAAACTATACCATTCACAATAGCCTCAAGAAAAATAAAATACTTGGGAATCAATCTAACAAAAGAGGTGAAAGACCTCTACACTGAGAACTACAGAACACTAAAGAAAGAAATTAAAGAGAATCTGAGAAGATGGAAAGATCTCCCACGTTCTTGGATAGGCAGAATTAATATAGTCAAAATGGCCATAATACCAAAAGCGCTATACAAATTCAATGCAATTCCAATTAAAATCCCAATGACGGACCTCATAGAAATAGAGCAAGCAATCATGAAATTCATTTAGAGGAATAAGAGATCCAGAATAGCTAAAGCAATTCTTAGCAGGAAGAGTGAAGCAGGTGATATCACAATATCAGAACTTCAACTATACTACAGAGCAATAGTAACAAAAACGGCATGGTATTGGCACCAAAATAGGCAGGTAGACCTATGGTACAAAACAGAGGACACAGAGACAAACCCACATAAATACAGGTATCTCATACTTGACAAAGGAGCCAAAAACATACAATGGAGAAAAGACAGCCTCTTCAACAAATGGTGCTGGGAAAATTGGAAATCCATATGCAGCAAAATGAAACTAAACCCATATCTCTCACCCTGTACAAAACTCAATTCAAAATGGACCAAGGACCTAGAAATTAGACCAGAGACCCTGCACCTAATAGAAGAGAAAATAGGTCCAAATCTTCATCACGTTGGCCTAGGACCAGATTTCCTTAACATGACTCCCAAAGCCAAGAAATAAAAGCTGCAATCAATGATTGAGATAGAGTCAAACTAAAAAGCTTTTTCTCAGCAAAGGAAACAATCAGCAATGTCAAGAGAAAGCCTTCAGAGTGGGAGAAAATCTTTGCCACACACACTTCGGACAGAGCACTAATCTCCAGAATCTACAAAGTGCTCAAAAATCTTTACACCAAGAATATGAATAACCCAATCAATAAATGGGCCAAGGAAATGAACAGACACTTTACAGAGGAAGATCTACAAGCAATCAACAGATTCATGAAAAAATATTCAACACCCCTAGATATGATAGAAATGCAAATCAAAACTACCTTAAGATTTCATCTTATCCCAAGTAGAATATCTTTTATTAAGAATACAGGCAACAAAAGGTGTTGGCGTGAATGTGGGGAAAAGGGTACACTCATACATTGCTGGTGGGATTGCAAGTTGGTGCAGCCACTCTGGATAGCAGTGTGGAGATTCCTTAGAAAACTTGGAATGGATCCACCATTTGACCCTGCTATCCCACTCCTTGGCCTATACCCAAAGGACTTAAAATCAGATTACCACAGTGATGCAGCCACATCAATGTTCATAGCTGCCCAATTCACAATAGCTAGATTGGGGAACCAACCTAGATGCCCTTCAATAGATGAATGGATAAGGAAACTGTGGTATATATACACAATGGAATATTACTCAGTCATAAAGAAGAATAAAATTATGGCATTTTCAGGCAAATGGATGATGTCAGAGACTGTTATGTTAAGTGAGATTAGTCAATCCCAAAAATCCAAAGGCCGAATGGCCTCTCTGATAAGTGAATGATGATACATAATGTGGGGTGGAAGGGTGGCAAGAATGGAGGAAGGATAGATAGCATAGAGGGACGGGAGAGGTGGGGTTGGGGTTAGGGGCTAATAATAGCAGAATGTGTGACAGACATCATTGTCCTGTGTACATGCATGAACGCACAGATGGTATGACTCTACTTTATGTACAACCAGAGAAACAATAGCTGTACTCCATTTGTGTTCAATGAATCAAAATTTAATAAAAATAATAAAAAAAAATTATCAACAAAGATGAATTAACATACCTTCTACCTCCCATACAGCCTAAAAGTAAATGTGAGCCCAACCACATGCAATATCTTTAAAGAGCTTACAACTCTCTTTGAATATATGCTTATCTGAAAAGACAGAAAATTTCAAAACTTTACCACTTAAACCATAATATCACACGCATATGTCATCAATTCTAGGGGACTTCGTGTACCTTCTAGACATGATACTTTAAGTCACATAAGAAAAACAGTTTTAGGATCCAAGATGGCGGACTAGAGGGAGGCCGTGTTCCTTGTCGCTCCGTAACTCAGGATTCAAGCAGAGGAAAATTGTTTTTCTGTGAGGCAGTCTTTGCTCCTCATCTATCCCCTGCTGTTTACCCAAATGGTCTACCTCAATCACCTACAGTCTGCAGTCTACAGCAACATAGACTACATTGAGTGCAGATTGCTCACTGACAGCCACTTATCATCCACCATTTGCCTTTTTGCCTGCCTTTGGCCTACCCATCGCCTGTCTTTCACCTCCCTATCACCCACCAATTGAGGTCCACCTGCCGATCCTCTGCAGGTAGCCTACAGACTGCCTGCAGACCGTCAGTGGATCTCCAGCTGCCTGCTGTGGCCTGGAAGCCCACTGTCACAGTACACGAAGGTTTGGTTACACGTGGCTGCTGCCATTTTGGGAAAACAGCCAGGACCTGCAGGACCTCTGGCCCAACTGACTGAGCCCTGCCTCCAGGACCCCCACCCCTGACCTGACTGACCATACCCCACCTCCAGGGGCCCAGGTCCTATCAACCTCACCTAACATAGCCTCAGCACCCACACCCTGTGCAGCAATTCCCCATTTGACAACACATTTGGAAGCCAGTGCAGCTATCTTGGATTATCCTAGAAGTGGAAAATGTCATTAGGTGGGGCAAATCCCATCCTGAGATGCCTGCTTGAGACTGGAAGCTCACTGTCAGGTACCTCTCATGCCTCAGGCTACTGAAGACTGGGAGGTTTGAATAGTACATGACTATTACAGTGTAGTTTTTTTTCCTTCTTTTTGAAAATTTTTAAGTTTTTATTTCTTTGTTTTTCATGCTCTCTATTTTCCTTTTGTTCACCTGTTTCCTCAGAGTCTCTTTCTCCCTTTTCTCATGCTAACAACCAACTTCTTTTGACAACATTGTCACTTCCTATGATCTAGACCTTCTTTATACTTTTTTATTATCCTATTAACAATTACATCCTACACCCCTCCCCATCCTCTATGTACTCCATTAGAAATTGCAGTCATCATTGCAAATCTATTTGTTATACTATAGATAATAATTGAACTCATCCTCTCTGTTTATTACAACAATATTGCTAACATCTTCATTGGGGCTATTTGGTTTACGGCTGCATACTGTCTGTACTGGGTGTTGCTAATATTGATCTCCCCTTTAAAAAGAGGTTTTGGAAACCTGCAGGGTCACTATAAGCCTATAGGGTGGAAACTGCAATAACCCAGATCTGCATTGCTAGAGGGGAAGATACATGAATAACATGAAACAACAGGGAAGAAAGTGTTCCAACCAAACCAAGATTTTATACTGACAGAATCCAATGACAGCATGGTAGAAGAAATGTCTGAAAAGGAGTTCAGAATATATATGATTAAAATGATTTCCAAAGCAAAGGATGAGGTAAGAGAGCAAATGCAGGCAATGACTAATTGCTCCAATAAGCTGAAAGAGCAATGGCAGAAAACAAAAGATCACCTCAACAAAGAGATAGAGATTCTGAAAAAGAACCAAACAGAAATCCTTGAAATGAAGGAAACAATAAACCAAATAAAACTCAATGGAAAGTACCACCAACAGACTAGATCACCTGAAAGACAGAACCTCAGAAAATGAACACAAAATATCGAATCCTGAAAATAAAGTTGCCCAGAGAAGATGGTAAGAAATCATGAACGGAACCTCCAAGAACTATGGGATATCATGAAAAGACCAAATTTAAGAATTATCGGGATTGAGGAAGGCACAGAGATACAAACCAAAGGAAGGAACAACCTATTCAATGAAATAATATCAGAAAATTTCCCAAACCTGAAGAGTGGAATGGAAATTCAACTACAAAAGGTTTACAGAACACCAAATGCGCAAAATTATAGCAGATCCACATCAAGACACATTATAATGAAAATGCCTAACATACAAAATAAAGATAGGATTTTAAAGGCTGTAAAAGAAAAGCATCAGACTACATATAGGTGGACACCAATACTGATATCAGCAGATTTCTCAGCCCAGACCCTAAAAGCTTAAAGGTCCTGGAATAATATATTTCAAGCTCTGAAAGAACATGGTTGCCAACCAAGAATCTTATATCCAGCAAAACTATCCTTCAGATTTGAAGACAAAATAAAATCCTTCCATGACAAACAAAAGAATTTACACATAGAAAAAGCCTGAACTGCAGAACATTCTCAGCAAAATATTCCATGAGGAAGAAACAAAAAACAACAATTTAAGTCAGCAAAAGGAGCAACCACCCTAAAGGAAAAGTCAATCAAAGGAGAAATAAGTTAAAAACCAAACCTAAACCACAATGATTGGGAATACAAATCATATCTCAATAATAACCCTGAACATTAATGACTTAACTCATCAATCAAAAGACATAGACTGGCAATTGGATTACAAAGAAAGACCCAACAATATGCTGCCTTCAAGAGACTCATCTCATAGGAAAAGCACATCCATAGACTAAAGATAAAAGGATGGGAAAAAACCTACCACGCGCAGGGACTCAGTAAAAAGTTTCCATCCTTACATCAGAAAAAGTGGACTTCAAGCCAAAGTTAGTCAGAAGGGATAAAGAGGGTAAACTTCATACTGTTTAATGGAACCATAAATCAGGAAGACGTAACAATCATAAATATTTATGCCCCAAACAATGGTGCATCCATGTACATCAAACAAATCCTTCTCAATTCCAGGAATCAAATAGACCACAACACAATAATTCTGAGTGACTTTAACACACCACTGTCACCACCGAACAGATCTACCAAACAAAGAAACCATACAACTCAATAACACAATCAATAACTTAGACTTAAGAGACATATATAGAATATTCCATCAATCAACAAGCAACTACACTTTCTTCTCAGCAGCACATGGATCCTTCTCTATAACAGACCATATGTTATGCCACAAAGCAGCCCTTAGTAAATGTAAAAAAATAGAGATACTACCTTGTATTCTATCCAATCATATTGGAATGAAATTAGAAATCAATGACAAAATAAAAAACAGAAACTACTCCGACACCTGGAGACTAAATAATATGCTATTGAATGAAGCATGGATAACAGAAAACAACAGAGAGGAGATAAAAAAATTCTTAGAGGTAAATGAGAACAACTATACAACATATCAAAATCTCTGGGACACTATGAAAGCAGTCCTAAGAGGAAAAATCATTGCATTGAGCACATTCAAGAAAAGAATAAAAAGTCAAAAACTAAACAACCTAACATTACATCTCAAAACCCTAAAAAAGAAGAACAGAACAACACCAAAAGTAGAAGGCAGGAAATAATTAAAATCAGAACTGAAATCAATGAAATTGAAACAAAAGAAACAATTCAAAACTGGACAAAACAAAAAGTTGGTTCTTTTTGAAAAAGTAAACAAAATAGATAAACCCTTAGCCACACCAACAAAGAGGAGGGAGAAAACTCAAGTTACTAAAATTCGTGATGAAAAAGGAAATATCACAACAGACACCACTGAAATACAAAACATAATTAGAAGCTACTTTGAAAATCTATACTCCAACAAAATAGAAAAATCCCAAAGACAAATTTCTAGAGACATGTGATCCTCCCAAACTGAACCAGGAGGACATGCACAATTTAAACAGATCAATTTCAAGCAATGAAATAGAAGAAGCCATCAAAAGCCTACCAACCAAGAAAAGCCCAGGATCAGACGGATTCTCAGCTGAGTTTACAAGACTCTCAAAGAAGAACTTATACCAATATTCCTGAAAGTATTTCATGAAATAGAAAAGGAGGGAACCCTTCCCAATTCATTCTATGAAGCTAGTATCACTCTGATACCAAAATCAAACAAAGACTCATCTAGGAAAGAAAACTTTAGACCAATCTCTCTGATGAATATAGACACAAAAATCCTTAACAAAATCGCTGGCAAATTGCTTACAAAAACATATTAAAAAGATAGTGCACCATGATCAAGTGGGGTATATCCCAGGGATGCAAGGTTGGTTCAATATCCGGAAATCAATAAATGTAATTCATCACATCAACAGACTTAAGGTTAAGAATCATATGATCATTTCAATAGATGCAGAGAAAGCATTTGACAAAATATAATGCCCATTCATGCTCAAAACACTAGGAAAAATAGGGATGGAGGAACATACCTCAACACTGTAAAGGCTATTTATGCTAAGTCCACTGTCAACATCATTCTTAATGGAGAAAAACTGAAAGCATTCCCTTTAGAAACTGGAACAAGACAAGGATGCCTACTATCATCACTTCTATCCAACATCATGCTTGAAATACTAGCCAAAGCAATTAGATAGACCACAGAAATTAAAGGAATACGAATAGGAAAAGAAAAACCCCAAGCTGTCACTATTTGCTGATGACATGATTCTCTATTTAGAGGATCCAAAAAACTCTGCCAGGAAAACTTCTAGACCTAATTAATGAATTCAGCAAAATAGCAGGATATAAAATAAACACACATAAATCTAATGCACTTCTATACATAAGTGATGAATCATCTGAATGTGAAATGAGGAAAACAATTCCATTCACAATAGCCTCAAAAAAATAAAATACTTGGGAATCAATATAACAAAAGAGGTAAAAGACTTCTACAATGAAAACTACAGAACATTAAAGAAAGAAACAGGAAGATCTTAGAAGATGGAACGATCTCCTGTATTCCTGAATGGGCAGAATTAATATAATCAAAATGGCTATACTTCCAAAGGCGCTATACAGATTTAACACAATTCCAATTAAAATCCCAATGACATTCCTCATAGAAATAGAGAAAGCAATCATAAAATTCATCTGGAAGAACAAAAGACCCAGAATAGCCAAAGAAATCCTGGGCAGGAAGAATGATGCAGGAGGTATCACAACACCAGACCTTAAACTCTTCTATAGAGCAATAGTAACAAAAACAGCATGGTACTGGCATCAAAATAGACAGGTAGACCAATGGTACAGAAGAGAAGACACAGAGACAAACCCACATTAGTTATCTCATTCTAGACAAAGGTGTCAAAAATATGCAATGGAGAAAAGATAGCCTCTTCAAAAAATGGTGCTGGCAAAACTGAAAGTCCATATGCAGTAAGATGAAATTAAACCCCTATCTCTCACCCTGTATAAAACTCAACTCAAAAGGATCTAGGAATCAGAGCTGAGACCCTACATCAAATAGAAGACAAAGTAGGCCCAAATCTTCATCATGTTGGCTTAGGACCAGACTTCCTTAACAAGATCCCCAGAGCGCAAGAAATAAAAGCAAGAATCAATAAATGGGACGGATACAAACTAAAAAGATTTTTCTCAGCAAAGGAAACAATCAATAATGTGAAAAGAGAGCCTACAGAATGGGAAAAAATCTTTTCCACACACACTTCAGACAGAGCACTGATCTCCAAAATTTATAAAGAACTTAAAAAACTTTACACCAAAAATACAGAGAACCCAATCAATAAATGGGCTAAGGAACCGGGCAGACACTTCACAGAAGATATACAGGTGATCAACAAATACATGAAAAAGTGCTCATTATCTCTAGTAATTAGAGAAATGCAAATTAAAACCACACTAAAATGTCATCTAACTCCAATTAGAATGGCTATAACCAAGAAAACAAGCAATAATAAGTGTTGGTGTGGATGTGGGGAAAAAGGCACTCATACATTGCTGGTGGAGTTGCAAATTGGTGCAGCCACTCTGGAAAGCAGTATGGAGATTCCTCAGAAAACTTGGAATGGTCCCACCATTTGACCCAGCTATCCCACTCCTCAGTTTATACCCAAAGGACTTAAGATCAACATTACTACAGTGATGCAGCCACATCAATGTTCATAGCTGCTCAATTCACAATAGCTAGACTGTGGAACCAACCTAGATGCCCTTCAGTTGATAAACAGATAAAGAAACTGTGGGATATATACACAATGGAATATTACTCAGCCATAAAGAAAAATAAAATTATGGCATTTGCTGGTAAATGTGTGGAGTTGGAGAATATCATGCTAAGTGAAATAAGCCAGGCCCAAAAAACCAAAGGCTGAATGGTTTTTCTGATAAGTGGATGATGATACAGAATGGGGGGGGGGGAAACAAGAGAAGAAAGGAGGAACTTTGGATGGTGTAGAGGAAAATGGGATGGGAGGGGGTGGGGGAAGGAAAGAGTGGACTGAAACAGTATTACCCTATGTATATTCAAGATTACATGAATCGTGTGAATCTACATGGTGTACAACCATAGAAATGAAAAGTTGTACCACATTTGTGTACAAAGAAATGTGGAAAAATACTGTCTCATATATATATTAAGAAAATAGCTTTGTATAGATAACTTCTGATACTTAAAACAAACATGTAGCTACACACTGACGTATAACATTCTTAACATGCATAATAAAATTCAAAACTGATTACTCCCATTCACAAGATTGTTATAGACATGAACTATATATCAGAAAAAAAGTTTTTCAAATGTTAATGGTGTTGAGCATTTTGACAAATTATTAGTGTTACAAAAGATATCCTAATATTACCTGGGATGAGATTCAAAGGTAATCTTCTAGGTGATATTGCTCTGGGATGCTGCTTACTAATTTCTTCATAAATCTGAAGCCTCTCTTCCAAAGTGCCTTTCAGTAAATATGTGAGAGATTCATTGCAACACAACTCTTACCTATTATAAAATACTTAACAAACTTTTAAAATAAAATAATGTTTTAAAAGTACATTGTCAATATTACACCTGCTCTCAAGAATGATATTTAAAACTCTACAGTGCTGAAACACTATAATCAGTAAATCACCATTTTAAACCCAATCTCTGGAGAAATCTTGTTTCACCACAACAGATTAGCCTATATGTACTTCAAATCACATAGCATTCAAATCATACAAAGATAAGTTGTACTGCTCTTACATTCCTTAGCACCTAACCCATGAAAAAGAAACCCCTTATAACACTTCCTTTAAAACATCTTAGGCAAACACTCTAAACCTATGAAGTCTAAATGCACCTCCCTAAAGGTAACTAACAACTATTGATAGACTTTAAAAAGCAAAAGTTTTGGGATCACAGTCATGAATGTTTTATACTTTAAAAGATGAAGTAAATTTCCATGGTAGCTTTGACACTTAAAATCTTCAATGATACTCCATCATAAAGAACCACATTATTCAGAAAAGTGGCAACCATTTCTCTCTGATGTAAAATATACTCCTAAGAGAAACTGTGTATTCTTTCTCAAGAGCCATCTAATTTTATAGTACCACATAGAGGATCTATATGTAAACTGTGTATTATTCTGCAATATCAATATCCAGAGTAAGACCTATCTTTTATTATCCTAAAATAATATCCTGCATAATTTACAAAGAAAGATTATTTTACATAAGCAGTAAGACAACTTAAAAAATCTTAAGAAAAAGCAAACAAACTTCTTTTAAAACTCTAATATTTTAATCCAGACCACAGGAATGTAAAAATGAACCGTGGTGCTAACAAGTAGGTATCCTCACAGTAAAGGAAGTGTTTAGTATCAAGAAAAACACCTCACTTTAAGAGATAATGTTTGACTTTGTGTAGATTCATTCCTTCCCGCAGGAATAGTTTTGGAGCTCCAATGTGGTTGGATTTTTAAAAGTGGAATAACTGAAAAATAATTTTTTACATTCTGTTAATAATTCAGAGATTTCACAAAATATTAAGGACCCATATACTAAAATTTACAATAAAGGTTATTGGTATATTTTTTTAAAAAAAGTAGTTGTTATGTTTATTCCTAATCTTACAGAACTATAAGCTGTATTAAAAAAAAAATTCTCTACGATTCCTGATGTAAATCTTGTAAATGTAGTCAAATTAAGACAAAATGAGACCATTTCAATGAAGTCATAAACTGGAGCTCCAGAACTCACCATGGGGGAGAACAGGTCTTAAGGAAATGAAAAAGATGAAGAAGTGTAATAAGTTTTGTAATCAATACATTTTATAGTAACTAAAGATCTTGATATATGAAACAGTGTGCATGTGCTTTACTGTATTAAATATTTTTTCATTAATTACCATGTCAGGAACTAGTAGTTAAAAGAAAAAACATAGGTATTTCATATTTCCAACCTTCAGACATGTAACTTTAACCCTGCTTTTTTTCCAAACAGACTACAGATCTAATTAATATTTTATTCTAATAATTTCTCTAAAACCAACTATTAAAGGAAATAAAGTTTCATAATTATTTCAGACATGTATTTATCTATCACAAATATGATTTTAGGAATATTAACTGCTCCTATCAATATTTAATTCTGAAAATATTAGGATAAATTTGGAGTAACACTTCAATTTCTGAAAAAGGTCAAAGCTATCTAATTTCAAAAGATGTATAGCATTCTGCTCTACATAAATTGGCTTAGTTTGAAAAGAGACTTGGGGAGGAGGGCAGTGCCACACTGGGGATTGAACCCAGGAATGTTTTACCACTGCCCGACATTCCCAGGCCTGTTTTATGTTTAGATAGGGTCTAAGTTGCTAAAGCTAGCCTCAAACCTGTGAACCTCCAGCCTCAGCCTCCAGTCATTGAGATTACCAGCATGCAGTATTGGACCTGGTTAAGAGAGTACTTTTCACACTCTCAGCAAGATTTCTTTGGCCCAATTCTCAAATTTAAAGGTGGAGGATAACAAACCTCTAGTGATTTTAAAGTATTAAATAATTATGACTTTTCCCAGAAAGGGAATGCTCATTTTCTTTTCCATCCCTCTAGTTGGTATTGATTAGTAAGAATTTAATGGATCAAGGAACCTAAAATTTTCTATAAGCATTATCATTTAAGTGTAAATATTTCAATTAATCTTTATTTCCATGTTTAGCCTATAATTTTAATAAATGGCAAAACCACGCTGTTAAAATAATTTACCTTTAAGTATTATTATAACTTTACATTTTATTATGCTTCAAACACTAGTTAAGAGAAGGTAGAAGAAAAAAACCATCACATACTAGGTTGTAGAGCTTTTTCCAAACCTTCATAATAACACCAATTTTCTGCATTCCGATCAATCAAGGTTTTGAATACTTCACTGGCTTCTTTTAATCTTCCCAATTTCAACAGTATTTCCCCTAAAATTAAATTTAAAGTCACATTCATTTTACTTAAACATTAAATACTTTTCTGATGCCATTTTCTAAGCACTCACTATTAGTGAACAGATGTTTATGAAAGACAGAACTCTATATGCCTACCCTTGGAGCATGTTGCAGTTTATATTAACTGAACACAGATTAATTCACAGCTTGCCTTCAAAAATGAACCTTCCGGGCTGGGGATGTAGCTCAGTTGGTAGAGTGCCTGCCTCACAAGCACAAGGCCCTGGGTTTAATCCCCAGCACGCAAAAAATAAAAAAAAAAAAAAAACCTCCCTTTACACATTCTACCATGCAAACATTCACTTTTGGTTCCTTCTACTCATAAATATACATGTTGGATATTAAATTGTTAGTAAAAAAAAAAAAATCTTTGCATCACACACATTTTTGTATATGCTTTAAGTGAAGATCCTCTAAGACAGCAAAATTAGGTTGGCAAATAATTCTCATGAAATATGCCTACTTTCACACTCCAAGATTTAAACGTATCTTTCCTGCTCAGTTCATATATTAAACAATTCTTAGTTTCCTTTCTAGGTCACTAAAATTGGAAATGTTAACTTAGCAAAATTACAACACCACACTCCACTCATAGCAACAAACCGCATTAGCCATGTTCATGTGCAAGTCACCTCTAAGGTTCAAATCTTTTTACTAAGTCACAAAAACGGAATATGGATGTGGGAAATTGAAAGCACACCTGATTCAAGATGAAAGAAAGATTCTTAAAAATGAATACACCTCAACATGTTGCCTGTCCCCAACAGTTTTCATTCCCAATTTCAAACACTTTGAAATGGCTATAGTAATACTGTTTCAGCATTCACTATGTTGAAGGAGGCAGCATATTATGTACTAATATATATATATATATATATATATAGAGAGAGAGAGAGAGAGAGCATTAATAGTAAATATATATCACTCAAGCTCCAGGATAAGCCTGTACTAAGAATAAATATCATCTTCACAAGTACTGGCTTTATGACCTTGAGCAAGTAGTTAACCCCCGTAGAAAATGGATATATAAAAGTGTTACTTAAAAAATTATAAGCATGCCCCATTTCTCCAATTATTTCCTGGCCAGTCCAATTAATACCCTCCTTACCCTAGATATAATAGAAAACAGTATATTTTTCATTTCTAAAAAGAACTGTTTTCTGCTACCTCCATGAAGCACAGGTTATTACTAGAGGAATGCACCAGACAAGTAACTTTTAAAATTTTTTAAAGGACCATAATAAGCTAATGATTATAAAAGATATAAATGTGAATATTAATGGGGTTCATACAGTTCATTGAAAAATAAAAACTAATACCATAACCTATCTCTGTAAGTCATACAGAAAACTATCTATATATTCCAGATTATCAGGCCCAAATTATCCACACTAATATATGGATGAATGTGGCTATGAGCAATTTACCAAAGTTTTAAACTATTAATGATCTCACCATATCATATTTAGTTTTTAAACATTCCCTACTGATGCAATAGGAGACAGAACAGCAACCTGTGAATGTTATGATTTAATCATGACATAGCAATAACATATCAGAAAAAAAATTGTCTTTTTTTTCTTTGCCCATCAACTGCAGATAATGGAATAAGAAAGAGATGAGAATATTTAATTATTTATCCACATTTTATCAAGAGTTCAAAAAATAGTACTATCATCAATACTGGTACTAGTATTAATCACAATAAAAACTAAATCAGTCATACACTGTATATTAATAAGAGGAGAGTACACCACTTAAAAATAAGGGGTCATGGGCTAGGGATATAGCTCAGTTGATAGAGTGCTTACTGTATATGCACAAGGCCCTGGGTTCAATCCCCAGCACCACAAAACAAAAATAAAAATAAAATAATAATAATAATTAATTAATTAATTTTAAAAGGGTGGTTCATTTTAAATGAATATGACTAAGTCAAAGAAACCAATCTAGAAAAGCTACATAATATATGATTCAAACTATATAATAAAGCAAAAACTATGGAGAAATGAAAAGATCAGTGGCTGCCAGGGGTTAGTGGAGAAGGAGATGAACAGGAGAAGCACAAAGGAATTTTAGGGCAATGAAAGCACTCTCTATGATACCATAATGGTGAATATGGTGAATGGTACCATAATGGTGAATACCCATACAGAATGAGGAGGAGAGGCATCAGCTCAATTTTGCTGTAAATCTAAAACTGTTCTGAAAAATAAAGTCTATTCTTTTCCATGGTGTTAGGTGAGTAAACCCAACACCAGAAAGTGTACTCTTTTTTTTTTTTTAAAGTAAGGGCTCTGGAATCAGAAAAATGTGCTGATATATTTGGAAACTCACTCTACAACTTAAAGGATGGATAACTTTGGGCAAGTCCTTAACTTCTCAAAGTCTCAGTTTCCTCAACTATAAAATGGGGAAAATAAATAATACCCATCACAAACATGCTAAAATACTAAAGAAAAAAAACAAAGCAGTTTAAGTAATACCATAGTATGAAAAACACAGAAAAAGAAAAAAAAAGCGTATGAGTTATGTGCTATTATTTTAGCAGTTTTAGAGGTGCTGCAACTGTATGAAACATAGCTGGACATTCTATTTAATACAGGATTGCTCAAGAATGGGTAACAACGTTTGTGAAAACCTTTGTTAGACCCTCTGTTGATAAACAATGTTAAAACTAGTTATAGGGATCATGCTTTCACAGTCTATAATGAAAATAAATGACTCTTACCTTAATGATAATCCCAGTGTCATCATTTATTTTTCTCAGTACATTTTACTATATCTGGATATACATATTTGATATGAAGGCAGTATAACATACTGCTTAAGAGAATGAAATCTAGACCTAAATTCAACACTACCCACCTTACCAAGCACTGTGATTTGAGCAAATCATTTAAATCACATTATAACAATAGTTTAAAAAATAGTGTTGTCACCAATATTGGCATTAATACTAACCACAATAAAACTAAATGATTCAAGGGTTATACATTAGCAAGTAAGAGCAGAGTATAACAGTTAAAAGGAGTCATGTTCTTTAATCCCCCTCATCTCTATAATGTATCAACAATGACATCATATGACTGATATGAGGATTAAATTATTTAATAATAGCTTAATAATAAGATGCTTAGAATATTACCTAATACATTGCAAGTATTATTAAGTGGTAGGACAGAATAAAATACATGTTTTTCATTCTTTTCTTTAATTGAGGCCATTAAGAAAAGAAAAACCAAATTAACTCACCCTTAATTTCTTCTACTAAAAGTTTATCACATATTTGCTTCTCATATGTTTCTATATGTTCCAAAGATTCCTGAAATAGATCTGCCTCTCTCATCACTTGATTCTGATATAGTATCAGTTCACTATACTCATAGTCTATTTTGTTGGGAGGAATCTAAAAGAAAACAACCAAATTATCTTAATTTGTATAATTACATGAAGTAATTACAGATCTTTAGTTAAACTGCTTTCTTAGAATCATTTATACAGATTTTAAAAAGAAACGCACAAGCAGTTACAAATAAGAGTGATTAAGAGCATAGATAACTAATAGTTTTTTTAAAACAAATAAAGGTATGGGACTTCTATGATCAAGTGGTCAGCAAACCCTATACTCAAGTGTAAAAATGGCTCAAATCCTAAGAAATCTACCAAAAAAACCTACTAGAAACAATGTTGGAATTCAACACAAAATCAAAGGTCAATATACAAAAATCAATTGTATTTCTAAATACTAGCAATGAATAACCCAATAATTATAACAACTTAATCCACAGTAGCATCAAAAAGAACAAAATAGCTAGAAATAAATATAAGAAACAAAGTCTAAATACTGAAAACTACAAAATTTGTCAAGAAAAATTAAAGATCTAAAAAATGGAGACACATTCTATTCCATGCTCATGAATCAGAACACTTAATATTGTCAGGATGGCAACTCGCCCCAAATTCATCTATACATTCAATGCAATCTCTATCAAAATCTCAGCAAGCTTTTTCACAGATATTTGACAAGTTGATCCTGAAATTCATATGAAAATGCAAAGGACATTTTATATTGCCAAACAATCTCAGTAAAGTCAAAAGGACAAAAATTTCAAATATTAAACTTACTTTAACATTAATAAAGACAGTATAGCGCTGGTATAAGGATAGACATACAAATCATGGAAGAATACAAGATCCAGAAATAAACTCTTATATTCTAGTCAACTAATTTTTCCCAAGGCAATGCAATGGGCAACAGGTAATCTTTTTAAGAAATAATGTTGGGACAATGAAATATTCACATATAAAAACTACCCCCACACCTAATTAACATGCACAAAAATTAACTCAAAATGGATCAGAGACCTAAATATGAGTGCTAAAAAAAGACTGCTAAAAAGAATTTTAGAAGAACCGAAGAAAATCTTTCTGACCACATGCATAAAAGAAAACACTGGGCTTTATCAATATTTAAGACTTTTCCTTTATAAAATGCATTATTAATATCATGAAAGAACAAGTTACAGACCAGAAGAAAATATCTATTCATGATATATTTGACAAGAAACTGTATTCAGATTACGTAAGGAATTCATAGAAGTCAACTGTAAGACAACTCAATTTTAAAAAAAAATGAACAAAAAATGTGAACTAACACTTCAAAGAAATACAAATGGCAAATAAGATTATGAATAAAAGTGTTCAATATCATTAGTCATCACAGAAATGCAAATTAAAACAAAGACACTATTACATACTAAAATGCCTTCATCAAAAATTGGACAATAAAATGTTGGGGATGTAAATAAATTGGAATCCTCATATATTGATGTTGGGAAAAATCCCAAGTCTCCAAAAAAGACATCAATTGACAATTTGTTATGTTGTTTGACAATGTGCTATATAGTTATATAAAAATTATCTTCAGGGATCACTGGATAAAAGACAACTCTGTACTATTTTTGCAAATTCCTGTGAATAGAAAACTATTTCAAAATAAAAAGATTTTTTAAAAAAAATCAACCTATAGACAGAGTATAAGAATTTATTGTTACAAAATAGATATTAAATGTTATCAAACTTTGACAACATAAAAGTAAATTAGAGACAACAGAAGTTGGAAGACAGGCAAGAAGCACAAATGAAGGATACATGCCTGAGTAACCTCAAGTTACAATGTGGAGAGCCAAGAGATACTGCAAATAGTTGCTGGCATCAGTGACAGACGTGTAAATATATTCCCTAATGGATTAAAGAGCACCAGTTAAAGAACCAAAATGTTCATATAATTATACAAATAATTACATGAGAACAGAGAAGAGATGGTAAGGTGATAAAAGAGAGTTATATCCTACTCTGGCAAAACAAAAACTGGAAAATAATGTTGAAAATAGGAATGGAGACATAAAGGACTATAAATGAGCTCTGAGAATTACTTAGTAAATGAAAAGAGAAAAATCATTGGCTTGGTTATTATTCCAAACACACACACACACACACACACACACACACACACACACACACCACCCCTTACTTTTAGAGTACTTTGCCAAAAGTAAAGGTTTTCTTCAAAAAAATACAAAGAGAATGACATCAACAAAAATGGTAAGAGTTTAGACCTCCAAAACTTCACTTTTCCATAAAAGCAATTCAAAGAACTAGAAAAACCTGTCTGAATCAATTTTTCACAACTCTGGAAATTAACCAAAGGCTCAGTAACAACAGTGAGCTTTGTAGCATTTTAACTCATATTCCATGTTCTCTTACAGTAAATAGCATTGTATTCCCAAAGCAATTCGGCAGCCCCTAGAGAGAAAAGAGGGAAGCTGGAACTCTCTCAAAGCCTGGTCCCCAAAGAATCACTATTAACTAACAAATCTAGTGATTCCCTAGAAGACCACACATTTAGAGTATGACCAAAGAAAAAGCCTGGGGAAGTAGGAAGGTGTTTCTTATTTTCAACAAATATGGATAAGTGTTTCACCTTTACGGTATCTGGAGCAATGAATAACAGACAACACATCCAAAAAAGCTTCAGGGACAAGCCTGGAAATGAGATGTCCATAGGGGCTTTGAAAGAGTCTAAAATATTTCTGAGCCAGGTGCGGTGGCGCACACCTGTAATCCCAGTGACTCAGAAGGCTGAGGCAGAAGGTTTGTGAGTTCAAACCCAGCCTCAGCAACTTAGCGAGGCCCTAAGCAACTCAGTGAGACCCTGTCTCTAAATAAAATACAAAATAGGGCTGGGGATGTGGCTCAGTGGCCGAGTGCCCCTGAGTTCAATCCCCGGTTCCAAAAAAAAATATTTCTGAGAATCCATATACACACATGGGGTGTGTATATGCTTAGGAAAGATCTGAGAAGTCCTGAAGTGCTCACCTCTTTCTGATCTTTAGTTCTGCACAAACAGGAAGTAAAAGCCAAGGCAATGTTGTAAACTCCCTTGGTTGAGTGTTGAAAGGAATGCCTCAACATCACCACCAGAGAAAAATCAACAAAAGTACAAGTTGGTTCTTGAACAAGATCAACAAAATCAACAACTTAGCTAAAATGACCAAGAAAAAAAAGGGAAGACTAATTCTTAAATAAGGAACAAAAGAAAGGATGTTACCACATGAAATATATATGCTATGAAAATTGCCTGGCAACAAATTAGATACCTAGATAAAATGAACTAAATCCCAGAAAAACATAACCTACCAAAACTGATTCAAGAAGAAATAAAAAATGTGAATAGACCCATAGCAAGTAAAGAGTAAGTAATCAATTAACTTCCCAAAAAGTCAGAACCAGATAGCATCACAGGTGAATTTTACCAAATGTTTACAAAAGAATTAACAACACAAACACATTTAAAGAATAAAACAGAAGGGAACACTTCCCAACTTACCCATGAGGCCAGATTAATACCAAAACCAGACAGTCATCAAAAGAAAACTATAGACCAGTATCCCTTGCCTTAATACCCTTTAACCTTGTTAATAGTCAAGATAACACAAAAGAAAAGTGAGAAAAAAACTTCAGTCCCACAGGACTGGTAAAGACTAATAACGCTGACACACAATGTCAATAAAGATGCAGGGAAACAAAAATCATAAAATACTGTTAGTGGGCATTTAAATTAATAAAGCTGGCCAGAGAGGTGGCACACACCCTTAATCCCAACTACCAGAGCCTCAGCAACTTAGCAAGACCCTATCTCAAAATCAAAATAAAAAGGGCTAGGGATGTAACTCAATGGTAAAGCGTCTCAGGACAGCAAAATAAATAAAAAGAGCTACTTCAGAGTGTGAACATACAAGGTCTAGCAAAGCTGAAGAAATGCAGAGAGCTACAACTCGCCAACTCTAGCTTCAGATTTACACTAATGACAGACTCACACATAAGGCCAATGAAACAGTAGACAAGGATATTCACCATAGCACTATTTATATAATGGAATACCAAACAGTAATTAAAAGTTTATAAAACTAGTCCTACATGTATTAACATGGATATGTCTTAAAAAATGTTGAATGAAAAAAACTGCATCATTCATATAAATCTCAAATACAAAAAAAAGGTTGTATCTTTTATAGATTTATATATAAAATAAACATGATGAAGAATGATGTACAACAATTTCAGAATAGTGGTTACCACTGGAGAGGCACATGGAATGAATTTAGCTCTTTCTGCAATTTTTTTTTAATAAAATCTGGAGCAATTATGGATAATGTTATTTCATTTCTCTGATGATACAGTATATGCTTCTGTATTTTTCTATTTTACATATAAATATATTGGGATATATTTATATACAGAAAACAAAAATGTGACTATATATATGTACGTGTGTGTGTTTGTGTGTATGCTTTGGGAGGTGGGATGTTGGGGATCAAACCCAGGGTTTTGAGGATACTAAGCAAGTACTCAACCACTGAGCTACAAACCCTGCCACATAAGTAATATATATTACTCAGTAACAATTTCACAACTATTTTTATTTTTACATATTTTCTTTATCCATTTGAATACTGCTGACATTACAGATTAAGACTTCTTTGTATTATTTATTTTGTTTTAAGAATTTTACATTTAAAATTTTTCTAACATAGTTGGAAAGTTTTTCCATAGGTTTCAAATTTGGGAACACGGCAATTCTGAAGTCTCTTTTTCAGTCTATGAAGGTATGAAAATATATTAAAATGAAGTTCTTACTTGCTGAGTTTGTCTAAATTCTTCTAGTAGTTTCAGTGCCATATCATAATCTTTCAGCAAATGGTATGCAATGGCATATCCAATCCAGGAAGCACGTTGTGTTGGGCGCAGCTGAAGAAGCTGATATCTTGTCTCCTTTAAAAAAAATTTTTGTTGTTGTTTTAGTTCCTTTTAACCTTCTCTAAAATGTTTATATTTCATCAGAGCTTTAAGAAAAGATTCTATTAACCCCTTTCTAATGAATTCAATCAACAAATGCCAGTTCCAGAATAAGATAGAAATACTTTTTATGCTTATCTAAATTACTTATGTTCCTATATTAATTATATTAATACCCTGTAATATTTATTGTAAAGCTGTCACTGAAAACTTGTCTTTGGGGCCCATTCCTTTGGGACACCTTACAAATTACCTTTATATAATGACATTGTCCTCTGATAAAACATTTTGCAAGAAAAACCAAGGTAGTTTATTATACTAGATATTTTAAAACATGAAATTACAGTATATTTACATTGTTGAAACTGACTCCAGAAACAGGATGGACAAAGTCAGGGGAACAATCACCGACTAGACTCTCATAGCAGAAATACACCCAATGCCACTGCAATACAACTCAACTCCTATACTATTTATGGACAAAAGACCAGAAATTCTACCACAGATGTCCCAGAAGAGGTATCTTCACTAGCAGAAATTCAGTCTCTCTACACAAACCCATCACTCCAAGCTCATATCTCCAAATTTTAGGCAAATGCCACTACTTGGAGGAAGAGGCCACATAAAGAACACAAACTGCAAAGGAATAGGAAAGTGTCACATTTAGTTTTCACAACTCTGTTGTTAAATGGTTGAAAAGGCTGCCAAGTTGAGTCAGTCCAACTACACTATATGCCACAGGGACCCCCTTCAGATCCTTTAAAAAAGAAATTTGACAAAATTCCTCAGTCTTTGCCCTCATTGTCTGGTTTCCTTTAGCATGACATTAAGTTATATCACTCTATTACTTGTTTTCACTGTTACTTCTCTGTCACTCCCCTCCCTGAAGTCTGAAATAGTTTTCTTCTCTCTGCCAAATTCTGCCATTAGCCTGGGAAAATGCAATGCTAATGTGGGTCACCCACCCAATAACCTATTATTTTAGTTTCAAGATTTCCTCATTTTCAATGATTATCTCCTCTACTCTGCTTCAGGGACCCATTCCTACAACCACACCCTAAACCTTCATATGCCACCCAGAAATCATAAATCCACTATTGCATTCTAACCACAGTTCCTATCCTGCCAACGCTCCCACTTGATGACATTCCTACCTTTGTTCTTTAATACCACTAAAGTTCCACAGTGGAACTACAGTTCTTTTTGCTTTCACCACCAGCTCTTTTTTAACTTAAGCAATAGCTCTCTATTAATTATTTCATAATTCAATTTAACAACCACTGTCTTGCCAATATTAAATTCTATGCCTTATTCCTAAAGATAACTGATTTAATTCCCACCACACCCAGGTAATGCACAGCTGAAGAAAAACACCTACACACACACACACACAAAGAATGGTGCATCATAAGGTTCAACAGAATCCTTGCAACTGCTACAAAAATCTAGGTGTAGGGTGTAAGCATTATATGGCAGGAAGAGGAAAAAAGAAAGAAGTATGTGACTTTATTTAAAAAGAACTGTTAAGAGTTGTTGGTTCCTTCATACAAATTTCATTCTGGACTGATTTTAGGATACTAGATGGAATACGCACATCGAGAGCCCAGTAGAGTTGAAGATGCTTTGAAAAGCTCTGAACTACAGAAAGACTGACTTACGGCAATCCTTCTCATGTTACTTTATATTTACTAACCTATAATAAAGCTAATTATATATTTAATTTCAATTATAAAAGTTGAATGTCAAACTCACAAAGAATCTAGTATAGCATCTGCACACGAGACATTCTTTAAAAAGCATTAAATGAATGACTCTTTTATCCTTACTTGATGCTCAAATATGAAGCTTCATAACTACTACTGCAGGAAGGTCCCAATGACTTTTCCCTTCTGTTACAGATTCTAATCAATCAAATATATACAATTTTGGCTTCTGCTCACCACACTCTGAATTCACATCCTTTTAAATTTAATCTGTAGTTTTTAAAAAATACACATTTGAGACTAAAGTACTTACTCGGTAACCTTCAAGGTCTCTCATTTGAATCTGCAATAGAGAGAGATCCCTCAAGATTTGCAAATTATCTTTATCTAACTTGAGGGCATTTCGGTAACACTTAATAGCTTCATCATATTTCTTATCAGAACGCTGCAGAAGTCCATATACATGCCAACCTATTAAGTTAAGGAAATAGAGACATTCACAGAAACTGGAATATAAAATGTTTAAAAAAAATGATATTTTACCTAAGATTTGTTTCAGAATGATCTGGGGTCAGAGCGAAGGGAACAATGAAGAGCGACAAAGATTAAACCAGATGAAATTTGACTAACAATTGTTAAATTGTTGAAGCTCGGAGATAGGCACACAGAAGATCACTATTTAATCCTACTTTCCTATGTGCTTGAAACTTTCCACAACTTTTTACCTAACTTTAGGAAATTCTTGACAAAAACTCTTCAGATTTTTCTACCTCTATTCCTTCACTTTCTTCTCCCAGCAGCCTCAAAATTCACTCACACAAAAATCCCAACTATCTTTTTTCAAAAAGGCTAATTTTTATTTTATTTATTTATTTGTGGTTCTGGGGATGCCTCCCACATGCTAGACTCTACCACTGAGTCATGGCCTCAGTATGCAATTATCTTTTAAAACAAGTTTATATTCAATGAATTCTAAAATATGTAACCATCACTACGTTCACCAGTGATAATAAAGACCACAAAAATTAAGTTTACTTATCACAAATTAAAGTCTTAAAATGTCTTGGAGTCAAAAAAAAAAAAAAAAAAACCAACTATCATACTTACATGCCCTCTCTCTTCACTCTGGGGTAGGCACTGGGATAGAAAAATAAGTATTTAGTATTTTGAAAGAATGCTAAGCTAAATATGTGAAAATACTAACAAGTCCATTCGTGTTCAATACTAGTCAGTTGCTGAGTGAATTAAATGTAAAAATTAAGATATAAGAGCACTATGTGAAAAGACTGTGAATTAAAATATATATGGGCAAAAGAAATGAAAATCATTTTCAATGATCCATGTTTTTGGAACCAGGGATTGAACTCAGGGACACTCGGTCACTGAGCCACATCCCCAGACCTATTTTGTATTTTATTTAGAGACAGAGTCTCACTGAGTTGCTTAGGGCCTCACTAAGTTGCTGAGGCTGGCTTTTAACTCTCAATCCTCCTGCCTCAGCCTCCCAAGTCACTTGGATTATAGGCGTGCACCACCACGCCCGGCCCTTCAATGATCCATTTTTAAAAAGTACTTTTTTAAAAAACATATTGGAATACTATCCAAAGAAAACTACAATTGTAAAGATTCGGTAAAGTAGCCAGGCAGTGTGAAACAAGCCTATAATTCCAGCTACTCAGAAGGCTGAAATAAGAGAATCACATCAAGGCCAGCAAGGGCAACTTAGTGAGACCCTGCCTCAAATAAAAAAAAAAAAAAAAGGGGGGGGGGGCAGGGATATAGCTTAGTCATGAAGCACCTCTGGGTTCCATCTCCAGTACCAAAAAATAAAAATATTTCAGTAAAGTAATAGCTGTATCCCTTGTCAACAAAAACCAAGCTAAATAACCAATAGTGTCTTTCTTGATATTAAATAAATAAAACTGGGGGGGGTGTTTATTGCTTGTTTGCCAGTGTTCTTAAATTCTATGCCTTACTCCTAAAGAGAACTGATTTAACTCCCACCACACCCAGGTTATGTACAGCTGAAGAAAAACACACCTATACACACACCTTAAAGAATGGTGCATTATGGGGTTCAACAGTCTTTGAAACAGTTGCAAAAATCTAGGTATAGGGTATAAGCATTTTTATGGCAATAGGAGGGCAAAAGAAAGAAATGAAGAATTTATTTAAAATGAACTGTTAAGAGTTGGTGGTTCCTTCATACAAGAAAGTGAGATTTTCATACTGTACATACTGATTTTAGGATACTAGGTGGAGTAAGCATGGGGATGCATGAGGTGTTCTACCACTGAGTTACATCCATAGCCAAGCATGTTTTAAAAAGTAAACACACACATACACACTTTACAGGGATTGATTTAAAATACTTCAAGAAACAAACAAGGGGTAGGGAATTGATGAAACTAGCATTCAAAAATGTCAATAATTATTAGAGCTGAGTAACGGTTACAAAGACTTCATTGAAATCTCTTCCATGTAGATTTAAACATTTTCATAGAAAAGTTTTTTTAGTTTGAATTAGAAAAAATCTAGTAAATAAATGAAATTAAACTATGTAACTACTGTTAAAGGATACAGACATGACTCTTGACATCATTACGAAGTCCTTTACGTACAAATTCGTATGCTTCTTCTTTTTTTCCTAAACAGTTCAATGTTAATCCTTTCATAGCCAAAGTCTCTGAAAAATAATGATAACCTCTATTTACACATGAAATATTCAAATTATTCTCTTAGCACTATTTTAATATTTGAAAACTGAAGGATTAGTACTGCTTCAATGCTTACACTAGTCATCTTTTTAATCTCAGAACTTTTCTACAAATACAAAAAATAAAACTACACTTAAGTATTTTCTTAAAGCTTAGTCCAAGTCCTTTTCTAAAACTCCTTAAGCTATAATGAAGTTACTCAAATGCTTTCTGTCCTTTGTAAGTTTTTTAAAAAGGTTGGGGGGTGGGGATATGGCTTAGTTGGTAGAGTGCTTGCCTTGCAAGCAGAAGGCCCTGGGTTCTAATCCCCAGCACCGACAAAAAAAAAAAAAAGTTGATATCCTATAGAAAAAAAATTAACAAAGCCAATCATCTTCTAACTTATACCTCATAAAAACAATGAATCCATCTTAATAAAGAGACAGACATAATTTAAATCACCCTATTCAATATTGCAACAGAACTTCAACTAATTCTTGGCTAATTAACATCAGCTTGTATTTCAAGAGCATACCACAGACTACAGGAGTGGCAACCTAAGAATATGTTAGAAAGGTAATGAAAGATAAAAATGGTTTAGAATGAAATAATTCTCTCAGTAATTCACAAGAAGGGAATTAGTTAAGAACAGCGGTTTTCAAACTAGCTCTGTAGACTTTGGAATTTTTAGAACACAGTGATCCATCAGCCCAGAACCCAATAACCAAACATATCTCATCTCTCTTACATATTGAACTTTTCCACACACTCTATTTGGATAAAGACTCCATGGCTAAAAAGCTTGAAACTAAGCTTTAAATTTCAAAAATTCCATGAAATGAAGACTTCATTTCCTTCACAGAATCTTTTAACCATTACTAGAAAGGTGAGCAAGGTCAGCCTATTTTCCCAATAAAATGTTCTCAAGAATTCCTTGAGTCTATTATTCAGAGACCTCAATTAGTTTTGCTATGACATAGAATCATATTTGTATGCCTAACTGGTTCCTTTTACAAACACTGGCTACCAGTGAAAAAGGATGAAGCAAACACAAGTGCTAGAAAAACAACACAATATACACAATCTAATGGTAAATCAACAGTACCATATTTACATAAAAAGGTCAGCAGATGTATAAAAAGCACATCTGCCAAAGAATAAAACCATGTGACTATCTTCATACTACTTCTGTATCACAAATATTGCCCTAGTTTTATACAGAGAAAATCAAGCTTTAAACAAATTCTACTCAAGTAATAAAGAAAATCTGGTCTATAAAAATACTTGAACAGGTTGATCGTCCCTCATTCAAAAAACTCAAATCTCAAAGCTTTCTGAGCATCCATAGGTTCAACATGTACTCAAAAACTTAGATTTCAGATTTTTGGATAAGGCATATTCAACTTATAGTCTATGCAAATATTCCAAAATCTCAAAAATTCTGAAATCTAATACATTTTCTGGTCTCAAGAATTTCAGATAAGAGATATTCAAAACCTGTATGCAAATTACCTCACCCAATTTTTCCAGTACTTCTCACCTGAAGATCCTACAAATATTGAAGCATAATCTAAGTAGTCTAGAATAAAACTTACACGAAGCATAGCTAAAAATGAACATATATACAGTCAATAGAGAGAGTTAAGGCTTGAATATGAGAACTATTCTTTCACTTTTAAGTATCCTCTCTGTTTGATTTTGGTTTTTTTGGTTTTTTTGTTTTGTTTTGTTTTTTAGATTCACTTTTTTTTTTATTTACTTATTGATTCATTGAACACAAATGGAGTACAGCTATTGTTTCAATGGTTGTACACAAAGTAGAGTCACACCATCTGTGCGTTCATACATGTACACAGGGCAATCTCTGTTTGATTTTGGAATCAAATTTCTCCAGGGCAATCTCTCAACAGAGACAATACCTCCATGTTCAGCAAATTTGGGGTTCGAAAGAATCATCTTGCAAAACTTGAGGCCATTTTTGTACTGCTTCTGTTCATAACATTTCTGCAAAGAAATATGAACAAAAATTATTTTTAAAAATGAATGTGTAATAAAGCACCTTTTCGCTGCATCATATAAATTCTAAAATCAAGATCCAAAATGAGGCCTAAAACAAGAATTATAATCAGTTTATATCACTTAAAACATGAAATGTACTTTTGTTACCCACTCTGTGCCAGAATGTTATAAAAACTAAGTGTTTTCACTTTAATGGGAGATAAAGAAAAGAGACATTTAGTAAACAGGAAATTTGTCAACCAACACTGCCACAGAATTTAACTGAAAATTCAAAAGCAAAACACGTGATAACAAAAATATTAGAATACTTCATTAAAAGTCTTTGCTACTTTAAGAATGAAACCAAGGCCCAAACATACATAAAAACTGCCATGTAATGAGCCACTACTATGTGTCTGTACAAAACTTGGCATATCTTACTGCTTTTTTTTTTCCTTCCAATATCAGAGATTGATATCAGGGACACTTAACCACTAAGCTACATCCCCAGTCCTTTTTATATTTTATTTTGAGACACGGTCTCCCTAAGTTGCTTAGGGCTTCGCTAAACCATAGACTGGCTTTGAACCTGTGATCTTGCCTCAGCCTCCCTTGCCACTGGAATTACAGGTGTGCATCACCACACCCAGCTCTATTTGATTTAAGTCACACATAGAAATATAAAAATTATATGTATTAATGGGATACCATCAAATGTTTCAATACTACATATACTGCATAATGCTTAAATTAGGTTAAACATTTACCTCCTCAAGCATTTATCATTTCCTTATGGTGAAAACTTCCAAAATCCTTTCTTCTAGCTTTTTGAAATACACAGTATATTATTCTTATTTACAGTCAACCTACTCTACAACAGCACCCTGGAATCTCCTGCTATTCTATAATTATAACTTGGAACCCACCGTTCAACCATTCCTCATCCCCTGTTCCCACCATTCTTACTGACCTCTGGTAACTACCGTTCTACTCAACTTGTATGAGATCAACTTTTTCAGCATTCACATTAGTGACATGTCTTTCTGTGCCTGGCTTATTTTACTTAACAATTATCTCCAGTTCCATCTGTGCTGCTGAAAATGCGAGGATTTCGTTCTTTTTTATGACTGAATAGTACTCGATTGTGATATGTACCATGTTTTCTTTATCCATTCATTAGTTCATGGATACTTAGGTTTTTTCCACTAGCTGTTGTGAATAGGGCTGCAATAAGCATGCAAGGTAAATTCTTTGACACACTGATTTCATTTCCTCTGGATATTTTGTGAGGAACCTCCACACTGTTTTCCATGATGGCTGTACTAATTTACATCCCCACCAACAATATCCAAGAATACTCTTTTCTCCACATCCTTGACAGCACTTATCTTTAGTCTTCTTGCCATCTTAGTTCTTATAACAATTCCTTAAGGTAGGTATCATTACTTTTACTTTGCAAATGTGGAAAACGAAACTCAAGAGTTCAAAAAACTTGTTTTTAAGTAGTTCAGCTTAGCTGCAAACTCTGGTCTTGCTCCAAAAACCATTACTAGTCCAACACAAGCATAAGCAACATCTTTATTCCCAAATGCCACCAGTTCAGGCTAAGTGATCAATGCATATCTTCAGTAATCACTGATCAAGAGAACAAATCATCTCTTCCACTCTCCCTTACTTATGCTATTAAGGAAGACTGGATGTTCTATCACTCAGGATGATGAGCTTAACCCGACTTTAGGGCTTCTACACTGTGTTTCTTCCACCTGAAATGTTCTCACTGGTATCTTCTCATGGCTGATTTATCATCCAAGTCTCACACATCTATATGACCACAGTAATGTGGCTAATATTACCAGTCTCCTATCCTTCCCCCACTACATATATTCTCTAGTCATATTACTCCTCTACACAGTGCTATCATTCTCTGAAATTTTTCTTTATTAATAGCCTGCTTATTATCTAACGTTCCACTATTAAGTTCTAAGAAAGAAGTGGTACTGTCTAGCATAAAAACATTTGTTATAGCACCTCCATGACCAAGACAAATTGGAATGCTCAATAAATACCACCTCCTAAATCAAAGCAAAATGGCACCAGCAACAGATAAGGACATAGTTAAATCATTGCAGCAGTAGTTCGATGTAGGGTGAATTTAAAAAGTCGTCATAGAAAAGAAAGTTTAAATTGAGCTTGACTGCCTTGGAGGAAGGGAACTAAATGGCTGGAAGACGATAGTAAAGAAACCTAAATTTCCAACCATGTGAATATATTACTTATTCTAAAAATACTACAGAAGAACAATCTGAGTTGGACTTGGAGTTCACCTGACAAATGACAAGAATGCAGGCAGGGACACAGAAGTAAATACTGGGGAAGAAGCAAAGAAAAATATTCTATTTTTTTTTCTGATTTACCAAGTGTTAAGTAAGCTTCTACTAGAAACATTTACTGTGTGTCAGGCACAGTTCTCAATTAATCTTTATTAAGTTCCAGGAAAGTCTATGAGATACATGATGTCTCCATTTTAGATGGAGAATCTGAGATAGTTACTGAGTTCACAAAGCTACTGTCAGCACCACAATTCTTATACAGGTAGTTTGGCTCTAGAGTCCAAATACTTCAGTAAGTCAGTCTAAGCTCAATAAGAAACTACAGCACACTTAGTAGAAAAAAAGACAGATTCTAGGTTCAACTTTACTATTAACCTGGCTCAGAACTTTAGACATTTGGTCATTTACCATTCCTGAGTTTGATTTGTCTTATCATAAAAGAGAGAATGGAATAGCTCCAAAGTTAATACAATGTAATGCTGACAGCTGGTCTGGGGAATAAGCCAAACAGAATATGTAACAAGCCAGGTGAGTAATTTGTATGGATGTGTTTAAGTACAGTGATAATTAATAGAAAAAATATTACTGTTGGTGGAAAAGCACTGTGGCACACTAACCAAACTTAAAAATAATTTGATAGAAACTTGTTTGCTGTGGAATTTGTTGTAGCAAAATTTTACCCATTTATTGCAACTATATGATGATAAAATCATTCACTTCTCAGCACCCTCCCCAATTTATGCAAGTTTATAATAAACATTTTATATACCCAGTTCAGAAAATGTTTAGCATTTCCCAATTTACTGGGAATGAAGTTATTTCAGTAGCATCATAAACTTTTGTGTAACCTAAATGTAATGATTCGTGTAAATGTTTTCTTCTGCATGCTACTGATACACGATTTGAACTAAAAACTACCTATACAGAGAGAAAAGAAGTACCCTCTTTTAGAAACAATGTCAAATGGTCTTAAATCCAACTAATAAGTTATAGATGATCTCTTCTTAATGTTTCAGATTTCCTGGACAAAAAAATTTGGAAACCTAATTGGGGCAAAAAAAAAAAAAAAAATTCACTCCTCGAACTCTATACTGCGGAAAATAGAAGGGTATGAGAAA
The DNA here is from genome assembly GCA_020662805.1 of Glaucomys volans. NCBI lineage: Eukaryota > Metazoa > Chordata > Mammalia > Rodentia > Sciuridae > Glaucomys > Glaucomys volans. The sequence goes on from JAJEJO010001113.1 coordinate 79,529, forward strand.
AACAAAAGAAACACACTAAACCCAATGAAGCAATTTGTCACGCTTTGATAATTTGTATTTTTATGGTTTTACACTTGTCTCTGATGATTTGCTCAACATTTAGAACCATATAAAGATTTAAAATTTTCATCCCATCTTTTATGAATCATTTTTTACATTCTAAAGACTAAATAGTAAGTTTTCATTGGCTTTGAACATCTATGAATTTTAATCAGTCGGTGATAATACGTGAAACTATTCTATAATTAGTATTTTATTTATAGTCAAGCAACAGCTAACCGCTATTTAGCCAATACAAGCTTTCAATACATATTCACTCTTAAAATATAAACGCGTGCTCTGCAACTGCACAATATGATTTCAGATAAAACAACAAGACTACGAAAGACAGCTATCCATCAACAACTTTACTTTCAGGTACTGTGTCCCCAGCGTGTATCCAGAAAAGCAAAGGCATGTCCTGTCTCCCCTCCTCCTCCCTATAAGGATGGAACCTGCAAAACTGTGAAGGGCCCAGGGACGCAGGCACACAGCCCGAGAGGAAAACCCCCTCTCGGCTTAGCAGTGGTCTCATTACCGGGTCATTATTCAAATTTCTGCTGGGAAACAAGACACAAATGCTCTCGAGTGCAAAACCAGTTGGTATACGCTGCTTAAATCACTCATGCGAGTTCAAAGCAAAGAGCTGTTCCAGTTTATGACAACTCAGAAGTGCAGTTCGTCACCTATTCACTTCTCAACAAGGGTAAATACGGTACATTACAAACAAGCACTCTCCCAAAGAGAGACCGGCTTAATTTTCCCATTACCTGACAAAACCAGGGGCCCCACCCCACCCGCTGACCGCTCCGGCTTTGACAGGTATTGGAGTGCGGGGTCATCGAATAAACCCTAAGCACCGAGGAACAACCCCGGGGGACAGCCCAGGGAAACAAACTGGGCAGGACCCAGGCGCCGCAGAGGGCAGGGAGCCACCGAGATTCCCGGGCGCGGGAAGTTTCTGGAAAACGCGCGGCAGGAGCAAGGCAAGGCGAGCCGCGCCGCACCGCTGCAGAGGGAGGGCGGGAGCGCGTAGCTGCCCAGGCGGCCCCGTCGGCGGCGGGGCGGAGAAGTCGGGCTCCGAGAGCTCTGAGGTAAACAAAGAGCGCAGCGGCGACCAAGCCGGGCCCGCAGTGCCGCCGCCACCAGCCCGCCCAACGCCGAAGCCTGGGACCCTCTGGCCGCTCACCAAAATGCGTTTGAAGAGGTTGCTCTCCTTGGGCGGCAGCTGCACGTTAGGCATCGCGGTCGGCGGTGAGGTTGGCTGTCCGGAGTCTCTTTTCGCAAGGATAGGCACTAGGACGAGTCGCTGCTCAGAGTGGGCCTGCAAGCGACGAGTTACTGCATTAACCTAGACTTGGGACTGGGCAGCCAAGGCGGGGCTGCTTGGCACGCTGGCAATGGAAAGGGTCTATGCAGAACAATCTTCAGCTAACTCTGGCCGCAGTTTCAGGCTAGCGCTCCCGCGCGCTGCAAGATGGCAGCCAGGCCCCGCCCCCCAGAAGTCGGACCCGGCCGGGTGAGCGCACGCGCAGAGCGCAGCGTCCAGGACCGCTCAGGGAGACGGGGGCGGGGGCAAGGCGGAGGCCGAGCGAAGTTGGGCGGGGCGGGGCGGGGCGGGGCGGGGCGGGGCGGGGCGTTCCAGGCCAGGGTCTGGGGCTGATGTCACCAGAACCTCAGTTCCTTGGGCGTACCATGCACCATAAAGCCCAAGACACTGGCTTGAATTGCACTTCTAGCCCAAGATAATGTAGGCTCTTCTCGAGTCAGATATTTTTGCATTTTTCCTCTCTCAGCAACTTAAACCATGCTCTACACATAATAGAACCTGAATCTAGAACAATTTGTTTTCCTTTCCTTTCCCGCCGGATTTAGACTCTTAAGAGGGGCCTTCTCTTTTCAGTGCACACCTAAGAAATGTTCACATCTATGTTAGGACATATCGACAGGTCTTTAAATGAGCTACCTGATGTGAAAGAAACTTCAGAAAAACATTCCCAGCCATTTAGAGCACCTAACATTTTCAGTTGGAGTTACGATGGTTTTATGGGGCCCCTGATCTTTCAGATCTACCTCCTCTTTTCCCTGGGTTTGCTTCATACAAGCCATAATAATAGAAACAAGATTCAAATCCAGGATCTTCCACTTCAGGGACACTTTCTACTTTAATAAATAAAAGGCAACATAGTGATAGTAATGTTAGTGTCTCGAAAAATATAGATATACATTGTGAAATAATAACCGCATCTACCATGTTATTTTAGTATTAAGGCATATCCAAACATTAAATACATAAATTTACACATTTTGGATAGTAATTTGTGCACGTTTATGAGATTGTAGCATGATTGATTCTTAATTACATTTAACAGATTGTAATGAGTACTAGGCTGGTATTTAATTTTTCATCTCTCTCACCTGAATTGGTTGGAAATGATAGAAAGTAGGCATCATTGGAGTCTTTTAAATAGGTAGGAGACTATTATTAAAAATGGAATCCAGAAGGCCTATATCTTCTGTACAGAAAATAGGCACTCCAGCTATTAGAGAGGAAGTAGGTGAGGAGGGCTTCTAGGGAACTTGACGGAGTTGTACCTAAAAGGCCAGCAGGTGCAAAGAAATCCCTGCTCACAGCATCCTCAAACCAAACAACTTGCACAGTACCTACTCACTGTTTGCTTGCTGTGGCATTGCTAATTCCTAAAAATTCTTTGGCTCTCAATTTATCTACAGCCTCTGTAATAAAGGGTTAAAACTGGGAAGAGCTAAAGCTCCAGCGCTTTGGTCAGGTCATCCCTTGACCTTACGGGACATTTTTCTATAATATACCTCAGCCAGCTCAAGTCACTTTGCCTCTCCTCAAGGCCAGTTTCAAAATGACAATGAAAATTTTAAAAGAAAAGGGAGAAAAGTACTAACTGTAAATATCTTAGCGACAAGGAATATTTATCTGTTATTAAAATTTTCTGTGGGCCTCATCTAACCTTAGGCACTACAAATCATTATTTCCATTCACTGTGGTAGCTGCCAAATCTTCACCTTTATTCACTATGACTCTCCCTCTCCTCTAAACCAGCCAGCTCATGCTGGTTCATCATTTGTACTTTGCTGCTTCCCACCACTACCAACTTATTCCCTCTCCCATGATGGAACCCCAATATCCCACCTCCACATCTTCCAGGTAAGCCCAGTAGTACAAAAGAAACCAACAATCCTAAACACTGGGAAATGACTAATTATAATTAGTCAGATTTAGTATCTTCCTTATCTTTCACACACCATGCATGTATACCTTAATAGTTTAGCCGGGCGTGGTGGCGCATGCCTGTAATCCAAGTGACTTGGGAGGCTGAGTCAGGAGGATCACGAGTTCAAAGCCAGCCTCAGCAACTTAGCGAGGCCCTAAGCAACTCAGTGAGACCCTGTCTCTAAATAAAATACAAACTAGGGCTGGGGAGGTGGCTCAGTGGCCGAGTGTCCCTGAGTTCAATCCCTGGTTCTAAAAAAAAAAAAAAAAAATAGTTTATACTAGGGTAAGGAGGGAGGTCGGATAATAAAAAAAAAGAAAAAACACCAATTGTGCTGCTGATAGTTGTAAGCCCCAAACCTTACAGTATAAAAGATGTAATGTATGCACAATCAGAAAGCGAGATTAACCAGTCGCTACAATTTTATTACTGCTTCCTGTTCAGTCTGGAGAAAATCTTATTTCTACCTTTCAACAGAAAGTAGAGTTATAACATTATTATAATCTCTTCCACAACAGGGTTATGTGAATTTAATGCTTAGTCATTCAAAGCTTTTGATTTTTTAAAAATGCTGTGTAAATATGAACTCCCTGTTTCTCAGAAAGAAAGCCAAAGCCAGTTGGGGGCATCATGGACTTCCACCAAATGTTCCTTCTGGTATTTCAGACCAGGTGTACCTCAGTTAGAATCAGCATTAAATAATAACAGCAATAGCTTCTATAAAGACCCTCACACTTCCCAAATCAATTTTTGCATAAAGGATATGGGCCAGTGCTTCTCTTTGCTAAGCCTAGAGGAAAAAAAATGGGAAAAGAATTTTCTTCATTCTATGCATGTAACATATCTTGCAGAATCAGCTGGCAGGGTAAAATATTTATAGAAGTTTGCTATTATTCCAACACCAGTTTAGCTATGTAAAGACTGATGGAAAACAACTTACTGGATTTCATACTACATTTCACCTCAAATTCTCTAATTTGTGGCTCTCTTCTACTCCCCTTGTTCATTTTTTCTCCTCATTTTTTTCTGAGGGGAACAAATGGCAGTCTCATTCCTCCCTTGAGCTCTCCATCCATTCCCTTTCTGCTTTTCCTGAACTTCTATTCATCAGTTACGGTTTCACAATTTGCGTTTTGTGGGAGGAGACAGACAATAAACACATAAATGAGCAAACAAGATCACTACAGACAGTGAGAAGCCCTGTGAGGGAAATAAAATGATGTCGTGTGAGGGCAATGTTTGCTGAGAAAGGGACTACTTAAATCAAGTTCTCAGGAATAAGTACCCTGTGGGCAGGTGGTAACAACTGAACAGAAACCTGAGGATGAGAACAAAGCTATCAAGGTAAAAATCTGGGACAGCATATTCTAGGCAAATTGAGCGACCTGCAAATGCCCTAATGTAGGAACAGATTGGCGTGATCAAGGAACGAAAGGGACAGGTGAGAACTTGTCCCTATTCTCACGTTAAAAGAGAGGCTAGAATATAACGCATGAGAGGGAGTGGCGTGCAGTTTGGTTAAAAAATGTTAACCAGGTTTGTCATTTCAGTCATATTGTTTGGGGTTTTATGTTCATTTGTTTCACTTTTTGTCCTGTTTTAGTCCATTTTTGTTGCTATAACAAAACCCCTGAGGCTTTATAAGGAAAAAAGTTTTATTTACCTCAGAACTCTGTAGGCTTGAGAACATTGCACGGGCATCAGCTTCTAGTGAAGGCCTCATGGCAGACTGTATCACATGACAGGGTTCCTGTCATGTGTGAGAGAGAAGTTACATGATGGGAGGGAAAGCAAAATACTGGAGAGGGGTGAGTCTTGTTCTTTGCCCTTTTATAACAACCCACTTGCTTGCTCAGGGGAACAAATCCACTCTGAAGTAATGACCCAATCACCTCCCATTAGGCCCTACCTTGTAAAGGTCCTAACACCTTTCAACACCATTCCATTAAGGACCAAATTTCCAGTACGTGAACTTTTGGGGAACAAACCATATCCAAACCATAGCATATCCCAAGTTATTGGGAATCCAATGAGGCATGTCGGCAGGAAAGTGACATGATTGAATTTATTTTTTAAAAAGGTTACTCTGACTACCCAGGGAAAATAGACAGGAAAATGGAGTTTCTTCTAGGAAAATGGCAAAACTTTGTACCTTAAGATTTAGCTTCTTTGTCCAACAGTGTTCTGAAAGTATTTTCTGAAATATCACCAGTTCATTTGTTCATTTTTTATCATTGAGCACCTATGATGTAACAAGCTGTCTTCAAAAGGTCAAAAATATCTGCCCTCATGGAGCATACATTTTAGGATTGGCCAGTTCCAAAGATTTCCTTAGTCCACAGTATCCTTTACCTCTCAGTAGCATTCACACAGCCAATTACTCTCTCCTCCATGAATTTCTTTTCATTATATCACCAAAGCTCTGCAGTACCCTGAGTTTCCTTCTCTCTCACTTCCTAGTTATCTTCTAAGTCCTAGATCAACTCTTTCTTCTCCTAAATATAGGTTGTCTAAACAATTCTCTCTTCAACAATGGGAATAAAACATGTTCATTGAATACCTGCTGTGACCAGCACATACAGAATTAATAAATTCTCCTGTTCTCATAGCTTCCATTATTAACACCATGTAGATGGTTTCAAATGTGTCTCCAGATTCAAGTCCTCTTCTGATCACCTACCTCATTCCCATTCTGTTAAAATATCTTCAACTAGGTATCTTATGAACATTTTCTACATGAACACTCAAAATTTATCATCTTCTCATCAAACCAATCCAACTCCTGACTTTTCTGTTTTTATTAATGACATCACTCTTATACTTGGCCCCCAAATTTTGCAATCAGCTTTGACTCTTCTCTCTTATTCTCTACATTCAAGTTGCCAGGTTCTTCAGATTATAGACCTGGTATGTTTCTCCCTTTCTATCTTAAAACTCCCATTCCATCTTAAAACTCCTGGACTTGTGATGGGGTTGAATTCCAACAAACCTGTTGTAAATTGAAAATACTCTAAGTCAAAAAATGCATTAAATGCAGCTAACCTATCGAACGTCATAGCTTAGCAATACAATACACTGAAATATCATTTGTTCCTTGTGATCATGTAGCCGACTGAGAGCTGTGACTGCTTATCACTGCCCAACATCACAGGAGAGGATCTGATTGTAGTGCGTATCTCCTAGCCTGGAAAATGATCAAAATTCAGAGTTCAGTTTCATGAATGCTTATTACTTTCACACCCTAATAAAATCAGAAAATTCACAAGCCAAACCATCTTTAAGTCGGGGACCATGTGTATTACAGAAGAATCATGACTGGTCCCTCTACTTCTAGGCTCTTTCCTCCATTTCATCTTGCACAATACTTCCAAATAAGTCTTACCCTCTGTAACTCTAAATGAGTTACTGAGCATATCAAAACTGTAAATGACCCTCTCCATTGTTTGGAACTTGGTCTTGTTCTCAGATTTTTTCTTCGCTTTGCTTATACAATTATATTACATACCAGTGAACTTGTATGCTTCTATTGATCCAATATTTTCTAATGTCCACACTTTACTCAACCTGATAGATTTATCAGAAATTGTCCTCTCATTACCTTAGACTTTATCTTTTCAAATCCTTCCTCTCACATGGCATGACTTTCACAAAGTCTTTCCAGTTCTTCCCACTGGATCTGATCTCTTCCTACTAATTTTCAAGGCACTTTGTCTTTCTATATCTTTCTCTTACCCTCTTTTATGTCTCATAGATGGTAAGTTATCTGAAGGCAGTGGTTCTCAATCTTGGCTTTACTTTTGTATTATCTAGAGAATGTCAGAAACTACTCATGCCTGAGCCCAACTTGCACAAATTTTGACTCAACAGGAATGCGATGAAGACTTGGTATTTTAAAAGCTTCCCAGATTATTATAATGTGCAGAATTGAGAATTATTGTTTGAAGACATTTTCATATTAATTCAGGCTTAAACATGCCACCCTTCTCCTTTAGGTTGAAGTTTACATGAGGCACAAAACAAAAAGAAAGAACACTTAGCACCAGGATTCAGTTTGGAATCCTATGCAAAAGGCTACCCATTGCTGATGAGACAACAAATAGTGAATGTGGTCCAGAAATGGAATCTCTGAAGGTTTCTGGGTCATCACATAAACATGTTTATATAAGAGTTATATTCAGAATGATGAAAGACCACTTTGCATCTCAAAACTATCATCAAATTTGCATCCCTTTTTCATCTCACCTGTTGGACTCTTGTTTATTTGTTTGGCTCTGTGCTTTCTCTCCAACCTCATCCTTCCATTGCTGTTCTCTATGCCCCATCTTTCTACTTTGCTTTCTCCTCAACTCCTTCACTGAGCACTCCCTACCTCCTTACCTTAATGAATAACCACCCCTCACCAAGGCCATTACTTCTCATTCTGCATAGTCCCTCCCTACATATTATATGAATGGGCAGGGGTAGAGGGGTGTGCATCAGCAATCTTTTCCCTCCCACTACCTCTTCCAAATCACAACACTTCACCTTCATTTACAGAAAAGGTAATATCTTTTGGGTCTATGCCCACTGGCTCTATCAAACATTTCTCCTTTTCATCTGGGTTACTACCCTTCATTCATTCATTTGCCAAGTGACACTACTCTTCCTTTCCATTTCAACTCCTAGCATATTGCTGTGACTTTAGTATCTATGTGGATGATTCAAACCCCTAGCCTTCCAGTTCCTTCTAACCTATTTTAGCTAACCCACACCACCACCAAATCTTGAATCATCAAGACTTGCCATACTCTCTTAAACTATAAAATCCAAGAATCTGTCTTATTTTTCTAATTAATTTTTTAAACAAGAAGAGTTTTATCAATATCCTTTTAACTTCAAGGTAACTTGTTAGAGCAGGCATAACATACCTGTTGTTGGAAATGAGGTCCCTGCTTGAAGGCTTAGCAGCCTGTCAGGGTAGTATTGAGGGCAGTCTTCTTACCATTACATTGAGTGTCCAGCATCCTGCCTCCTGCTTAAAGCCAAGAGCTTATATTCTTTTTCTCTTTTTAAATATTTTTTGGCTGTAGATGGACAGAATACCTTTATTTGGTTTATTTATTTTTATGCGGTGCTGAGGATGGAATCTAGTGCCTCACACGTGCCAAGCAAGCACTCTACCACTGAGTTACAGCCTAGCTCCAAGAGCTTGTATTCTTATAGCGTTGTTTTTATACACATAACTTCTGATATCAGTGACTCCAACTAGATTCTAGGCATGCTAGGCATGCTAGGCAAGCACTCTACATTGAGCTATATCTCCAGTCCCTGTGAAAGACTGAAATGGGCAAAAGATGATAGGGTATTTTGTTAAGTGAAATGTCTTCCATTGCATTTGACCTGTTTTACAATGTACAAAACTGATAATAAGACAAATGAATTCTTGTCTGCAGAAATGCAATTTTGTGTACAATGAAGGGGCAATTGGTTTTTACCCCTTCATTATATACTGATAAATTTTCCAGCTTTTTTTTTTTTGATAGTGGGAAATGGGAATTGAACCCAAGCCTTATGAATGCTAGGCAAGAACTCTACCATACCCAAACTTTTCATTTTTCTGTTGAGACACAGTCTCACTAAGTTGCCCTGACTGGCCTCCAACTTGGGATCCTCCTGCAACAGCCTTCCAAGCAGCTGGAATTACTGGCATGTACCACCATGCCAGTAGTTTCATTTTTAAAGAAAATTAATTTCATCATTCCTTATGGTGTATTTGTATGTCTTCTCTTGAGATTCTCTTTAGTGTGTAATAACATATTACTGGTTTCATCATTAATCAATAAAGGAAATGAAAATTTTGACATGTTCAATTTCCTGTTTGGAATTGAAGGGTCATAATTTGACCTTTAAAGATATGCTTTAGCAAAAAAAAATATGCTTTACCAATGTGAACAAAAAAAAAAACAAGTTTAAAAGTGTATTTTGGGGAAGTAAGAAGTCATCTATTTGAGCTTAAACATGAGGGTCTTAGAGGATATCATAATAAAAAGATGAGATTGGAATCAGGTGGTACAGAGCTGAGAGCTCAAATGCAACATATAAATGATGTTGCTATTTAGTGAGATAAAGAGTATAGGTGGCAGAAACAAGGTCACAATCAAGTCCCACTGTCTTGATTCAAATCTCTTTGGCTGTTGACTTGTCCTTTTCAAATCTCATTGTGCCTGTCTTCTGCAATGGGCATTGCAATTGAACCTACTTCATGGGGTGTGTAAAGATGGAGTTAGTTAAATATAGAACATTTAGAGCATTGCCGGGTAAAGTATATTCAATGATTATTAACTACTGTATTATTCTTACAGTTCACAGTTCCGGATCTGAAATCTTTGGGACCAAAACTGTTTCAAAATTCTGAATGGGGCAGGGGGTGGTATAACTCAATAGTAGAGTGCTTGCCTAGCATGCAATGTTTTGGGTTTGGTCTCTAGCATTGCAAAACAAAACATGAAGTTCAGAATATTTTGAGTTAGAATGATAAATGCATATGCTGCGCATTGCGTCACATCCTCAACAGGATCTGGAGCAGCACCCTGTAATCTAATACATTATTTATTCAGTAAAATATATTCATATTTACAACACTAAAGTGACTTTAATACAGATATAAATATCTTCACCTGTCTTGGTCAGGTTTGCCTACCAAATGTTCAGGTAAGGTCAGATTTAAAAACTTCAATTTGCAAAGGTTTTGAATTCTGAATCACAAATGAGGTTTTTTCAGAGCTTTTGGGATTTTGGAAATTGAACACAAATGCTGTATTACTAAAAATTTTTAAAACTATAAGATTAAAATAGAATTTGGAAATCATTCAGAAAGCAAGCTTTTGAATTTAATTACCTTTCACTTTGGCAAAGTTTTCATTTTTCCTTTTAAAAATTGCAAAGCAAGGGTAACCAGCTGTTGATAAGGGAAGTTTCTCTTTATTAATGTTGCAGCTAATAAAATGAAGAAAGAATGATAAAACATCACCCTTTAGTAGCCCTTCCTGAAATAATGTATCTAGCTAATTAAGAGTTTATAATATTATTTTAAAAGACAACTGGATATTTTGTATGTTCTAATGGAAGTATATAACATACTTATTAAGCAGTTTTGTAAAAAAAAAATTGAATCAAGATTTTAAATTAGGAAATAACAGGGAACACAAGTCTAGAAACATCTTGACTCTGTGAAACTGCCCAGAGCAAAGGATCTGATTTCACAGATACAACAAAATGCCAAGAAAAGGGAAGGAAGGAGGGAGGGAAGGAAGGGAGGGAGGGAGGGAGGAAAAAAGAAAAGAAAGAAATCTAATACAATTAGGTAAATTTGAACACCAGCTGGATATTTGATAATATTAAGAATATTTTTTTAATTTTCAGTGGTATTTATATTTTTAAAAACTCTTTTATCTTCTGGAGATACATACTAAAATATCTGCAAATGAAAAGATTTGATGTTTTGTATTTGCTTCAAAATAATCCAGTGGAGAGGGGGAGAAAAGAGAAGAAAGAGGGCAATGAGTTGACAACGGGTTTGGGGGTTCATTATACTGTTCTGTTTTTAAATATGTTTGTGAGTTTTACTAATAAGGGAAAAAAGGAAAGATACATATCTAAATACACACACAAACCAGGCATGGTGGCACATGCCTATAACTGCAGTGACCTGGGAGGCTGGGGCAGGAAGATCTCAAGTTCAAAACCCAGCCTTAGCAACTTAGTAAGGCCTTAAGCAACTTAGTGAGGCCCTGTCTCAAAATAAAAAAATAAAAAGGGCTGGGGATGTGACTCAGTGGTTAAGCACCGGTAGGTTAAATCCCCAGTCCCCTCTGCAAAAAAAATACAGACACAATATAAATGACATATTATTTCTCAATGTAGACCACTTTGGATGTAATTGGAAAGTACTTTAATGCTTTTCAAGAGTATTTGAAAAATAAAGACAGATGAAAAAAATAAAATTTACTGAATTGAAGACTTGAGAATGTACAACTCAAAACTGAAGTAAATGATCTAAGAAGAGGATTTAGCATATTTAGAATGACAGATGGAGATAAAATTTCTAAGAAGTTGTAGGAGACAGCACTAAACAACCTTGTTAAAGCTGACTTTCATTGAAGCTAATTCTAGTTTAGTGGGAAAGGTAGTTTCCAGGATCATTTAGTCTTTGACCTGTCTTGACTTGTCTTTCCACCTTCCTTTTTTTTTTTTAAGAATAAAAGGAAGAGGGCTGGGGTTGTAGCTCAGTGGTGGAGCACTTGCAAGGCACTGGGTTCGATCCTCACTACCGTGTAAAAATAAATAAATAAATAAAGATATTGTGTCCATCTACAACTAAAAATATATATTTTTTAAGAAACATAAGAGGAAGATAGTTTGACTTTATAAGGCTCTTAATTATTTGAAAGGGATCTAGTTTCAACAATGACAGCAGGTGGCGCATTTCTCAGCATTCATTTTTCAAGCTAAGAAGAAATTTGAGAACCAGTATGAACACAGAAAAATAAGAAATGTTGCCTTTTCATCCTTTGTTTTTCTGCTTCTCTCAGGGGAAATAGTTTATAAGAATACAACAGAATAATCTGTGCCTTGCCAGTACTTTTTCTCCTTTGTGAGTTTGAATTTTATATTAAATTGCTAAATAATTTCTGATTTCATCTTTTCTATAATCAAACATATCTGACTTTTACATTGCTAGTCTTCAAATTGTGAGATATCAAGGATGGTCAAGGGACTAAGCTCCAGAAAACCAGAAAAGCAGGCTCATCTTCATGGTGTGTCATAACTTGTGTGCTGGGATGTTAAGTAGCTTTCATGCTTCTGAAAATTTCGCAGAAAGAATCAAAGATTTTCAGTCTCTACAGTGACCCCGATCTGGATCCCCAGGGACATGGAAGCCCTGGTGGTCTGTTTCTCCGAAGGAAAACCCTAAGCAGACATTTAACTAATTTGGAATCCCTACAAAAGGACACAAATCAATTTTCTGTGAGTAATGCAGACACACACACACACACACACACACACACACACACACACTGTCCCCAGAATCTTTAAACCAGTCTGGGAGAAGAAACTAAATGAAATTCCCCAATACCTACCTTTTGGGGATGGACTAAGCTTGCTTTTCTAAAGAATCTGAAACAAGACCTTGCATAATTTATTATTTTAGCTTGCTTCAAGTTCTAGAAGGTGGATATTTAGGTTCCCAAAAGGATATAAAATTATCAGTACTATCACAAATTCACTCAACAAAGAAACAGTTTATAGTTGACTCTGCTATGAGAAATGTTTCAGAGATGATAGTTCTTATTGCTGATTTAATCAAAATGCTTTTTTTTCTTGTCACCGAACCAACCCTTTTTAATTACTTTTTTGGGAAATCTTTATCTTTTCATGATATCACACACTTCGGAAGTAGGCGTTATTTAACTTCATAAAATGATCCTTAATAACTCCCATAGACTTTTTTCTTTTATGGCTTTCTTACAATAAAACTCATCACAAAACTTCAGGAACCATGTTAAATTTGCATGTGAATAAATATGTTATGGTTTGGATCTTAAATGTCTCCCAAAAGCTCATGTATTAAAGACTTAGTTCCCAGCTAAGGTGCTTTTGGGAGATGGTGGAAAGGTCTGGAGTGGGGCCTAGTTGAAAGAAGTTAGGTCATTGGGGTTGCTGGGGCTATGCCCTTGAAAGGGATACTATGATCCTGGGTACTCCTCCTCCCCACCCTCAGCTGCCATGTGATGAACCAACCTACTGTGCCACGTGCTCACTGCTGTGACATTCTGTCTCTCCACAGACCCAAAAGCAAAGTGGCAATTGACCGTGGACTGAAACCTCTGAAATAGTTAAAATAAAATAAATCTTTCCTCCTTATACACTATTTAGCTCAGACATTTTGTCACAGTGACAGATAATGCACATAAAGAGGAAAGCAATGATTACTTGTAATTCTACTGGATTTTAAAATATATATGCATTTTTAATTTTTTTAACTTATTTTTCAGTAGTGGGAGTTGAACCCAAGGCCTAGCACATGCTAGGCAAACACTCTACCACTAAGCTACATTTTCAGCCCTATATATTTTTTAAGTGGAATAATTTGCTGGGTTTTCAAAATATGTTCCTTCAATTAATAATACAATGTGAATATCTTTACACGTGAATAAATATAGACCACATTATTTTCTTTCTTTGAAAATTTAGAGGAGGAAGCAGTATTTATAGTTTCAAGAACAAGTTGGTTTTTGTTTTTGGTTTTTTGTTTGTTTTGTTTTTTGGTACGGGGAATTGAACCCAGGGGTGTTTAACCACTGAGCCACATCTCAATCCCTATTTTGTGTTTTATTTAGAGTCAGGGGTCTCACTGAGTTGCTTAGGGCCTCTCTAAGTTGCTGAGGTTGGCTTTGAACTGGAGATCCTCTGCCTCAGCCTCCCCAGCCGCTGGGATTACAGATGTGCACCACCATGCATGGCTCAAGAATTAGTTTTTGTAAAGATTTTTTTTAATTGAGGAGTAATGCACATAAAACTTCATGTATATCTCAATAAATTTTTATACATTTAAGTGTCTTAGTTTACATGGACAGTCATAAGAAAATACCATAGCCTGGTGGTTTTAAAAACAGAAATTTGTTTTTCTTACAGTTTTGGAAGCTGAGAAGTCTAAGATCAAGGTACCAACCAGCAAGTTAGGTTTCTTTCTACGGTGCCTTCTCTTGGCTTTTAGGTGCCCACTTTCTCCTTCTGTGCTCATGTGATGTTGCTATGGGAGTGGGAGGACTGAGAAAACTCTCTGGTGTCTCTTTTCAGAAGGCACTAATCCTACTGGACTAGAGCTCCACCCTTATAATTTCATTTAATTTTAATCATCTCTTTAACATATAAATTTTGAATATGTACACAAATAATATGACTAAGAACAATTCAGTCACAGGAAAGCTTTCAAAGCCTTTTTGAAAACCTTTTTGGCAAAAAAATAATTTACTGGAATTTCATTTAAATTTTTATATTTAATTGACATAATTTGTGCACATTTATGGGGTGCAGTATGATATTTCAATACACATATACAATGAATAATGTTAGGGTAATTGGCCTATCACTTACCTCAAGAGTTTGTTATTTGTGTTGGGAACACTCAACGTCTTCTCTACTAGCTATTTTGAAATATATAATTGTAACATCCCTAAAGCAAAGGGGGACTATAAAACACCATGTCCCCGAATGCCTACTTTCTGCTCCTGAAGACCTCACCAAGTTAAGAGAACAATGAGAGCAAGTCTGGGCTGGAAAGTCCAGATATATATTATTTTAAAGGAAAAAGGCTTTCATGCACACTGGGAACTAGGACAAGTTAGTGTTATCCAGTGTCACTTGTCCAGCTAGCCACCACTAGACAAAACACTGGGAAAGAGAGGAGGCACTGTGTGGAACAGCACTGTGAGGGATGAAGGTACTGTCAGCCTGCCACACTGTACTCTTCTTGGGGCAGTTACTGATCTTTTGTAAGCTTTCCCTAATAATCATCTTTCCCATGCTGTCTCTGGGCACTTTCTTTGGCCTATCTGCAATCTACCCCACTGCCCTGGCACAAATGGGCTGTGGATGAAATTGCAATGAGAAATATGCTATAGGATATTAGAAATTATTTTTCCTGTCTGCTGTACATCTGTACCCATTCACCATCCTCTCTCCAGCAAAACTGTGCCAACCTTCCCAGCTTCTGGTAACCACTATTCTACTCTCTACTTCTATGAGAAGTAGAGGGCTTACTTTTGAGGGGAATAAAGCTTTACACATAATACTTAAGTTATATAGCCTCATACACAAATCAAAGAATAGAAGACTTCCTTAAATAAGAGAATGCATATAATCCCAGTGACTTGTGAGGCTGAGGCAGGAGGATCACAAGTTCAAGGCCAGCTTTAGCAACTTAAAAAATAAAAAGCGTTGGGGATGTAGCTCAGTGGTAAAACAGCTCTGGAATTGATTCCTACTACTGGCTCCCGACCCCCAAATAATAATTTAGTAATGACTTATTTAGAATTTGAAATGGTGCTTAATATTTACTGAATGAATAGTTGAAAGTTTTCTCTTTTCTAATTTCTACTTTATTTTGGAGGGGGGAAGCAACCATGTCAGAGTTTAGAAGCCACAGATTATTTAACAGATTGCTTTTCCTGAATTTCTGCTCTATTATTTATTAGGTCTTTTACCTTGTATAAATTACTTAAGCCCTCTGTGCCTTAGTTTTCTCTTTTGCAAAGTGAGTATTTTAAGATTGTTGTGAGTAGTAAATGAATTAATAGGTTTAAACCATTTAGAAAAATACCTAGTATGTAGTAGATAGAAGTAGGTACCTTTAAGTAGGTAACAAATGTTCCATTTTATCTTGCATTTATGAATGATTCTCTTTATTATGTATGTGATCATAAATTTTAAAAAATCTTCTGAATTCAATAATGTGGGGTATTTTTCACCTTTCCTTTTCAGAAAGAAAAATGAAGGCACAGAAATCAAATGATTTGTAAATGTGATAGCCAAGGATTATATCTCACTGAAATATTCAAACAATTAATATGTTTACATTTTCTTGGAATTGTTTCATTGAACTTTAAAATCATTTATTTAATCGGTGGTTTACAAGCTATAAACATTGGTTTAGCCCCTGAATTCCATACGTGCATTCAACTTTACAGTTATTACCTTGTGGATATATATATATATATATATATATATATTTATTTATTTACCTATCTTTTGGATCCTGTTGTGACTTTTAGGTTTAAGGTTTCTTTTAGTCCTTTTAGTCATTGGATATTTTCTCAAGCAATAGGAGTGGAAAATACAGCAATTAACATACAGAATCTCCTAAATTTTGGATGATGAAAAGAGCTTACTCATAAAAAAACCAACTAGAAACCACTGTTTCAGGGGTTCCTAACACATAAGCAAGTTATTGTAATTTCACCTATAATATATTGTAAATCCTACACTCTTAATTAGAACAGAGATCATCTCTCTTCTTGGTTTGCACGTGCCTGTGAAGATCAAAGCTCCTTCACCTTTGGCTCAAGGTTAGGAGTGGGAAAGGTGAGGGGCCTGCTGCAGGACAAACTACAACTCCCAGGGGCTTCCACCGTGGAATCCTGGGAGTTGTAGTTCATTCTCCTCTCGGTCCCTCCGTCCCTTCCACCATCGGAACACACGCCCTGAGCTCCCGCTCCGAATAAATAAAGTGCGTTTTCGTCTCATAGGGATTTCTTTCTCGCTTTGTCATTTCTCTCATTCTAGCTCATTCTTAGGGACGCGCAAGAACTACTCCGTAGAAAGGTCCAAACCGACCTTTCCAAACCGAGGAGGAGCCTGGAGCAAGCGTCAACCCGGAAGGAGTGAACCAGGAAGTGAAAGTGATCCCGGGTCTGACCAGCTGAACGGTGGAGGGTCATGGAAGGTTCCAGCTCAGTAAGGAAAGCTAATGACCTCCTTTATTTTTCTTAGGTATTCACATTTCTTACCGGATCTTACCGGGACTCATTTTTTCCCGTCCACCTTCCCGTGGTGCCTTCCTATGGAATGGCTCCATATCACTGGTTTGCACATTATGGTCTGCACGTGCTACTTCTGCGCAGACTTACCGTCACTTTGACATGCTAATACTGAGCATACCTTTTAAAATGTCAGAGTCATATTATTATTTTGGGTGCTAGAGAAATTTTTCTCGAATCAGGTATAGATGACCCTAGAGAGTAAATGTCTTGATTTTAACCAGTAACATTGAGGTTCATGATCTTGAGAGTTATTCTACTGCTGTTCCTAAAATGGAAATTTTAGCTGGAAGTATATTATCAAAAATGAATGACATCCTTTTATTTTTTTCACTATCAAATGGACGCACTCTGATGAGCTTGTGATGCACAGAAATTGCTGGAGGAGTGTTATATTTGTGGCTCTGAGCGTTGGTGCATGCTTCCACAATCCATTTCCAAATGTGGTTAAATCTATCAATAGAACCCTGGATGATGAAAATTTTAGAGACCATTCTGAATATTGTATTTCCTAAGCAATAATACAGTTAACAGATTTAGATCAAATGAGCTAATGTGAGAAATGCACCTCCTATCTGGAGATGGTGACAAAATTTAACCCTTATTTCAATCTTGAATCTTAGGATTTTAGAGTCACACTTTTTTTCTTAGAATGCTTTATATTTTACCTTTCTTTTTTTTCTTTTTGGGTACTGGGGATTTAACCCAGGGGCTCTCAACCCCTGAGCTACATCCCCAGTCCTTATTATTTTTTTATTTTGAGACAGTGTCTTGCTAAGTTGCTGAGGCCGGCCTTGAACTTGTCAACCACCTGACTCAGTTTCCCAAGTCTCTGGGATTATAGGCATGTGCCATTGTACCCAGCTCTTTTCTCTTACTCAAAATCATTGTATACTTTTGTTAGCGCTTGATTATCTGTTTCAGGGGAGGAGAACAGATAATTATTGTACATAGTCAATTTCTACTAACCTATATTTTAAAGTAACCTTTTTTTAATTATGAAAATAATATGTGCCATCTATGTAGAAGACTTGGAAAAGTGGAAATTAAGCAAAGGGTATCGAATCTCTAGATGACTAGAGATCATTTTATTAACATTTTGGTGTGCCCAGCTTTGGTTTTCTTTTTAAAAAATACTTTCATACTTCCAGTAGGGTGTTTCCCCATATGTTTTATTATTTTTGAAAACATAATTGAAATTGTATTGTATCCTGCTTTTTTTCACTTAATTCTCATCACTGTCCCTAAACACCAGACCTACTTTCTTGTTCTCTTAGTATTTGAAGTTTTCTTCTTGAGGATCTCAGCTAAAAGTGACTGCAGAATCGAGAACAATAAAGTGTTAATCTTGGAATAGTCAGCCTGCATTCAAATACCAGCTCTACCTCTATCCAGAGTGAATAGTCACAATTAAGGTATCTGAATTCATAGGGCACCTCAATGCCTAAAATTAAAATTAGACAATAATATTTCCTTTAAACTTTAAAAATCTATAACCATGAACCACCTAAAGTTTACACAGTTATTTTGTAGTTTCCAAATGTTTTTTGACACACAATTCTTGATCCTGGATGTTTTCTAGAAAATAGCTAATTTAGCCCATTCTGTTAGTATATTTGTTAGTTATACTCCTACTCATTTGCCTTCATTAATTATATATGTTGGGTGGGGTGGAAAACAATGTGTTTTCATTTATTTTATTCAGAAGTTTGAAGAATTCTTCTTGTGAGTTACTGAACTTTGGGGATGTGTTTTGAGCTGGCTGATACAGTAAACTAAGCAAGATTTATTTTAAGTCCCAGCTTTATTGTGCCATATATCTTTGAGTTTATTTTTCTTTTCAAGTTGTGTTTATTGTATTTCAGATGCTGAAATGAATCGTCACCTGTGTGTTTGGCTTTTTAGAAATTCATCTCTTAATGCTTATCCCCAGCATCACATATACCTCCATTCTCATCAGTTTAGACAGGTACATCTCCATACAGAACCCTGGGTTCTTAGACAAAATAGGAATGACATTTTCTGTTGTCTGTTAAGTAAGAATTGGTCCAGGAGATATTATCATCAAGACATCAGAATGCTCTGGAAGCATAAAGCACTACAGAAATATATGGAAGACTTAAATAAGGAATATCAAGCACTTGGTCAGTGTTTGCAGGATATCTCTTTGAATGAAAGGGACCAAAGGTCCTTGAACCAAAGACATGCTGAGTTGGCACCTCTTGCAGCCATTTGCCAAGAAATTCAGGAGGCTGAACAAGCAATTAAAGAATTAGAATCAATGTGTAAAAGTAAGTAAAAGATATGTGTATTTAAGTACAGAATTGGCTTTTTAAATTAAAGCTTTAATGGACTATGTGTTTTTTATTTTTATTTTATTTTTTTTAGTTGTAGATAGACACAATGTCTTTATTTATTTATGTGGTGTTGAGGATTGAACCCAGTGCCCCATGCGTGGGAGGCAAGTGCTCTATCACTGAGCCACAACCCCAGCCCTGAACTATCTTTTTTTAAAAGCCTACAGACAGTAAGCTCAACATTTGGCAAGAAAAGAACTCTTTACCTACAGTATTTGACACATTTTAGCTACTAAAGATCAACTACTAAGAGATTAAGCTCCTTAAGGTACTTGCTAAGAAGTCTCCACTCCTGATCTCACTCTCTGCTTGGGCCTGAGTCTTATTTTTATATCTCCTGTAACAATCATAGGATATAATAGGCTCCCAAATACTTTTTGAAGTCATAAAATTGAACTGGATTGGATTTTACAGATTTAAATAGTAAATAATAAGAGTCCGCACAAATAACTATATGATTAGAAAAGAGAAAGTCTTTCTGATTCCTTTGAACCAGGAGGTATTTGTAGAGTTATATCAGTTATATCAGCCTGATTTCCATTTGTGGTGTATGTGCACAGTCACCAATAGTGACATTACAATTCTGCAGCAGATAATTTACAATTAGAAATAGCTCAGTAGGCACCTTAACCAGGAAGGTCTCCTGAAGTCCTGAAGTCTGTATTACACCACTTCATTTGTGTTCCATGACACAAAGGCATTCTCCTTATCACATACTATGATTGTGTGTATGTGTCCATCTTTCCCAGACTGACACACTTGAGGCTTGGGACCATGAAAATGTGAATGAGGCCCAGAATCCCCATCAGATTAAAGACTTCTGTGACTAGAGAAGAATTTTATAATGAGCCTTCTCTCTTTTATAATTGTTTCTTCATTTTTATTTTCTTCCTTATAATTATTGAGAATCAAAAATTTCTACCTTGGTTTGCAACTATCACAACTGATACATTCTTAACATCTAAAGCAGTGGAGTCAAAGGTCATGGGATTCGCCATACTTGGCCATTATATCATTGTTACCTTGTTTTGCTAGAGTTCCACGATTTAACTTTCTGCTGTGAGATACGTGAAAAGGACCATTGTTTCCATGCACAGGTTACAAAGCTGTATTTTATGAATTTTATTTTGTTTTTGTTTTTTTTAAATGTGCTAGATGTGAATGTGTCAAGAGATTTCAAGAGTTCTCATGACTGACTTGAACAAGTGGGTTCCAGCCACTGCTGGAACCACATCACAGTGTTGAGTTATGGCTACTACCTTCAAACAGAAATGCTTACCCCAGTTTGCTCCAAAACTTAACCTTATTTCGGTTTATATTTAGTTAACTGGGTTTTTTAAAAAACCTGTTTAGTTAATCACTATTTTCTATACTTATAGACATTCAAATCACAGCCTTTGGAGGGGGCTTAGCAAAACTTATTTACATTTTCCAAATATTCTGACTGCCTTGCCTTTCCTAACTGAAGTAAAACTTAGTGACAAAAGATGAGGTGGCTATTTGAACTTTCTCTGTCTATTTAAAAACTTTACCATAATTCCTGCTTGTTTTTAGGTCTAAATAAACAAGATGAAAAGCAGTTACAAGAACTTGCATTGGAAGAAAGGCAAATCATTGATCAAAAAATCAACATGCTGTACAGTGAGGTATGTTTTTGGAAGTAGACTAATCTCAATAATGTTAACATTAAGAAATAGTCCTCCTGCTAGACTATGGATTGGTGCTCAAAGTACCTCCCAAACATTGGTCTTTTACATGTTCTCTTACAGTAAGTAATTAGACTGGATTTAGTGCTGGGATTTGTTGTAGAATGAGATTGAAGTAATTGGAATGTTGAGGAATAAAACAAAGGCACCCAGAGCAAAAATAAATAAATAAGTAAAAACTGAATTTGTTAACTTGTCAGGCAAGAGAGGACGTGCTGGTAAAGAAATTTAGTTACCATAGGGAACATTCGGGGGTTTTTTTAATGTTGAAAGGAGATGGGATGGGTTCATATTGGAAATTTGCACTCTGGATAGAATGGAAGGAATCCAAGGGCAAAGAGGCAGTTGGTTAATACAATTCTTTAGTTAGGGTTAGTAAGGCTTTAGCTTCTCAAGATTCATGATATGTCAGTCTCTGCTGGTATCACTTAGGCACATAGAAAATTTTTCTTTCAAAGGTAGTTTCTTTTTCTTCTAACTCAGTGGATGGTTTGTCTACAAAGACAGTGAAGAATACAGCACTATGTATCATTTTTCCCTTTGTCATATCAGATTTGCCATCATCTTACCTTCAGCATCCTTCCTCTGGGAATCCAGGAGAATGGCTTTTCAGGGGGTGGAGGGGTAAAGTAGAAGTATCAGTTATTTTTATACTGATTTAACCAGTTAATCAAAGGCAAAAATAAGGTATCTGACCCTTAGTTTAATATTCTCTATCATAGATTATATCATTTCTCGCAGAGATGAAGTATTTCAGAAGTTGGCAATAGGGAAAGTCATGATATGTAGGTACTTTTAATTTGACTTGAAAGACCTTTAATAATAAGGAAATTTCTTCCCTTTTATCCTAAGAGGAAAGTTGATTACTTTCTTTATTAGGAATCCACTTTTTTTTCTTGTTATGGCTTAGAAACTCTTTTGAGTTTTATCTCAGGATTCTTCAACCTAGTATTTAAAGAGCGTCCTTGCTGTGGCACAATGTCCACTGACACAGCAGGGGAGAATATGCAATCGTATATATGTATTTACCCCAAATGAGAACTTTGAAAGCCTTGTTTCATTCATTAGATGAAAGAAGCTACTGTCCAGAACTAATTATGAGAGGCAGAATCTGAAGAAAATTGAATGGAACGCTCTGGGCTTTGATCTAAACTTCTGCCTTTTAGAAAATTAATCTGATAGTATTGCCTAATATCTGGACAAGTAACTTCATTGTTAACATGAACTGATCACCTGTTTTAGTCTAATTAGATTTACTCATTATAGCATTTTAGGACTAACCTCCTGGGGATGCTATGTAATTTTATTAATTACTGATTTTTTTTAATGATTTAAGGGCTTTTATCTAAGTTCAAGTAATAATAATATACCAAGGAAAATCTTTTCCAGCTTTTTCAGAGTTTAGTGCCAAAAGAGAAATATGACCAAAATGATGTTATTTTAGAGGTGACATCTGGAAGAACTACTGGAGGTCAGTAAAATAGTGTTGTTATAAACCTAAAAAACTCTTGAAGTTTACCTTGATTTGACATCACTGTAACATTTAAAGTTCATTAAATGTGTTTATCTTTGGAAGTAGTTACTCCTCGTTTCCTAAGGGACTCATACCTAGAGGTAGTTCTCTTCGAAAGCTTTGTGCTGACTAAATGTTTTTTGGGTTTTCTTGTAGGGGATATCTGCCAGCAGTTTACCCGAGAAATATTTGACATGTACCAGAACTATTCACACTATAAACACTGGAAATTTGAACTTCTGAATTATACACCAGCAGATTATGGTAGGCATATTTGAAGATTTTATCATAATTATTATCTTCCATAGAAGAGAATGAAAATTATATTACATCTGATGACATTGATTAGAACTATGTTATCCCCCCCCCTTTTTTTTTTTTTTTTGCGATGCTGGGGATTGAACCCAGGGCCTTGTGCTTACGAGGCAGGCACTCTGCCAGCAGAGCTATATCTCCAGCCCTATGTGACCCCATTTTAAAAAACATTTGATCTGTTATTTGTTAAACACTATGACACAGTCTTACAATAGTGGCTTATAGTAGTAGAGTTCTTAAATGAGAGGAGAGAGCACAAAGGATAAAGCATCCTTCTAAGAAAGAATATTAAAGAAAATTTTCCTGGGCAGAATAGATATCTACCTTGCCTTAAAATCATTGCTTTCTGTTAGTGCTCTACCACTGAGCTTCATTCCCAGTCCTTTTTATTTATTTAGAAACAGGGTCTACCTAAGTTGCCCAGGGTACCCTCAAATTTGTGATCCTATTGTCTCAGCCTCCTGAGTAGGTGGGATGACAGGCTAATACTAAACCTGGTCAAAGTAAAAATATACTAAAGTTTTTACTCTAAAAGAATTTTATCAATGATGTAATACAATCAGAAAATATTGTCCAATTAGACTGTCTAATGATGTGTTAGAATTTTATGGGAGTGTAGAAAAAGTCATTTGTCTTTATTTTTAAGAAACTTCCATTGTAATTGGGCTAATACTAAATTATACAACATGAACAATAACAGTGCAAGACCTTACACTTCCAAATATTCAAATGTGTTAATTTAGAACATCTAATACTAATTCATTTTTTTTCTGGAAAGACTTGGGTTTGTGGATAGGACAATGAGGAGGCCAGTTTACTGGCAGCATATTTAATGAGATGTAATAGCTAAAATGGATTTGAGTAGGTGGGGTTTGGAAGCCTTGAAAGCTGAACAAGCCTTGATTGATAGGAAATTGGGAACTGTTGAAGAATCATTATGAAGCAGGTATGGTAGCACACACCTGTAATCCCAGCTACTTGGGAGCCTGAGGCAGAAGAATCACAATTTTGAGGCCAATCTGGTCAACTTAGCAAGACCCTGTCTCAAAATAAAAATAAAAAGAGATAGGGAGGTTAGGGAGGTAGGTCAGTGATAGAGCACTTGCCTAGCATGCACAAGGTCCTGAGTTCAATCCCCAGTACCAAAAATAATAATAATAATAATAATGAATATGGCTTGATAAAATACAAATTTGGAGAAGATCCTTTTGACAAGAGTTTGAAGGATGGATTGAAAAGGCTACATTTAAGGCAGCCTGCACAGTGACCCAGACACAACTTAGAGTTAGAATTAAGAGTAGGGATACTCAGGCAAATTTGGTAACTTACTGGATACAAGAACTACTTGTCTAGCATGTCCTATGTGTAAAAGGTCACCACTCTGATCCTCACAACCTGTGGGATAGATATTATTAATCTCATTTTACAATGAAGATCTGGGTTTGGAGAGTAAGTAAATAATCCAGGATCACACAATAAGTAATGGTAATCCTGGGATTAAATTCAGATCTGTTTGATCTAGAGCCACACTACATCCTTTTATTTTCCTCTCACAGAGGAGATGAGCCATAGGGATTCCAGTCTTTTTAGCTGGGGAGATTGTGTTCATTCCACTGAATTGGAGTTGAAATTAGATAACAAGAACCCATTTGGGAAGAATAACGTTGAATGGTTTTTCTTCATGTGGTGGTGGTTGTTTTGGTTCTGAGGATTAAACCCAGGGTTTGCAGATGTTAGGCAAGTTTTCTACCATTGAACTACATCCCCAGTCCCTGATGAGTGGTTTATGAATTAAGCATCCTTTTAGAAATATCCAGTAAATGCTAAATTGTGTAACCAGAACTATTGTGAAAACAGAATTCAGGAGACATATTTGATAGTTATTAGCACAGAGTTTATGTCTGATTTTGAGAGAATAAGTGAAGGAGAATCTATAAAGAGGGAGCATTCGGGGCACCAAGTTTTGGGGAATAGCCATGTGGAAAAAGAGAATAGTAGATAAAAGAAATAGAGAGATCAGATAAACAGGAAAAGGATGAAGACAGTATAGCATTATGGAGGCAAGAGCAAAAAGTTTGAAAGAGATAATCAGAGACCGCAGCATTCTAAAGAGAAAATAGTGGAAAGTGTCATCAGTGACCTCTGAGATGTGTGTTTTGAATAGAACTCTCAAGAATGAAAGGGAAATGAATCTAGCAATGGAAAGAAAGATTCCGTTCCATGTATGTACAATAGCTTAAACCATGGTTGAGAAACACTGATTCATTGGCAAACTAAAAAAGAGTTTAAAAACTCAAAAACTCTTTAAAAAATATTGCTCTAAATATTTCACTTGAATTTCTTTAAAGACGAAGAATAAGCTTCTATTCATTGAAATTGTAAAATGATTTTTAAATTGATATTATAATCAGGTAGGAGAAGAAAAAAGATGTGGATAGGAAATAGGGAAAAGATACCTTACAAAACATGTATGTTACAGTTTACATTTATTCTTTTTTTCTTTTTTTAATGTTTAATTGAATTAGGCACTTGGAGGCATCCTCAGAGGTTCTAATGTTGAAAAGAAAAAATTTATTGTAAAATTCATATATTAACTCTTAAGAGTCCTAATTATTTTATTTGGGTACAGACAGAAACAATACTTAACCTTGTATCAGTAGTCTAAATGATTAACTGAAATTGTGAAAGGAAATGACTCTTGGTATGTAGTATATGCCTGACTGTTATTCCACACACCTTGTATCTAATGAATTGAAATGCTTTCAAGTTAAAGGGGTTTCATGAAATGTATATTATCTTCTCCACCCCCAACAGATTAATGTTTATAATTTTGTTCTGTTATTTTCTGCTCATTAGTTGAATTCAGGGAGAGGCCACTTGAAGTGGTGTTATGATTAATCTTGTATCTCCAGGAGACATACCTTTTACTGTGACTGTAAGAAATAAAATCATGAAGGGAGCCCTAGCAAAGAGCCTACTGATAACTCGTTTTAGGCCAGATCTTATAGTGGGAACCTGGGTACTTGAGTTTGGAAACCTATATGCAATAAGAGTAATTGGATCCCAGGGCAGCAGGGACCAAGTGGTGTCACTAACCTAATGGCAGGGTGGGTGGAGTTACTAGACAACAGATTCAATGCAGCAGTCAGAATAGTTTGGCTCTCACAGATTTATGGCATTGGTCATAGTATTCCTGGAAGTAAAATAATAGGAAGTCTATGAATTCTTATGTGATCTGTTTAAGACAAAAGTTCTGGGTCATGTGAATAAAAGTCTAACCAAATCATAAATGCAGAGATTCACAGCCCTTCAATCAGTTCCCAGACTTGCACCAGTTTACATACCCAAAACTCCTTGAATGAAGAGGAGGGTGGGTCCCCTTGAAGAAGGACCACTGGTACACTGCCAAACTTATACTATTAAGCTTTCTTCTGGCTTCCCCAAAGGGACCTAGATCATTTTAACAGAGTTACTGTGCATTTGAGAAAAGGAAATAATCAAATCCTTCCAGGCCTACTGGACACTGACTCTGAACTGAACTAGTCCAAGAAAATCCAAAATGTTACTGTGGTCCACCAGGCAAGAGTAGGGGCTTATGGAGGTCAGGTGATCAGTAAATGAGTTTTACCTTAAGTCCATCTCACAGTGGGCCCAGCGGGTTCCCAAACCCATCCTCTGGTTATTTCCCAGTTTCAGAATTCATAATTGGAATGAACTACTCAACAGCTGGCAGAAGCCCCACTTTGGTTCCCTAACTGCTGTAACAAAGGCTATTTATGGTAAGAAAGGCCTAATGAAAGCCATTAGAATTGCTGTTACCTAAAAAAGTAGTAAACCAAAAACAGCAGCACATTCCTAGAGGGATAATAGAGATTAGTGCCACCATCAGGGACTATTCATCTCTCCTATTTGACCTGTACAGAAGACAGATGGATCTTAGCAGGTAATAGTAGATTATCAAAGCTTAGCCAGGTCATGGCTCCAATTGCAGCTGCTGTACCAAATATGGTTTCATTGTTTGAGCAAACACAATTCTCCAGTGCCTCATAAGCTTCTGTTGATTAGGCAAATGCCTTTTTATCCCTGTCAGTAAGGACCACCAGAAGCAGTTAGCTTTCGTATGGCAAGTCCTGCAGTACACCTTCACTGCCCTCCCCCAAGAGTGTGTCAACTCTCTAGCCCTCCATAGCAATTTAGTTTGCAGAGATCTTGAAAGAGAAAGCCTTTCCTTTCCACAGGATGCCATACTGGTCCAGGAGAGCTTGTGATGTAGTTCCAGTTACTGTTGATTCTTATCCACAGCTAAATGTCAACATTATACTAAATGTTCCATGTATGTTTGTCTTTTACCGCCCCCCTGCAAAAAAAGGACCTTGAATAGTAGGTCAAATTTAAGGAAATGTCATATGCCTACGTATTCTTTGAGATACTGCTTATATAATCTTCAGCATGCAGTGCTCTAGTTTAGTTATATATTATTCTTTACAAATATGGAAACCAGTACCTGCACAAGTTAAGTAGATTGCATGTGGGCACAGCTAGGAAGAAGAGAACTTTGAATTTGAACTTGGGCAGCCTAACACTGGCTCTCTTAATGTGTATAGGAAAGTGGTAGCCTTTTCCTTTTTAGCTTATATAAATTCAAATATTTGCATTCAACGTGAAGTAAAGGGATGGGAAGAATAATTTAAAAAGCAAAGTATGAGGAAAACTGGGAATGAAGTTTAGTGGCAGAGCACTTGCCTAGCATAAGCAAGGCCCTGGATTCAATCCCAGTTTCACACACATACAAAAATTAAATTTGTTGTGGCTGTACTCTGTTTCAATTCCTGGGTGTCTTTTGTACTATAACTATCTTAACACACTGAATATAATTGTTAAACAATTAAATTTTTCATATTGTCTGTTCCCTAAATGCATATCAGCTTCTTTATATGGTACTCAAGATTAACAGTAATTTGATCCATTGCTGGAGGAAGACCAGCTATGTTGAACTTATTAATAGATAGTATGTTACTCTTTGATACCTTCTTAAGGCATTTGTAAGGATAATCGAAAACTATACCCAATTTTTGTCTAATGTACTGACTCTGGAAACTGGGTGGGTTAGATTTTACTTCATAGTACTGTATCTTCACTAGAAGCATATTAGGAAGAGGCTGCAGCCTCAGTCTTTCTGAATTTCTACGTAAAAACTCACAGAACTACTCAATAGCAAAACCAAGAACCCCCCAAAAGGCATTTACACTATTACGAGATATTTCCACAAAACCCCCAATTATAAAAGTGATTTTCTTGAGGTGCAAAATTTGAGATAATCCTGGAGTATGCTGTTACACTTTAACAAGGGTCATGACAAAGGAACACAGAAGTAAACTTAAAGAGGCTTCCTTTGACCAAAGATGGGACAAGTTGAGCTTCAATAATAATAATCGCTATTGACTTAAACATGCTAGATGAGTTTGTACTCTTTGAGTTCATGATGATATTTTAAAAAATAATTGGTCATATTTCAGAGGATAGAAGGTCTCAATTCATTGTATTGCAGAAAAACATCGGTATATTGGTAAAAATGGTAAAGGAACAGTATCAAGCATTTTATCCTGACTGTCCTATACAGTTGTATCACTGAGTAATCAAATAGTGGACAAAAGGAAATAGTTCTCTCTCTATAGATGTTCTTTTTAATTAAAAAGTGAGAAAGAAATGATAGAAAGACTATTTTATAAGCCCATGATGCATTAAGCATCAAATCAAAAGCTGTAAAGACCATAAAAAAGAACATTACATGTTTTCTGTAATCTTGACAAGGGGCTCAAGCTGATGTCAAATCTAGTCTCTGGACTCAGGTACCAAACTGCAGCCAATACAGAGGTCAGCAGAATAGTTACATTGCAGCAAGTGTACGCAATCTGCAAAAACAGGCTGTTGGAAATTCTATAGGTCAGCAGCCCAAGTTTCTTGTCATAGTTTGGATCTGGCATGTCCCCCAAAGGCTCAAGTGTTAAAGGCTTAGTGCCCAGCTGGTGGCGTTATTGGAAGGTAGTAGAAACTTGAGGAGGTGCAGCCTGGTTGGAAAACTAGGTCACTGAAGGTATCTCCTAGAAGGGCATATCTTATCCTCAGACTCTCTCTTCTTCCTGTCTAACTTGAAGTGAGCCACTTTACCACACACTCCTGCTACCTTGATTTTCTGCCTTGTCTAAGGCCCAAAGCAATGGAGCTCGCCAACCTTGGACTAAAACCATAAGCCAAAAAAAAATTTCTCCTTTAAAGTTAATTTTTCTAAGGTATTTGTCTTATCGTAGAAATGGAAAACTTCCTAACATATTTCTTAACACTTAATTGGTAGGAAATGGAAGAAATGAGTGCTGAACATGTGAATTAAGAGACTTAAAAGGTACCCCTTTTTTTGGTGTTGGGGATTGAACTCAAATCCTTGTGTATGCTAATATCAGCTTTACCACTGAGCTGTATAGATCCTCAATTTTTAAAAAAATTACTATTATTGTTGTTATTGGTACCAGGGTTTGAACCCACGGGTATTTATCCACTGAACCACATCCCCAACCCTTTTTTATTTTTTTATCTTTTTTGAGACAGGGTCTCACTGAGTTGCTTAGGGCCTTGCTGAGGCTGGATTTGAACTTGCAGTCCTCCTGACTCAGCATCCCCAGTCACTGGGATTATAGGTGGGTACCATCATGCCAGGCTCGGTTTTTTTCAATGGACAGATTGATCTGTAGTACCTTAGGAATGCACATTTAGGCTATATAATTACAATAAAAGATAGGATGATGATTATTCACAGAGGAAGTTGAGTTTTAGGAGTCCCTGGGTATGTTAGCTTTTTGTCACTGACAAAATACCTGAGAAAAACGAGGAGAAAAGATATTTTGGCACAAAGTTTCAGAGGTTTCAGTCCATGGTCACTTGGCTCTTTTGCTTGAGCCTTTACAAGGCAGAACATCATGGCAGTGAGCAGATGTGGGAACAGAGCTGCTTACCTCATGGTGGCCAGAATACAGAGAGCCAGGAAGGGGCCTAGGATAAGATATACCTTTCCAGGGCATGTCCATACTGACCAATTAAGCCCTACTTCCTAGTTTCCACCACCTCCTAATAATCCATTTAATTGTGAACCTGTCAATGGATTAGTCCATTGATGAGGTTAGAGCCCTCATGATCCAATAACTTCCCTAAACCCCACCTCTAAACATTAAAACTGTGTTGGGGACCAAACCTTGAACATAAGAACAGAGGATATTCCAGATCCAAATTATAACTTGGGGAAACCACCAAAGTTCTTCTCTTCCCAAGTGGTTGTCATTAAGCCATATATTGATTCTTGTGATTTTCTGTATCTGAATATTATTGTATCATAAAAAAGATTTTTAAAAAGCATATTAAATAAAAAGAACTGAAGCCTAGATAGAGTGGATATGGTGGCTCACCCATAATCCCAGCTACTCTGAAGACTAAGCAAGAGGATCACAATTGAGTCCAGTCTGGGCAACTTAGTGAGACCCAGTTTCAAAATAAAATCAAAGGGCTGGGGATTAGCGATAGAGTGCCCCACATTCAATCCATGATAACACACACACACACGAAGAAGGGAAACCTAGGCATTAAGATTTTTGTGTGTGTGACATTCTTCTCACTCTACAGGTAAGCTGAGCTTTCATTAAATTCTTGAAAACTTGGAAGGGCCTATCATGTTATTCAACATTGCAAAATTATTGAGTATTCTTTCATATATGACATCATATTAGTCTAAGACAACATAGGCTAATTCAATGTAGAGAGTGTCTTAGTACTTTTTTCCAATAGTATTTTTTTAATCATAAAAGTAAAACTTGTTTCCTATAGAATATTTACAAACAAAAAGTATGAAAAGTAAATATAAACCTATTATTATTCTATTCCCCAGAGATAACCATAAACAGTATTTTGGTGTTTTCTTTTACATATTAGTATATTTACATTGTGAAAATATACTTCTGTACCGACTTTGTGTTCTCCTCTTTGGTTCTGTCAGACCTTAGATTGAGGATATTTAGGATCCTGATCCTTTTCAAAGAGGAATCTATAAATATTTCTGAATTTTTCTTCCTAGGTGGACTCCATCATGCAGCTGCTCGAATTTCTGGTGAAAATGTCTATAAGCATTTGAAGTATGAAGGTGGAATTCACCGAGTGCAGCGAATCCCTGAGGTGGGCCTGTCATCAAGGATGCAGCGTATTCACACAGGAACAATGTCAGTCATTGTCCTTCCTCAGCCAGATGAGGTAACCTCACCAGGAGATGTTGAAAACTCACATGCAAATGGGTTTTGTGCTGAGATTCTTAACTTCTCGGTAAATCTGATTTTTTAATGGATATTGATTGGATTTTATAGTTTCTAAAGGGAAATCTTTCCCCAGGTAAAATTTCTTCTGTTATCCCTTACTAAGACATTTTGTTTGAAATAGAAGTGACTTCTTTTAAAACTCTTATCTGCAGAGCTTTTTAAATATTGTTACGTAGTTTTATCTTAAGAAAAAAATTAATTCCACAGAGATTTCAGGGTCAGTAATATCTGCATGGGGTTTCTACCACAACAAAAACTTTGAACTTTTGTGACCTTTACCTGGAGTCAGCAATTGTTACATTGCTTGACTCCCATAAATACGTTTTTATATCTTTTTTTAGTGAATTATAAATTATAAAAGATATAGCAGACCCCATAAGATTTACTCTTCAAATCTTTCATGTTTATCTCCCAAGACATTGTCCTACATAAGTAAAATATCATCATCTGTGAAAATTGTTCATAATTGTATAATACTATCTTTATTTTTTTATGTTTGGTTATTATTTATTTATTTGTTGCCATGCCAGGATCAAACCCAGGGCCTCACACATGCTAGGCAAGCACTCTACCTCTGAGCTATACTGCTAGTCCAATTATGTAATATTATCTAAAATCTAGTCCATTTTATATTTTCCACAGTCAACACAAAAGTATTTTCATGGCCATTTTTTTTAACAGGATTCAGTTGTATTTCACATATTGTAATTGTTGTTATATCATTTGAAGTCTGGAACATTTTTGCATCTTTTTCTCTAATAGCATTGGCTTTTGAACACTTTTGAAAACTTGGAAGGGCCTATCAAGTTATTCAACATTGCAGCTATTGCATAGTTTGCACTATTTGTCTTATACAGTGTTCCTCATTTTGGATTCATCTTATTTTTTTCTTCATGGTACTGTTTAACTTGTTTCATTATCTCCTGGTAATACATTAAAAGTAATATCTAAATATTCTGTTCCATTATATTCAGGATACAGGCTTTGAGCAAGAATGCTTTAGAATTATGTTGCATCTTATCAGAAGGCACATATGTCAGATTGTCCCACTTTTAGTGAAGCTTAGTTTGAGCATTTAGTTAGGGTGGTGGCCACACAAATTATCTCCATTGCAAAAGTACATAGTCCCCTTTGCAATTCCTAGGTAGTCTCTACAGTGCTGTCCTCAACAATCTTACATCCACAGTTTTCTTTTTCTTTTTTCTTTTTTTTTTTTTCTTGGTACCAGAGATTGAACCCAGGGCTGCTTACCCACTGGGCCACATCCCCAGCCCTTTCTATTTTTTATTTTGAGACAGGGTCTTGCTAAGTTGCTTAGGGCCTTGCTAAGTTACTGAGGCTGGCTTTGAACTTCGATTCTCCTGCTGTAGCCTCCCAAGCCACAAGGATCATTATAAACTCTTTTTTTTTTTTTTTTTTGTGGTGCTGAGAATTGAACCCAGGGCCTTGTGCTTGCGAGGCAGGCACTCTACCCGCTGAGCTATATCCCCAGCCCTCATTATAAACTCTTGATATCAAGTTTTATATACTAACCTCATTACAGTTTCATAGATTTATGTTTTAATCCATTCTGTTATTATTCTTTTTGATGTTTATATTATCCTACATTTGGTGAGTAGTCGCTTTTTTACAGTACCCATTTTGTCTTTTTCAGAAATGACTCCATCAGTCTTGCTCTCTAGTACTGTTAGTTATGCCAGTTCCAGTACTGTCCTGTCTCAGACCTGAAGTTAGCCTGGTCCTTTTTATTGGGTAATGTAACCCAAAAGCAGTATTTGGATACTTGGTGTGCTCATTATTACTAGAGCATTCCAACTTCTAGAATTCTAGTGGACAGAGCTAAGAAATATATTTTAAAATAAGTTTCATATACCAATTCAAATTTACTTTTTTGTTGTTTTTTTTTTTTTTTTGCAGTGCTGGGGATTAAACCCAGGGCCTTGTGCTTGCAAGGCATACCAATTCAAATTTAACATTACATTAACTAATAAAATTAATAAATTTAATAATTCATTAATTAATAAAATTAACATTTTTCTCTTCACTTCTTGTATTTTGTATTTATATCTCTCCATTTAAGAGTAAAAAATCTTGTTTCTTATTTACTGTTAACTTATTTCTTTATTATACAATATTTTAAAAGTTTCAAAATTATAATACCAGCATTACTAATAGTAAACCACTGAGTAATGTTGAAGACTTTTGTCCTTAGACTGTATCTGACCAAGAATGTGTAGTCAGAAAACTATTTTCAAAGACCATCTAAAATAAGTTTTTCTATGTAGTTGTTATGGTAAATATTTGGGCCTTTTGTTTCTGTTTATATTTAATTTTAGGATTTGGTTTTTGTTTCCTCTTTTGTTTAATTTTATTTTTGGTGTATGTTAGCATTTACATGGTTCAAAAATCAAAACCCAGAATTGTTTTTCTACCATTTTTATTCCTTTCACCCATTCCCACCTGCCCATTATGTCTTCATATTCTTGAAAACTAAACTCATTTAATGTAACTTCACTTTTCTAACAGAATGTGGTCATATTCTCTTACTTAAATTTTAAAAGTCTTAGTATGTTTTGTTTTGTTGTTTTGTTTTTTTTTTTGTTTTTTTGTTTTTTTTTTGGAACCAGGGATTGAACTCAGGGACACTCGGCCACTGAGCCACATCCCCAGCCCTATTTTGTATTTTATTTAGAGACAGGGTCTCACTGAGTTGCTAAGGGCCTCCCTTAGTTGCTGAGGCTGGCTTTGAACTCGCGATCCTCCTGACTCAGCCTCCCAAGTCACTTGGATTACAGGCGTGCGCCACCACGCCCAGCTTCTTAGTATGTTTTTAAGTCATTGTTTCTGTGTTCAGAATTCTCCAAGAGTCATTAGGTTTCTATAACATTTGAAGAATATGATATATAATACCCACAAGTTAATTATATAGCAATGTAACTAATTATACTATAACCACAAGAAATGGGGAAATAATCTTTTTAGTGTTTATTGAATTTTAAGGTAGCTAGTACCAGTATATTTTTTTTTAAATATTTTGAGCTATAGATGGACACAATATCTTTGTTTTATTTATTTTTTTATGTGGTGCTGAGAATCAAATCCAGTGCCTTACACATGCTAGGCAAGTGCTCTACCACTGAGCCACAGCCCCAGCCCTGTACTAGTATATTTTAACAAAAGCTGTATAATCTCTTTCTTCATTTTAGAGGAACATAAAATGAACAAGCAACTGTTATATTCGATTACAACCTTGACCCTTTTTTAGTTTACTTTTCAAAAAGAAGTTACACTTGCTGTCACTCATACTAGTGAATGTAGAACACAATGTTGGCTCTCCCCTCAAAACAGCATGTATTATTCAGCTTTCTGCCACTGTGACAGGGTACTGAGATTGTCAGCTTATATGGAGGAAAAGTTTATTTTCACTCACAGTTTAGAGCTCCTAGTCCATAGTCAATTGGTCCTATTGCCTTTGAGCCCATGGTAAGCCATAATATCATGGTGGGGAATGTGTGGTAGAACAAAGCTACTTAGCTCATGGCAGCTAAGAAGCAAAGGGAGAAGAAGGGATCAGAGTTTCAATATCCCCTTCACGGGCATGCCCCCAGTGACCTAACTTCTACCACTAGGCCTGATCCTCTAAAGATGCCACCAGTTCCAAGAGGGATGCAGGCTAGGGACCACGCCTTTTAACACATGAGTCTTTGGAAGACATTCAAGATTCAAACTATAACAGCATATTTGCTAACTTTTAAATACACAAACATATGTATGCACACATACACATTTACAAAGGCTACTCTAAGAAATTTCCACAAACTTGACTGGCTTAACGCAACAATAATTTATTCCCTTCCAGTTATAGGGGCCAGAATTCCAAAATGAAGGTGGCAGCAGGGCCAGGCTTCCTCTGAAGGTTCTAGAGGAGCTCTCCCTTGCTCCTCCAGCTGCAGGTGGCTCCAGGTGTTCTTTGACTTTAAGCTGTACAACTCCAATCTATCGTTTGAATTCACATGATCTCTCTCCTCTAGTTTTCTCTTGTAAAGATGCTTGTCATTGTATTTGGGGCCTATTTGGATAATCCAGAATAACCTCATCTTAATTACATCTGCAAAGACGTTTTTTCAAATTAGGTTCCATGAGTTAAAACATGAACATATTTTTCTGGGAGCTACCTTTCAACCCACTGATGTGCACATGCTTGCGCGTGCATGCACACATACACACACACGCACACACACACAGGCACACATCAATTCTTATTATTTGCAATAGTTTGCTCAATAAAGTTCCAGCAATCATTTAGCAAATACTGAGCCACTTAGGAGCAATGGTTCAAGAATTTCCTATTTTAGGAGCAATGGTTCAGTATTTGGTAACTCATACACAAGTGTATGTATTTTATAGATTATAATCTTAAATCCTAAAAACAACCCATAGTGTTAGATTCTATTTTCTTTCTTTTACAAAAGAGAAAGGAGGCTCCTGAGACTGTGACTTGTCTGAGGCTTATCCTAGATAAGATACTAGATATCTTATCTAGGCTGCTTCAGATACTAGAGCTGAGATTTAAACCCTGTAAGGCACCATGGTGAGAGCTTATAGCTCTCTAGTCACCTCGGAGGCTGAAGCAGGAGGATCTCTTGAGCCCAGGAGTTCACAGTCAGACTGGGCAACATAGTAAGACCCTGATTTAAGTAAAACAAAACAAAACAAAACAAACCCAATTTAACTGGCCTTAGAGTCAAAGCTTCTTGCACCACACTTCCCTGCCCCCACCACCTCTGTCTTCTGTCATCTCTGAGAAGTGAAACAAGAAGGTAGAATGTCACAGCTGAGAATGTGAGAATATAGAGCAACTCGATTTTTTCAGCGCCCTATGCATGTCTGCAAAGGACTGTAAAAGTGTTATTGGTATTGACTTGGGGGATGCAAATAAATTTTAATAAGTAAGGTATATTTACAAATAAGGATTCATAAATGATGATTTTGAAATAACAAAATATGTGTACCTTTTATATACATTTTGTATGTTCTATGTAATATAATTGTAGGATGTTAAAGAATGAAATTTTTGAAAGATTGTATAGAATTTGGTGATTTGATAACATCCTGCCATTGTTTAAAAAATAGCATCCATCAAAATAGGGAGCTTGTGGTTTTTTCCTTGGTGTAGTTATTTCTTCTTTTAGCTTACTGGCTGTGATTTAAGACAAAATAGTTCAGTTTTGAAAAATATCAGAATAAATTTAATATTCTAGTATTCATGGAGTGTAAAATGTACTTGTTATACCTTTGGTTTCAGGTAGATGTGAAAGTTGACCCGAGGGATTTGCGAATAGATACATTTCGAGCCAAAGGAGCAGGAGGGCAGCATGTTAATACAACGGACAGTGCTGTCAGGCTTGTCCACATCCCCACAGGTAAGCAAATCCCTTTGCTTTTGTGCTTTTATCCTTTTTTCACATCTTAACTCTTCAGCATTTGGAAGGAAGTAGTCTACATTAGTACCTGACTCCTTGTACAGAATCTTTAAAGGTAACACTGGTATTGTGGATCCAGCGTCCTCATTGTGTTTATATTATTCTTTCATGTGGAAAAGATGTCTCTCAAAGGATGCAGATGTGAGCAGACCTTTCCAGAGAAGCTGCCTCAGTATAGTGGACAGGCGTGAGCAACCAGAGGGGCTCCAGCCCAAGTACAGATGAAACCCAGAAGTAGTATTGGGTACCCACCTCCATGGGTCTTT
Organism: Glaucomys volans; assembly: GCA_020662805.1. NCBI lineage: Eukaryota > Metazoa > Chordata > Mammalia > Rodentia > Sciuridae > Glaucomys > Glaucomys volans. Next base: position 116,384 of record JAJEJO010001113.1, read on the forward strand.
TGGCACCTTGTAGATTGACCACTATTAGCTCCATGAGGCTCTGCTGTATTAATGCTGTATTTTGATTATTGATAATTTTGTGTACTATGGGGTAGTTTTATAGTTCTTAATATGATTTTAAATACATTGCTTGACAATGGGGGTACATTTCAAGAAATGCATCATTAGACAGTTTTGTCATTGTGCAAACATTATAGAGGTTCACAAACTAAGATGACTATGATATCACTAGGCACTATAATTTTATGGGACCACCAGAGTATATGCAGTCTGTCATTGGCCAAAATGCTGTTAGGTGGTGCATTGACTGTATTTCTAACATTCAGATTTAAAAATATTAACTTTTTTGTTTCTTTTCTTTTTAAGTTGCTTTTATATTACACACGTGTAGTTTTGGTTTTTTTTTTTTTCCTCCTAAGATGAATTCTTCAGCTGGGCATGGTGGCGCAAGCCTGTAATCCCAGCAGCTCGGGAGGCTGAGGCAGGAGGATCGAAAGTTCAAAGCCAGCCTCAGCAACTTAGCGAGGCCCTAAGCAACTCAGTGAGACCCTGTCTCTAAATAAAATACAAAATAGGGCTGGGGATGTGGCTCAGTGGTGGAGTGCCCCGGGTTCAATCCCCAGTACCAAAAAGTAAAAAAATAATAAAATAAAATAAATAAATAAATAAAATATGAAACAGGGCTGGGGATGTGGTTCAGTTGTTGAGTGCCCCTGAGTTCAATCCCTGGTACCAAAAAAATAGAAGAAGAATCCTTTAGAATACACTTGGAAGCAAAGTTCAATTCTCATTGCTCCATAAGCAGCCTTTTATTTAATCCTCTTGTTTTCAGTATCATATGTGTATTTGCCCTCATTTGTACCTACTGCCAAGCCTGGAAGTTCCCTGATTTAATTCTCCAAAGACTACTTACTCTTGCCTCCTGCAAATTGAGGGAGAGGACTTGAAGATCAACTTGTTATGCAGACTGTTTTTAGCCCCCAATTCCTCAGCCCCGACTTCTGAAATCCCTGGTGCCTCAATTCCTGAGCCTTTCTGGAACTCAGTAGGGCATATTAGTTGGTTTCTGGACAGCCACCTCTTTTACAGGGAGCTAGAGTCCACCTCCTTCCACTTGGCTAAGTCATTTACCATTCTTCCATCCATTATCTGTCTTTATTTGTTGTTTAGGGATTATATATGCCACATAGTTGTATTTCAGATGGAATTTCTGTTTCTGTTTCTTGTTATGTCATGGGAGAAGGGGTCTAAAGAAGGGTCTGAGGAGTTCCTGGAAAGAAGGGGTAACTTGACTCCGGACCAGCAGGGTTCTTGGCTTACATAACAGAAAAGAATTTCACCATGTAGCCAAGCACAACAGCACATGCCTGTAATCCCAGTGGCTCGAGGCACTGAGGCAGGAAGATCTCCAGTTCAAAGCCAGTCTCAGCAATTATCAAGGCCCTAAGTAACTCAGTAAGACCCTGTCTCTAAAAAGGATGGGGATGTGGCTCAGTGGTTAAGTGCCCCTGGGTTCAATCCCCAGTACCAAAGGTGGAAAAAACAAAAAAAGAATTTCACCATGTGCCATCAGAGGCATAGGCAAGAGGTTTATTTAGGAAAAAAGATACATATTCAAAGGAGAATGAGGGTGATCTCCAGAGAGAAATGTCTTTGTAAAGCAAAGAACACACATTCAAGGGAGAATGCAGTCCATTTCAAGGGTAAGAAATGTGGTTTTGGGGTTCCTGGCACTTGTTTTAAAGGAAACTTGGTGAGTGTTGGGTATGCAAGGGTAGGAATGATGTCAGTCTGGTGATCTCAAGATGATTTCTGGTGGTCTGGTCAGTTTTAATATGCTCAGACTGACATGGTTCTCATTATCTAATCTGTAGAAAGTGCTGAAAAATCCCCTAAGTTACAGGTTTTGCAAAATATTATCTCTTTTTTTAATACTTTTTTTAGTTGTAGATGGACATAATACCCTTACCTTATCCATTTTTTAATAATCGAAATAAATTACAACAAAATTCTTTCACATAAAAAATAATAAACTATAATGCTTTTACTACCCTCTTAGGAAAGACACATTAAAAATGTTGAACGTTAAGACAGTAACTACATCCTTTATATTTAACAACTTTCATACCTTACATTGGTTGCCCACAATTTCATCAAGATTTAGTTTACCTGTCCTTCAGAAAGTATTTTCCTTTGTAATGATTACTCTATAATTGTACTTATTGACATGTGATCACTGAATACTTGGGATGTGGCCTGTCCAAATTGAAATGTGCTGTAAATACATATTCTGAAGACTTGAAAAATTAATATATGTCCATTAGAAAAAAATACAAATATACATAAAAGTAGCTAGAGATTGTTATTTTATTTTACAATTCCCATTTTAAAAGCAGATGGGAAATAAGATAGTGATAAGTCAAAGCTTTAGCCAGTTTGTTTTAAAATGTTCTAGAGCAACACTAATAGAAATATGTGAGCTACATGTAATATGTGAGCTACACATGTAGCTCACATGTGTCTCAGATATTTTAATTTTAATTTTGTAGTAGCTACATTTAAAAAAGTAAAAGATAAGTAAAAATTAAATTTTGGCATTTTTTCCGTTTTTTTTGTTGTTGTTGTTGTTTTTGTTTTTTTAATGCAGTGCTGAGAATTGAACCCAGCTCCTGAGTATGCTAGGCAGGTGCTTTGCCCCTGAGCTACAACCCCAGCCCCTTGTTATCTTTCTTTACAGTTTCTGAGTAATGTTTTGTCTTTTGGAAAGAACAAGACCTCAATGTGGCAGCTATTGTCTGTGTCTCCTGAGTGTCTGTTCTTGTTATTGCACAGTTAATTAACAGTACTCATGTAGCTTTATAGATTTCCCAGGATTTGGGAGTTATAGGCCTGGGAGAGAGACTGGTTTAGGTAGTAAAGGTCAGGAAATCTATGCAGAAGTTCTGAGTTTGAAATCTTATTTCCTTGACCTTCTTTTGTATCTCCTGTCTACCTATTTCTTTTTCCTTCTATCCTACCTTAGATGTTTTAGTGATTTTTTATTTTTTGTACTAGTAATTGAACCCAGAGGCACCTTACTGCTGAGCTACATCCCTGGTCCTTTTTTAAAAAATTTTGAGATAAGGTCTCATTAAGTTGCTTAGGGCTTCACTCAGATTTTGGGGTTGGCCTCAAACTTGTGATCCTCCTGCCTCAGCCTCAGTCACTGGGATTATAGGCATGTACTACCACACCCAGCTATTTTAATAATTTTTAAAATAAAGAGAAAGCCAACTTTAAATCAGATGTCACTTGATTTTAAAATCCATTTCTGACCAATTATAAATGCTTGTACTGTTTGTAAAAGCAAAAATTAAAACAGCCTAAATATCCAATGATAGGATGATTTTATAGTTTGAGGGGTTTTGTTGTTGTTTTTGTGATTTTTTTTAACATTTTGGGAAGACTGATTAAGAAACCTTATTACAGAAAATGAACACATCCAATGTCCCCAAGTACATTTGTGACAAGAACAGACACACAGGAGACACAAACAATAGCTGCTACATTACAGCTTTGTTCTTTCCAAAAGATAAAACATCACTCAAGAACAGGGTAAGGGGGTTGGAAGAGAGGTGGTTAAAGGAAACAGGTACTGTCCTTTTGACTTAATAAAACTAATAGGTTGGCATTGTAAGAACATGTACTCTTGGTCCAGAAATCAAGCTAAGCCTAAACCTTGGGTGGTAAGGTCATGCTTGAATTTTCTTTATTGATTTTTACATCAGAAATTGTAAAAAGAACTTAGAGAATATATTTGAACAAAAGAACATCAAATTCAGTAGTGAAACCCAGTACCCATCTTTAGTATATATCTTTGGTGTGGGTCCTTTCACATTCTTTGCTTTGTATATACGAGTTCCTTATTTTTCCCCAAAGTGAGGATGTGTTTTTTTTAACTGATCATAATTTACTTAAGTAATTCACAAATTGTTGTATATATAGTGGATTTTACCTAGACCCTATATTATTCGATATTTTTCTGTTATAAGCAATTCATAAGAGGAATGTATATTAAAGTGCTGTGAAATCACCCTGTGCCTCAATACATTGCTGACTTTACAAAAAGTGACCGACCATTGTGTTGCTAAATTTGTGCTGGACCAAATTATTTTTTAGCTTAGGTCTGGTTCTTTGGTTTAAAAGAAGCCTTAAGCCGAATGTGGCGCATACTTATAATCCCAGTGACTGAGGAGGCTGAGGTGGAATAATTACAAGTTTGAGGCAAGCCTCAGGAATTCAGCAAGACTGTCTCAAAACAAAGAATGAAGCTCAGTGGTAGAGTGCCCCTGGTTTCAGTCCCTAGTACCACAGAAATGAATGAATGAATAAAACAGGCCTTAAGACTTACTCTATAACCTTCCTTTAGGTAAGGCATCTCAAGACCTACCTGTTGTTATGAATCTGTGTTGTTATGAGCAAGTTATGTTTTTAGTCTACTACTGGATACTTCAGGGTTTGTCGTGGTTTACCATCTACTTCAAGGGCAACTCAGCCTATTACTGAGGGAAAGGCTTTACCACTTATTGCTCCAGTAAAAAACTCTGGAGGCAGGTTGGCAGGAAAGTAGGGGTTTTTCCAAAGCCAGCTTTGAGGAAAATAGAGGAGAACTTTCTATCTCAAATCTCCATCTTCAGGGAGCTTAAAGGTACAGAAGGTTCTATAAGAGAAGAGAAGGCAAAATGGGACAAAAGGCAGGAAATACGCATGTTTAGGTAGGGTGTGTTAATCAGAATGTCAGTCTCAGGTGCCCAGAGACCTGGGGTAGGCCAGCCCTTCAGCCTCTACTTTCTTTTTTTGCGGGGGTGGGTACTAGGGATTGAACTCAGGGGCACTCAACCACTGAGCCACATGCCCAGCCCTATTTTGTATTTTATTTAGAGACAGGGTCTCACTGAGTTGCTTAGCTCCTCGCTTTTGATGAGGCTGGCTTTGAGCTCATGATCCTCCTGCATCAGCCTTCCAAGCTGTTGGGATTATAGGCATGTGCCAGTGTGCCCAGCTCAGCCTCTACTTTTAATATGAGGAAATACATGCAGCAGAAAAACAAGTAAGCATGAAGTTGCCCTTAATTTCAAAAGGAGTCTATTTCAAGCCTCTTTCCTCCTTCCCTCCCTCCCTCCCTCCCTCCCTTCCTTCCTTCCTTCCTTCCTTCCTTCCTTCCTTCCTTCCTTCCTTCCTTTTTCTCTCGCTCTCTTTCCTTCTTTCCTATTTTTTTTTCATTTCTAATATCCCAAGACACTTAGAATTTGAAGAATCACATTTTTTTTTCTAATCTACTGCTTCTACCTAATTGTTTTCTAACATTGAAAGAGTGTACATAAGGCTATAGTCTGTCCATCTTGAAATATAAACTTTCACATTTTGGGGGCTGGTGAAAAGAATACCAGATACAATAGAGCTCCAGCAAATGCCGGGAAGTGGAGTTGGGCTAAGTCAGACAACTCAGAACAAGTAGTATTCAGAACCCAGACAGCTCAGAAGCATAGTCACTATAAACTTTTCCTTTTAAAGACTTTGAGTGGCTTCTTTCTTTTGTTTTCATTGTGTAAAGTTATTTTTAAAACGTCAGCTCTGTGTATTTGTGGACTTAAACAGGAAAGACTGAGTCCTCCTTGAGTAGGACAGAGAATGGAGCAGCACTGTTGGGGACAGGGGCAGTTTGCTCTTTGTTGAGCTCCCAATGCTTGGATGAACTGTAGGGAGAGGCCAACCTCAGAAAATTAAAGTATATAAGTATATATAACCATCTGCTGCTTTGTGTTCTCATCTGAAATATCTCAGACATTAGAATCTAAGCCACCACTTCCAGATGTTACCATCAGTTTCTGAAATGTTTTTATCTTTTGTGATCTTTTCCTGATTACCCTTTCCCCTTTCAAATGGTCCTCAGTTCTACCTTAATTTGATTTGCATAGGCTACAGTTTACCTCTGATCTCTTGTTTATCAGGGCTGGTAATAGAATGCCAACAAGAACGATCACAGCTGAAAAATAAAGAAATAGCTTTGCGTGTGTTGAGAGCTCGACTCTACCAGCAGATTATCGAGAAGGACAGGTGTCAACAACAAAGTGCTAGAAAACTGCAGGTAAGACTTACTTAGTGTAATAATTTAGATGCTGTACAAAAAGTCAACATTTTGTGTAGGAAGTACAGTATTTTCTGTTGCATAAATAAAAATGTCTTACAACATAGGAAAATGTGCTTTTTTTGTAGAGAAGCAATGACTTAACTGCCTTTGGATTGATAGACATGTATATGTGTGTGTGTGTGTGTGTGTGTGTGTGAGCGCACACGTGTATTTGGTACCAGAGATTGAGTGCAGGGTCACTTAACCACTGAGTCACATCCCTATCCCATTTTATAGTTTATTTGTTTTGAGACAGGGTCTTGCTAAGTTGCTTAGGGCATTGCTAAGTTGCCGAGGCTGGTTTTGAACTTGTAATCCTCCTTCCTTAGCTTTCTGAGCCACTGGGTTTACAGACATGTATCACCACACCCAGCTTGGTTTGATATGATTAAATTTATGCTATCCAGTTTGCAAATGAGTGAATGAAGGATGCATAAACAATTATTTCCCTCCAGTGTATATGTCATAGCTGTCTTAAGAGGAAACTGGTTTTAAAAACAAAATAATTCTCTAGAAATAAGCCAGATGCAGTGGTGAGAGCTATAATCCCAGTGGTTCAGGAGGCTGAGGCAGGAGCATCTCAAGTTCAAAGCCAGCCTCAGCAACTTAGGACCCTCACTCAAAAAAAAAGAAAACAAAAACAAAAAAACAAAACACAAAAGAAACAGGTTGGGAATGTGGCTTAGTGGTTAAGCACCCCTGGGTTCAGTCCCTAGGGCCAAGGGGTAAAAAAAAAAAAAAAGAAATTAAGAGATTGTCAGCTATTTTCTTTGAAGATCTTTGTTTTGTATTATAACTCTATATGGATCAAATATAAATGGCACTGCAAAAAAATAGGGACGGTGATTGCTACTGATAAGAGTTGGGGATAAGGAATACAGGGAGATTTACTTGTCATTATTATTTTCATTAATGTACTTTTTGAATTTTGTACACTACACATTTATAATGTTATTTATTCAAATATATAGATAACTTCTAATTAAAATGAGCGAATGTCATTATCTTAAGTAAATAAGCTTAAATAATTTAAAATTCTAAAAAAAAAGAAAGTAAGTTTCTCTTTGAGAATCTAGAAGAGAAAATAGAACTCAGAAATAACTGCTTTTGGGCTGGGGTTGTGGCTCTGTGGTAGAGCACTTGCCTAGCACATGTAAGACTCTGGGTTCGATCCTCAGCACCACATAAAAAAAAAAAATAAATAAATAGAATAAAGGTATTAAAAAATAACTGCTTTTATGTTATTTGCAGATAATCATGACACAGTAAATCTAATCTGAAAGATTTTTATGGTCTTTTAGTATACTGAATTATATAAATATAAATATTAATTATTCTTTTCATCTAGATATGTTTTCGTCTTTTCACATCTTCTATCTTTCTAGTTCTTTTTTAATCATTTTAACTTGTGGGTAGTAAAAGTACCAGGATAAATAATATATTAGTACTCTATGTGTTGTAATCCCAGATTGTAGAGCAGCATTAGTACATCTGTAGATATTACTATTAATTTTCATACCATTGCTTCTTGGCAAGTAAGTGAAAACATGAATACTATGAATTATGTCCCATTAGAAATTATAAAAGACATTGGGATTTACTTGCCATTTAGCATTTTGGCACTAGAGATTCTGCATAGTAGTTTTTAAGGTAAGTACTAAAGATCAGCTTTATTTAAATTATGTGTGTATCTCCTTCAGTAGTCTGATTTGAGGAGCCTGAAAAGATGTCCCAGCCTCTAAAATTCCTTGTCCACTTTCCTGAACTGTTTCAGTAGAGATTTCTAAAGCTTAGAAGTGATTTCCTCAGTGGCTTTTACACAGAAAGCATGATGCCTAGTGCTCAGCCTGGCTCAACCGATCACCTAGAGTGCTTTGCAGGTGCTGACCTGCCCCCCGTCCTGGGATTCTAATCTGATTGTTCTGGACTCAGGTCCTGGCTCTGAATATGGTACTTTGGAAAAGTAGTTTCCAAACCTGGCTGATTGTCAGAATGGATGGCCTGGGGAGTGTTTTCAGAATGCATAATTCCATGTACGGGCTTAGGAATCTGTAATTTAAAAAAATTCTCTTGATCAGTTTAGTTTCATATTGCTTGACTTAGGGTTTAAGAAAATGAGTTATAGAAATGTCTTTTTTTTAATCTTAAAAAGTGAAAGGGAGGATACTGTAGATATCATGTGTTGGGGAGATAGGGCAGGGGAGAGGCATAGACTAAGAATAATATAAACAATCTTAGCTTGAGGTGAACTCTAATGTGCCTTGAGATTTCAAGTGCAAAGAGTTTCAAAAGAAGAGAACATATTTGAATTACTGGGACTGGAAAGATGACAAGAAAGTGTTAGAGAAGGGCATACTATGTTTTAGCACAGTTAACAGGCACACACATAAAAATAATATAATAAGTGGCATTATAGATGGTCACATAATTTTCATAAATAATGTGGGAAGGTTGACTAAGTTAGGAAGTACCCTGAATGTTGAGCTGAGTTGTGTCTGCTTAATAGACAAGAAGGAACCAAAGAAGAAAACTACTCAGAAGGTTGTGCCTTAGGAAGATGAAACAAGTCAGCACAGGCTAAGCAGAAAAATCAAGAGGTTGATAAGGGAGAGCTTTGCAAATTTTAAATTTTAAAAATAATGGTAGAAATGGAAAAACCAGAATAAAATTAAAGACCCTTGATACCAATTGGAAAGGGGCAGTTAGAGAATGGGATGAATTGGGTGAATTGAAGGTATCCTCTTCCCCAGAGTCTATGTCAAAGCCTGGGGTAGTAAGCTCCTGTGAAGTGCTTGTCAAAGCGTCAGAGTTTTCTGCTTTAATAAAAGGGAACACATGGTGGTGTGTATCATTTGTAGAACCTGGAGAAGGAACTGATTGGGTGGAAAGATGATTGGGTTTTAAGTATTTGGAATTTGAAGTGTCAGAGAAACAATTATTCTTATTTCATATCTAAGCTCTACAAACTTATGGTTTTTGTTTTGTTTTCTTTGGGAGTTTGGGGTTTGGTTTGGTTAGTGGTGCTGGGGATTGAACCCACAGCCGTGTGCAGCACACTAAGCATGTGTTTTACCACTGAGCTACTTCCCAGCTTCAAACCTCTAGTCTTAACATTAAGTTCTGCCTGCTTTTGTCTTGGTCACTTTCTGTATATGACTTTTAGAAAATGCTTAGCTGGGGGTGGTGGCACACACCTGTAATCCCAGCTACTTGGGAGCCTAAGGCGGGAGAATTGTAAATTTGAAGCTAATCTGGGCAATTTAGTGAGACCCCATCTCAAAATAAAATAAAGGGCAGCTCAGTGGTAAACTGCTTGTCTAGCATGGGCAAGACCTTGGGTCGATTGAATCCCCAGCATACCCTGCGCTACCCCCAAAAAAGGTAGAAAATGCTTAAACTGTTAAAATAGAAAAGTCATTTACAAGTACTTTTTTTATTGGTCTATTATGATGAAGGTAATTATAAAGTTAAAGTATGAATTGCTTTTTTTTCATGACGTAGGTGGGAACAAGAGCCCAGTCAGAGAGAATTCGGACATATAATTTCACGCAAGATAGAGTCACTGACCATAGGATAGCATATGAAGTTCGTGACATTAAGGTAATACTATTGACTATGCCTTATGTACCTTTGCTTTTCAAAGAAAGTATAATCAAATTTTAGAGAGTTGTGTCTAAAATATTACCAAGTAATTTTAAATCATTAAACCAATTTTTGTTTTGTTAATATCCTAAAATTTACATTTTTATTAGTTTGCTAGTAAGAAATATGATCTTTCTGCCACTTTGAAACAGTCGTCTTTTAAAATTCCAGATTCTTTGTTATACAATCACAGTGAATTAACATATCAAATATACATATATGCATGTATTGCTGGGTAAAAAATTGCTACAAATTGAGCAGTTTAAAACAATACCCATTTATTTTCTCATGCTTTCTATAGGTCAGGAATCCAGGCACAACTGAACTGTTCTCTCTTTGGGGTTTCACAAGGCCAAAAGCAAGGTGTTATCAGGGCTATATACTTTTCTGGAGCTTGGTATACTCTCCAAGCTCATATCTGTGTCAGAATTCCATTTAGTTGTAGGACTAACACTCATTCTCTTCCTGGTGGTTATCTGAAAGATGCTCTTAACTCCTAAATACTGCTGGAATTTGCTTGCAATGTGCCTCCTTCTAGATAACTTCTCCCATTTAGCATCTCTTTTTGCAGAAATAGCTCAGGCCTTTTGTATGGTCTCACCTGATGAAGTCAACCCACCTAGATAGTAGTCCTTCTGATTAACTTAGTCAACTGATTACTCACCTAATCTCTGGGATCATATGCCAACCTATTTACAGGTTCTGTCTGTATTCAATAGAGAATTATACCTTGTATAAGGTGGCAGAGGGCATCTTAGAATTCTATCTGTGCTGTTGGGGAAGAGATCCTATCTAGATTTTTTGAACAGTAATCTACCTAAATACCATCCAGCCAGCACTACTAATATTAATACATTGATAATGAAGCACAGGAAAATTTCCCTTTTGCTGCCCTGAAGGAGAAAATGAAGTGGTTCCCATAAAGGACTGTGAAAAGGCAGGAGAGAAAGGTTTTTTCCTTTTCTTTAGTTCATGTGATACCAAGACCTCTTTCACTTGATTGCATCCTAGAATATGCTCCAAATTAAAGTTTAAAGGAAAATGTCAGTGTTTTTACTATAAGTGTCTTTGTATGTTATATCACTTGTTGAACAGGAACACAGCAGCCATGTCGAAAAGGATAAAATGTTTGCTAATTTCCCTTTCCTCAGGAAACACAGAATTAACGAAACATGTTTGGCCATATTCTAGTTACACCATATTTTTTCGGTTGTTTACTATACAAAAAAAGGCATTTTACAGTTTAAAACAAATTTTTTCTAGCCTCATTTTTAAGCTTTCATTTTTAGTTGTAGATGGACACAATACCTTTATTTTGTTTATGTATCTTTGTGTGGTGCTGAGGTTTGAACCCAGGGCCTCACACATGCTAGGCAAATGTTCTACCTCTGAGCTACAACCCCAGTCTGAGAGTCACATTCTTATAGCCAGTAATACCCTTCAGATGGACCAGTAGCACAAAGTATAATATTCAGTTGTGAAACAGAGGCAAGGTAACTGACTTTTATATCTATAAAATACCTGACTTTGGGCTAAATACTAATATGTTATTACTAAATCTCAGACTCAGAAATAATAAGGAAAATTGTATTGCTGTGCTCCAATAATCACTAACCAGCCTGTTGGAAAAAAGAAAAACACATTAGTGAAAGGGAAAAGTTTGAGACTAGCATGAAAAACTGTATGAAAACATTGAAGTCTGTATGAAGGAGGAGAGAGGTAGGTGGGGAAAGGGAATATATTGAAGAGTACAAAGTTTCAGTTAGACAGGAAGAATAAGCTTTAGTGATGTATTGCACAGAATGGTGACTATAATAAATAATGCATTGCATGTTTCAAGATTGGGAAAAGTATAGATTGTAAATGTTTTCACTACAAAAACAATGATAAATATGTGAGCTGATGGGTTTTATAGTTAACCCAATTTAATCATTCTCCTTTATAAATATATATCAAGACATGACATTATGCTTCATAAATACATAATAATTTGTCAATTAAAAATAATATTTAAATTCGTCTAAAGAAAGTAAAGAGACTAATAGGAATGAATAATTTGGGGTCTAGATTATTACAGATATGACTGGAAAAGTGATAAGTACTTTAACCACAGGGCAACAGCTTGGACAGAATAGAAGGGGGAGATAGGAAGAGCATGAACATTTAGGGGACATTTTGCCCAGCTCTCCTTCCTTATTCAGGAACTTGCCCTGCTTGCTATTCCATCTGCATAGTTCCTGATGGAGCTTCTATGATTCCTTTGGAGTCGACATCCAGCCAGTGAGTTCATTTTTAGGATTTTAAAACTGGAGATGAAAAGGATCATGCCCTCTGATGATGACTAAAGCGGACATACATAAAGCTTAGAAGAGGTTAGAGCCAGGTGCAGTGGTGCATGCCTGCAGCCTTAGCTACTAGGTTGAGGCAGAAGGATCACAACTTTGAGGCTACCCTGGGCAACTTAGTGAGACCCGGTCTCAAAATGAAGGGCTGGAGAAATAGCTCAGTGTTAAAGCACTTGCCTAGCATGTGCTAGACCCTGGGTTCAGTCCCCAGTACTAAAAAAAAGTTTTTTTTTTTTTCTGGCCATAGAGAGAAAACAGTCTTTAGTGAAAGAACAAGGCTGGTACACTGATATAAACAAAAATGAGGAATGTATAGAAAGAATCCTGATGATGTATTATAAATATTTATTTATTCTTGAGGCTGCCGTCTCCTTCCCAGGGAAAGAGCAGTAGTAGCCTGTCCTTGGTTTCAGTGAGATCACCCAGGTTTCTTAAGAATTCCTTTATAGATATCTTTATTTTACTTTTACTAACCTAGATAATAAGCACAGACTAGCATGTAATACATAGTTTCACAGTGTTTTTCTGTTTTTTAAAGATTTTGTGCAGGTTTCTTAAAATCAGTCTTATTTCCTACTCTACATTCCAATTATATTGGAAATTTCTCCTTGCCCTGGGCTTTGAATGTACTTCATTTCCTTGTCTTTCTTCATATTCCCTCTTTTGATTGGGGAAATACTCTTCTTTTTTATGATCTAATTAAAGTGTTTTCTTCCTAACTGAATCTTTCCGAGTTGCCATCTTCCTGTTCAAATTAATGGCTTTCAGTCCTCGACACCTTATCTTTTATTTTTTAAACTTATTGCATTATTTCATGATGCTTATTTACTTGTCTAGCTCTATCACTAGATTGTTAGCTTCTAAAGTCAGGAACTTAACTCGTTTGCCTGATCTTTATACCTGTAGCAGTCTAAATCCAATTCTAAATGTGTATCAATAAGAGTGATAATCCTTTTTATATCAAAGATGAAATCATCTTGGTAATATCATAATAATTTGAGCTCCAGGTATACTGATTTTATAAGCAGTTTCCTACTTTGCTCCAAATGATAGAAATCTTAATTTTTAGATTATGTCATCATGCTTTTGTTTTCTGGGTTTTGGTTTTTGTTTTGTGGTACTGGTGATTGACCCCAGGGCCATGTGCATGCTAGGCAAGCACTCTACCACTGAGCTGTATCCCCAGCTTTAAAAAAAAAAAAAAAATGTATTTTGAGACAGGGTCTCAATAAATTGTCCAAGCTGACCCCAAACTTATGATCCTCCTGCCCCAGCCTCCCGAATACCTGGGATTATATGCCTGCACTACCACATCCAGCTTGCTGTCTGTTTAATTTTAGAGTTTAATTGAAGTTTTACTATATATTAGCATTTTGGAGGCTGCAAAGATATTAATACATATCTTTTCCTTTAGAGTTTAATTCAAGAGAGAGAGAAAGAGAGATTGTGTATACTTATCTGAAGTTCAACTTTAAGACCAAGAAAGAATAAATAGCTGGGCACGGGGACACAATGCCTGTAATCCCAGTGACCCAAGAACCTGAGGGAGGAGGATTGTGAGTTCACAACGAACCTCAGCAACTTAGCAAGGCCCTAAGCAGCTTAACGAGACCCTGTCTCAAAATAAAACATAAAAAGGGCTAGGGATGTGACTCAGTTGCTAAGCATTCCTGGGTTCAATCTCTGGTACCAAAAAAAAGAAACACTAAATAACAGATTACAATTTTTAATGTTCTGTGTTCCATAGGCTAATATTGACATCTTTCCACCAAGCCATTGTCTAACTTTTAAGCATTTCTAAAAGAGCAGCACATGTGAATTCATTCATCTCCAGAACTCTATACAGAGAACTTCAATTACACAGGAAAGGTACTTGAAGTCATTATTTCAGTCACTTTTTAGAGAAGACTGTAGGAGAAAATACAGGGGAGTCAAACTGAAATAGTTTCTACCTGATGGATTTATAGATAAACATAACAAATGTTTTCTCTCAAGTCTATGTTTTAAAATTGTTCAAGCAAAAGTAAAGACCAGTTCAGTGACCACTATACAGTCTATACTTAGATTCAGCAATTGTTAACATTTTGCTATATTTGCCTTCTCTTTTTCTCCTACCTCCTTCTCTCTGTATACAACTATTGCTGTTGAACCATTTGAAAGCAAGTTGCAGACCTCAAGAGTCTTTTACCCTAAATATTTTAACAAAAAAATATATATTTTTTATTATACAGGACTTCTAGGTTTTAAAACCTCTGTATTTCCCATTTCAGGGGAAAAAAATCTGTTAAAAACCACTTGCAGATTAAATCATCTAAATTTGGAGAGTTGACACAAGAAGGGTGGGTTGGAATGGTCTGGGGAGGCACCACCTGGGCCAGATCCAGAGGATTTGGCAAGGAACAACATGTACGCTAATGTGGCAACAAAACGTCCACTAGATCGAGGCATTTCAGTCTTTTTGCCCTTGGGAAATAAGGTATGAATGAAAAGAACAGAATTTTCAGAACAAGAATAAAAAGACTTTTTTTAGGGTACAGGAATAGAAAGAGTTCAGCAAACAAATCCTCCCAAAGATGATTTGAAAACCCTAGAATGGTGTCACAAAACCAAGCAAAAGGATTTCAAAGAAGGAGATGTTCAGTTTCAAAAGTTTATTAGAATTTCTTTTGTTTCCACAGTGATAGGAAAGATCCAAATCTCAGATAGATTCTAAAACAAAATCCAAATTTAAGCAATTTAAGGAAGAGTAGAATTCCATTGGCTCTTTTGTATTCATTTTTCCTCTAAAAAGTCACTACAACTGGGGACCTTCCCCTGGTAGCAGTTTTGATCATTATATTGTAGAACATGAGTAATCCTTGGTACTAAATATTGACTATAAAGAAATGAAATTGGGCTAGGCATTGTAGTTCAATGGTAGTGCACTTGCATGACTATGGATTTGATCCCCAATATCACACACACAAAAAAGAAAAAAATGAAATAAGTATATACTTCATTCTTTATTTCTTTATTTCTAATAATCAGCTTTCCATTACTGTAACAAATACTTGAGATGAAGCAGCTTAAAAAGAGGAAAGGTTTATTTTGTATTTTTACTTTTTTTGGCACTGGGCATTGAACCAAGGGCTACTTTACCACAGAACTGATAAAGCCAGGGTTCCTGGTATAAGCCACGGTCTTGCTAAATTGCTGAGAGTTTCATTAAGTTGCTGATACTAACCTCAAACTTGTAATCCTCTTGCCTCAGCCTCTTCAGTCTCTGGGATGAGGACAGGTTTATTTTAGCTGGGAGTTTTAGAGGTGTCAGTCTAAAGCTGATTGACCCAATTACTTTGGCTTGTGGTGGCACAGTACATCATGATGGGGGTTTGTGGCAAAGGAAGCCATTTACCTTATGGCATCCAGGAAACAAAAAAGAGACAAGTATCCCTTTTTCTTCCAAGGGCATGCCCCTAATGACTTAAAACCTCCCACTAGGCCCCACCTCCCACCTCTTAAAGGTTTCTACCACCTTCCAATAGGGCCAAACTGGAGATCACGCCTTTAACACATGGGCCTTTGGAGGGCATTCCAGATGAAAACTATAATATCAGGTTGCATAATAACTCTCTCTTTCACCAGGGATTTTTATATGGAGAGAAAATCCTGGATCAACTAATTCAGAGACTACTTCAATCAGCAGCTGAAGAAGCCATTGTTGAACTTTTGGATGAAAACCTTAAATCAGCAAAATAAATATTTATTTATTCTTTATTAGTGTATCAATGAAATGGTCCTATATCACAAATCAGACTGAATATGTATGTCAAAGTACATTCTACTATCATGTATAACTATAAAGAACAGGTAACATTAAGTCAAAAAAAAGAATCATACTGAGGCATAGGAACCCTTATGAATATTCACAGAATATAGCTATAAGTACACAGTACTTATAGATATATTTTTTTAATGAATCAGTTACATTTGTTGATTAAGGGTTTAAGTTTTAATAAACTACCTAAATTTCCAAGTAGAAAATAAGCATGCGTTATTGGAAAAAGAAAGAGAGTATTGAGAACTGATTGTGTAATTTAAGACTGGTCACTTGTTCTCTTATACCCTTTCTTAAACCATCTATAAATTAAACCTTTTTCATGTACCACAGGAAAATGTAAAATTTAGTGATAGAAGATTTATACACTTATTTGTAAGCCTTTTATTTAAAGACAAAGTATTGTTAATCATGTCAAAGTTGGGACTTAGAATGCTATTTTTCAATTAAAAAAATAGAAATTGTGTTCAACATTAGTGAGCATCTCTAGGATACAGATTGTGTCCTAGTATTTGATTGCTGAATGAATTCTATTTTATATAAACTACAGGCCAACATTTAAAGTAGATTTTCTGTTGACTTCTCTATTTTTTATTGTCCTTTGTGTCACCTTAATAAGCATCAACAAATGTGATATAATATGAATGACTTATTGTGATCCAATTCATGCAGTGATATATAAAACTCAATCCTTACCTTAAAGAGATTCCTGTTGGGTGAGATAACTAAAAACAACCACTGCTGTACATTTAGCTCCATAGAGACAGCACAGGGCAAGTGAGAGGCAGACCGACACTGGGTGTCTGTGCCTCACTGAAGAAAATCCGCTAAACACAGTCAAAGGAGATCCTAAGAAGCTGAGAGGCAAAATGTCATCACATGCACTGTGTGCAGATTTGTCCGAAACAGTGCACCCAGGTGCTTCAATTTCTGAGTTTTCTAAAAAGTGCTCAATGGCAAAGGTGGAAATGAAAACCCATGTCCTTTCTAAAGGGAAAACAAAAAAGTTCAAGGATTCCATTGTATCCAAGAGATCTCCTTTAGCCTTCTTGTTCTGTTGTGAGTTTTGCCCCTAAATCAGAGAACATTTGGGCCTGTTGATTCGAGATGTTGCAAAGAAGCTGGGAGAGAGATGTGGAATAATAGCTACAAGTAAAGAAGCCTCACAAAAACAAAATTACAAGCTGAAAGAAAAATATGAAAAGGATTTCACTGCCTACCAAGCTAAAGGTAAGCCTGAAGCAGCAAAAGACGGAGTGGTCAAGGTTGGAAAAAGCAAGAAAAAGAGCCAGGCAAGGTGGCCCATGCCTGTAATCCCAGCAGCTTGGGAGGCTGAGACAGGAGGATTTTGAGTTTCAAACCAGCCTCAGCAACTTAATGAGGCGCTAAGCAACTCAGTGAGACCCTGTCTCCAAACAAAATACAAAAAAAGGAGGAGGGGGGACTGGGGGTGTGACTCAGTGGTTAAGTGCCCCTGAGTTCAATCCCCGGTACCAAAAAAGCAAGAAAGAGAAGACAAAGAAGATGATGATAATGAATAAGTTGGTTCTAGGGTATTTCTTTTTCTTTGCCTATAAACCAGTTAATCCCCTGTACACAACTCACTCCTTTTAAAGATGAAACTTGAAATATGAGGCTGTGTAAAATTTGTTTTAAACTGTACAATGCCTTTTTTTGTATAGTTTACCCACTAACAAATATGTCCTGATCTGATGGTATTTTCAATAGCCACTAACCTTGCCTGGGGCTTGAAATTGGCATGAAAATTTAAAGTGGGCTCTTGTTGGTGCATACCACAAATTAGTTACATACGGGGATGGTAGTCTTTTCATCTTCAGGTGTTTCTGATGCAGCTTATATGAAATAATTGTTCTGTTAACTGATTACCACTCCAATTGCAAAAAAAGAAAAAAAGTTGAAATTTTATTATTGACATTCTGAATGCTTCTAACTAATATGATTTTTTTTTATTAATTAAGTAAATTGCCAACTCCAACACAAAACGACAGGATGTATTCAACAAGTTGTTCTAAAGACATTTCTTGAATAAAAATAAAGGATTATTTTTTAGTTTGCTGTGGATCAAACTTGGTCCCTTGCATATATTAGACAGGAGCTCTGTTTTACAGACAAACTAGTTAAGGTCAAGTTTTAAGACTAATGTAATTATTTGGAAAAGAAAGATGGGAGAAAAATGTTTTCCCAAGTTTTTGTTTCCAAAAATTTCAAGCATACAAAGATGTTTTAAAAATAATTTTAAATGATATAATATACACTGCATAACTATATTCATCTGCAGTTAACATTTTACCCCATTTGGTTTTGGGGGTTTGTGAGGTTATTTCTTTTCTTTTTTTTTTTTTTCTCTTATAAACACATACACCTACACTCTGGTGGTGGTCGGGCCTTTTGATAGGAGATGGTTACAAATTTCATGAGACTACTCCAAAATATTTCCTGTGCATCTCCTAAGAAGCACATTCTACAAACTCATATCTCTATTATCATATCTAATAAAATTCACAATTATGTAATCTAGTAGTTATTACATATTAAAAACTGGAATTTCAGGTATAGAAATTCCAGTTTTATCCAATCTGGGATCAAACTAAGATTCACACATACATTTGAATATATCACCTTAGTTTTTAGATCAATCAATCCCCCTACATTTCTTCACCACATGAAATTGACTTTTTGAAGCTCAACAATGAGAGGAACATTTGCAATTTATTCTAGTCAACACACATCTGATGAAAGGCTGGAACTTCCCTTCCTTACAGCCTTTACTAAAAAGCTAATTGTAAATATGTATCTCTTGCAACTCAAGCATCTCTCTCAAGGACCTGAGTCATTCCTTTGAAATGTAATCAAGAAGGATAGGGCCTCCATCTCCATCTGTGGGTAGACTGAATTCCAACTTTGGTCACTGCCAGTTAGCAGACACTGCGGGCTTCATTGGCATGTACACTAACTAACCCTTTGTACTGTTTCACTTCTCTACTGAGCCCTTGCACTCTCCCCTCCCTCATCTCCCTTTAAAATTCCTAAACTTGGCTTGTATGGTGGCACACACCTGTAATCCCAGCAACTCAGGAGGCTATGGCAGGAGGATCACAAGTTCAGGGACAGGTTGAGCAACTTAGTGAGACCTTGTCCCAAAATAAATAAAAAGAGCTGGATATGTAGCTCAGTGATGAAGCACCCAGGGGTTCAATTCCCAGTACAAAAAAAAAGTCCAAATTACTTCTGCACAAATCTGAATGGTACTCAGCTCTTCCACCTACTGTCAGTTCCTTTTCACTTCTTTAATATCTGGCTGTATTCATCTTTGACCATTTGGCCAGAACATAATGATGCATTGGGAATTATAAAACATCAATGTTCTTATTCTTCTATATTTATCTTCTGTTTTTCCTTCTGTATTTATTAGCTTGAATTTTTAATTTTTTTACATTTGTGATGCTGAGAGGATCAAACTCAGGCTCTTGCATATACTAGACAGGAGCTTTACCACTGAGCTACATCCCAGCTGGCTCTCATTTAAAAAGCCACCTTTGTTTTTCTTTTATTTTTTTCTGAGTTGAGAGATCATTTAATCCTATTTGAATCAGTACCATTGCTGTTTCCTTAGGGGTTGGCATTGTTCCCCAAAATAACTGATATTGCTGGAGAATTTGATTTAGTTGAAGAGAATATTGAATTGAATAGGGAATTATAAGATTTTCGTTTTCAAGCATTTTATATAACAAATATTTATCCAAAGAAATATAAATACTAAATATTGTGTGAAACAGTAAAATGAAGATAGCCTAATTCATTATGTCAAATATGAGACTAAATATGATTTCAAAAATTCTACCCTTTTTCTTCAGGAAAAATACTAACACAGACCCCAAAGCATGACTTCTGGGGAAAAAAAATTTTTTTGAGAAAGTAAAAAGTCGTAAGAGGGAAAGCAAGAGAAGTGGGTATTGATTTGTTACCATTCATTCATGTGATGATCAGTTTAACGTTCTGTACAAGCCCAAGAAGGGAAGGGTTAGAGTGGGAAATTGTTTCTTCAGCCTAATGTGTCCAGTGGTCCTGCTTTGACCAAACTGTTATTGTCTACCCTTCCCTTTTTCCTTCTTTCTTCCTCCAGCTTTGACTTTTCCTTAAAGCTACGATTTATGCAGAGGAAAAAGGAGTGAAACCCCTGATGTTCTTTCACTTTGTCTGGGGCCTGTGATTCTGCAGTTCTTTTCTTTCTTTCTTTCTTTCTTTCTTTCTTTCTTTCTTTCTTTCTTTCTTTCTTTCTTTCTTTCTTTTTTTCAAAATATTTTTAGTTGTAGATGGACACAATATCTTTCTTTCTTTTTTTCTTTCTTTCTCTTCTTTTTCTTTCTTTTCTTTCTCAAACCCAGTGCCTCACATGTGTTAGGCAAGTGCTCCACCACTGTGGTACAGCTCCAGCTCCCAGGTTATTGGGGATTGCTGATCCGCAAACAATGCTTGGAGTAGCAAGGATCTAGGATGTCTATTATTCAACTAGGGGGTACTTCCTGTTGTGATGTGCCTTATTTTCATATTGTGAGATTTAATTAGATTCACAATACTGCTTCATTAAGTCGATCTATTAGTCTTCCGAAGCACAAAGAAAACTTAACATCTTAAGGAGCTGGGCATAGTGGTGTATGCTTGTAATCCCAGCCACTCAGCAGGCTGAGGTGGGAGCATTGCAAGTTCAAAGCCATTCTCACCAATTTAGCAAGGCCCTAAGCAGTTTAAGGAGACACTGACTCAAATTTTTTAAAAGGGCTAGGGAAGTGGCTCAGTGGTAGTGAGCCCCTGGTTAAATCCCCTTGCGGGGTGGGGCAGAAAGAAAGGGAAGTCTATAGACACTATTTAAAAATTAGAGTAAAAACAATATCCATGGCAGTGCCTGACAATGCACACTTGACACTGGGTTGCTAGGATGGAGAGTAGCATGGTAGTCAGGTGAGAGGAGGTGGAAGTGAATCTCTTACAAATGGCACTGAAGCCTAAATTCTGAGATGGTGAGCAGAGCTATGCTTTTATAGGCCTCTTTACAATCTTTACAAAGCATGTAAAGATTGCCATACAGGTCAAATGTATAATGAAATGTGTTATACATTACCATGGTAAATATAAAAACTGGGATTAATGCGTTCCAGAAAGCACAATCCTCAGATACTTGGATGTCAGTTGCAGAAACAGAGACCTTCAAAAGCCAATCAGGAACAAAAAATTCAGAGATAAAGTCGAGAGGTGCTGCCCCAGGAAAGAAGACATCTGGTCTTCAAGGGAAAATTGCCGGGCCTAGTAGCATACACTTGTATTACCATCATTTCGGAGGCTGAGGCAGGAGGATTGCAAATTTTAGGCCAGCCTGGGCAACTTAGCAAGATTCTGTTTCAAAATAAAAAGGGATGGGGATGTAGCTTAATGGTAGAGCACTCGGAGTTCAATCCCCAGTACCAGAAAAGGAGAGATAGAGGTCACCTGGAAATGGAAATGGTGGAGTACAAATGAGAAACCTTAACCTTCTCAGAAGGGTCCAAGTAGATCTGATCGTTGAAAGCATGAGTGGAGATGAAATGAAAGATTCCTGAAGAATAAAACCATGGCTTTTGATGGTTAAGACTAAATTACCAGGTGAACAGCTCTTTTTATCTTCCTTACCAAGAAGAATGTGGATTCTATTGCAGAGAATGATGCAAATTATAAGAAAGCTCCAGGAAACAGATAATAAGGAGCATGCTAGTAATAAAGTTGTGGCAGGAAAGAAAGAATGCTTGAATATAATGTTGGACATTCAGCCACTCTACAAATTTGAAAAGCCATCATGCTGATCCATCATCCAGAGACACTCAAGTTCCTAGGTTTATGTTGTACTACATCTCCTGAGTAATTTTTATGAATTGGAGCAGTGCCTCTAGGTAAGAACCTTTCTTTATTATTGAAATATCTTTATGGTGATTTCCTAGCCAAGAAGTTTGTAACCTTGTTTAGTGCCAGTAATCATGAAGGGCTCCTCTGGAGGATATATAACTTACAGTACACAAAACGTATAGAACTAAGTGATATAGTTCATTGGGTTTGGCAACTGCACTCATTCAGCCATGTCACCTGCCCAAACAAGAAGGAAACACTTGCATCAGCCCTGAAAGTTTCCTCATTTTTCTTTCCAGTCAATTGAGCAGTCTGTCAAACCCCCACCCCTCACAAGAGAATGGCAGCTGTTGTTATGATTTTTACACATCAAAGCTTATTTTCACTGTTCTGGTACTTCTCATAAATGGTCATCTAGGGGCTAGGGCTATAGCTCAGTGGTAGAGCGCTTGCCTTACATGCGTGAGGCACTGGGTTTGATCCTTAGCATCACATACATAAATTTAAAAAAAATAAAGGTATTGTGTCCATCTACAAATAAAAATTTTTTAAAAATTTAAAAAATGGTCATCCAGTAGAGACTCTAGTTGAAATGGACATAGAGTATGAACTAATTTATTTGACTTCTTTTACACATTAAATTTTAAGAATTTTATATAGTATTGCATGCACCAGAGGTTATTTACTTTTGTTTCTGATTAGTATTACACTATAAAATATACTACCTTTTAAAAATTCTCTTATTGAGGTACACTTGGATTGTTTCCAGTTTGAGCTACTATAGATGAAACTATTATGAAAATTCTTATACCAGTTTTTTTTTTATTTGGTGTGTGTGTGTTTCCATTTCCCTCAGGCAAATGCCTAGGAGTGAGGTTACTGGCTAATAAAAAGAAACTATCAAGGAGTTATCTTATGTAGATATAGCCATTTATATTTGTGTTATTAATAGATGGGGGTGTCAATAGCACTATATTTTCAATATTTATCTTTTTAAGTTTAGCCATTGGAGTGGGTGTGCTATTCTCTCATTTTGAATCTGATAAGCATTCATGTGATGATGAATGACTTCAAGAATCTTTCGTATTTATTGACCCTCAGGCATACATAGTTGGGTATTTTCCCAGTTATAGCTTACTTTTAAATTTTGTTTTCACTGCCTATCGATGAGAAGCTTGAAATTTTGTTGAAGTTTGCTTTGTTCTTTTTTTATTAGTATTTTTCTTGGTCCTAAGAAATCTTTGCTAACCCCAAAGCCATGGAAATAGTCTGTGTGTGTGGGGGGGGGGGGGTTTAGAAGTTTTATTTATTTATCTATTTATTTTGCTTTTCCATTTGGTACTAAGATCCATTTCAAATTAACTGTTCCTTAAGGGGTCAAGGTTAATTTTTGTGTTACCTCTGATCCAGTTGTTCCAAAACCATTTGTCGAGAAGACTTTACTTTCTCCATTGAATTGCATTGGTATCAATGCCAGTTTTCTAAAATTTAAAATTCGGTTTCTCAGTTATGCCAGCCATGTTTCAAGTACTTAATAGCTACATATGGCTTCTGGCTACTACATCAATCATCAATCATTATGTACCATGCTCTGAATATAGACCACTAGCAGTTTATTTTAAAACTAACACTTTTTCCCTCCTGTACTCCCTCTTCCCCTTCCTATCCTTAGGAGAAGCAAGATCAACCATCTTCCTGTCCTGGGCCAAGTTATCTCTCCTTCTCTCCAACCACAGGAATGAAGGAATCCGGACTTTAGGTCTGGCACTAGTGGACCTAAGAAAAGGCTCTCTCTCAAGACTACTGCTTGGATATAAATTACGACTCCTGATGGGACACATATGGAGTTTAGCCTTTGTGTCTCCTCTTTAAAAGTCCACAGTTGCCCCTGGCAGTTATAATTACAGCCTTTTGTTCTCCTTTGCTAGCAAAGAAATAAAAACTATTTTCCCTTTTTCTCAGAACCTTGTCCTCATTATTGAATCAGTATTGGGGACCAGGACCAAGCTCTCAGTATCAATCACAGATCTTAAATATTTTCAAGTTGCAGAAATCTATGAAAACGGAGGGAACCAGATCTAATAAATATTTTGGGTCCTGTGAAAAGAATCTAAACCAAATGTTGTAAGGGGAGATATAAGGAAGTTAAAAGTCAATTACTGGACTTACATAATGTGTCTAAAGTAGTCAAATTCACATAGACAAAGTAGAATGAGAGTGGCAGAAGTTGGGAGAAGGGACATTGTTGTTTAATGAGTATAGTTTCAGTTCTGCTTGAAATGAATTTTGTAAAATAATGGTAGTGACAGTTGCAAAACAGTGTGAACATAGCTAATGCATACTTAAATTTTTAATGGTAAATTTTAGTTGTATTTCATTGATATTTAAAAATTTTTTATAAAGTTGCTTTCTCTCTGGTTGGGGAAAAAGCTGTGTAACTGATGATGACTGACTTAATTTTGACTAGTATATTTGAGGGATGTCCCAAAACTTTACTTTTTATGTACAAACAGGATACTGAAGCCCAGAACCCAACTTAGTTTAATGTCTTTACCCTGGAGTATTTTGCTCTACACCCTATTCAGCTGATAATAAAGAAGAAAAAAAAACATTTTGAAGGTTATTCTCCTGCTATATGTCATTCACGTATGCATGTATTACTGACAATTTTTTCATTAGGTAATGATAACTCATGGCAAACTAACAGAAGGAGCAGTCATTGGTTTTAAATAAAAGTTTCCCCCAAAAAAGTTAATTTTTAAATGCTTGATTTTGATAATTTAACTAATACATTTATAAAAGAATTTTGTAAAGCATAGTCTGTCCTACATTAATTTAAGGAATGTCAGGGCATGTATGAATACTGAACTCTGAAAATCTGTACTTTATTGTACAGCACAAGATGAATTTGTTGAAATATTTTGATTTAAATTTCTCACTAAAACTCCTTAATGAATGCAATTGCAGAATCATCTATTGATTGATAGACCAGCAGCACAAGGTGAAAGATGTTATATTAGACGACTTGAAAACATTCATAATAAGATTTTTCAAATTTTCGGAACCAGAGGTTGAATACAGAGAGGCTCAGCCACTGAGCCACATCCCCAGCACCCCCCCTCCCCACCCCCACCCCCTTTTTCTTTTTAGTTTGAGACAGGTTCTCACTAAGTTGCTTAGGGCTTCACGAAGTTGCTGAGAATGGCCTCGAACTTCCGATCCCCCTGCCTCAGCCTCCCAAATCTCTGGGATTACAGGCATGTGCCACCATGCCCAGCAATGAAATCTTAAGGAAAACACTCTTGCCGGGCGCGGGGGCACATGCCTGTAATACCAGCAGCTTGGGTGAGAGAGACTGAGGAAGGAAAATCGAGAGTTCAAAATCAGCCTCAGCAACTTATTGAGCCCCTAAGCTACTCAGCGAGACCTTGTCTCTAAAGAAAAACAAAAAACAAAAAAAGGAAAAAAAAAATACTCTTTAAAAGCCCACAGTTGCCCCTGGCAGTTATATTGGTGGAAAAACCAAAGTATCAATGTTTATATGCCTGTTTCTACATTTGAGGTCATCCATAAATGCTCTTCTGTAAGACCTCAGCTTAGTCATCTAAGACTTCCTAATGGACCTACAGATCTCCATTAATATTTAAAATATTGTGAATACCTTTTACAAACTTTCAAAAGCAACAAAATCAAAACTGTAAGTTGTCTTTTTAGATATTGTTTTTATTAATGTTAAGGTCATGGTTACAAATTAGTGGATGCCTCATTTTTAATAAATTCAAAAAGAAAAGTGTAAAAATGATTGGCTTTATATTCTAGGTAAGTCTAGGATTTTGTAAATTATTCCAAGAATCAAAAAATATCAAAACATCCTATGTAATATATATATATATCATTCAATCTTCTCACAATCAATGAAATATTGTTTTATTTTACAAAGAAGGAAAAACAATTTCAAGAATTCACATAACCAGTGAATAACAAAACAAGACTTCAAATCTGAATTTCATAGCAGTGCTCTTAACCATCAAATTCAGAGAAATTAACGCTTTCTAATTCTGTTAATGCCATTAATCAACGACAGGAAACTTCTCAGCATTACATAAACTACAACTCCCATGATGCCATGCGCCTTCTGTCCGTCAGCCTCCGCCCGGGCGTCTACAGAGCCCCAGCATGCCTTGAGGCACGAAAGGCAACCTGGGAGCGGTAGTTCTCCGGAGTGCCTACCGGTATCGCCAGCGCGGCAGTGGCGGTCCTTGTGGCTCCAGCCCGCGGTCGTGTGAGGGCTAGCTGAGGCGGAGAAAGGGCGCGGAACGGAAACGGTGAGTCAAGCACTGTCTACGCGATAAAGGGAGGCGGCACCGCGGCGTAGGGTTGAGTTAAGTAAGCGTGGCCAGTCTATTCTGGGACGCTTGTGTCTTAGCGTCAGCGAGCGAAGGTTGAGGAGGAGCCAGAGCCGGGTGCCTGCAGCCGTTCTCGCCCTCAGCGCCCCGCCGCCATCTCCACCATGCAGTCCCGGGAAGACGCTCCGCGCTCTCGCCGCCTCGCCAGCCCCCGCGGTGGAAGGCGGCCCAAGAGGATTTCCAAGCCCTCGGTTTCGGCCTTTTTCACGGGCCCGGAGGAATTAAAGGATACAGCGCATTCTGCAGCCCTGCTGGCACAACTCAAATCCTTCTACGACGCGCGGCTGCTATGTGATGTGACCATCGAGGTGGTGACGCCTGGCAGCGGGCCTGGCACGGGTCGCCGCTTTTCCTGCAACCGCAACGTGCTGGCAGCTGCATGCCCCTACTTCAAGAGCATGTTCACAGGTGGCATGTATGAGAGCCAGCAAGCAAGCGTGACCATGCATGATGTGGATGCAGAGTCTTTTGAGGTGTTGGTTGACTACTGCTACACAGGTCGTGTCTCTCTGAGTGAGGCCAACGTGCAGCGCCTATATGCAGCCTCTGACATGCTCCAGCTTGAGTATGTGCGGGAAGCCTGTGCTTCCTTCCTTGCCCGCCGTCTTGACCTCACTAACTGCACGGCCATCCTCAAGTTTGCTGATGCTTTTGACCATCACAAGCTGCGCTCACAGGCCCAGTCCTTCATAGCCCACAACTTCAAGCAGCTCAGCAGGATGGGTTCAGTTCGGGAGGAGACTCTAGCAGACCTGACCCTGGCCCAGCTACTGACTGTCCTGCGCCTGGATAGTCTGGACATAGAGAGTGAGCGTACCGTATGCCGTGTGGCTGTACAGTGGCTGGAGGCTGCTCCCAAAGAGCGGGGTCCCAGTGCTGCAGAAGTCTTCAAATGTGTCCGTTGGACACACTTCACTGAAGAAGATCAGGACTACCTGGAAGGACTGTTAACTAGGCCCATTGTGAAGAAGTACTGCCCAGACATTATTGAAGGGGCCCTACAGATATGCTGTGGTGATGTGCTATACAAATCTGTGGTGCCAAAGCCAAATAGCAGCAGCAACAGCAGCAGCAGCAGCAGCAGCAGCAGCAGCAGCAGTTCTGTTGTATCTGTAGCAGATAATCCACCCCAGAGACTGGGTATGTGTGCCAAGGAGATGGTGATCTTCTTTGGACATCCCAGAGATCCTTTTCTCTGCTATGACCCTTACTCAGGGGACATTTACACAATGCCATCACCTTTGACCAGCTTGGCTCACACTAAGACTATCACCTCCTCAGCTGTCTGTGTCTCTCCAGACCATGACATCTATCTAGCAGCCCAGCCCAGGAAAGACCTCTGGGTGTATAAACCAGCCCAAAATACTTGGCAGCAACTGGCAGACCGCTTGCTGTGTCGTGAGGGCATGGATGTGGCATATCTTAATGGCTACATTTACATTTTGGGTGGGCGAGACCCTATTACTGGAGTTAAATTGAAGGAAGTGGAATGCTACAGTATTCAGAGGAACCAGTGGGCACTGGTGGCTCCTGTTCCCCACTCCTTTTATTCTTTTGAACTAATAGTGGTTCAGAACTATCTTTATGCTGTCAACAGTAAGCGCATGCTGTGCTATGATCCTCGACATAATATGTGGCTGAACTGTGCATCTCTTAAACGAAGTGACTTTCAGGAAGCATGTGTCTTCAATGATGAAATCTATTGTATCTGTGACATCCCAGTCATGAAGGTCTACAACCCAGCTAGGGGAGAATGGAGACAGATTAGTAATATTCCCTTGGACTCAGAGACCCACAACTATCAGATCGTTAATCATGATCAAAAGTTACTGCTTATCACTTCTACCACCCCACAATGGAAAAAGAACAGGGTGACTGTGTATGAATACCATACCAGGGAAGACCAATGGATTAATATAGGTACCATGTTAGGCCTTTTGCAGTTTGACTCTGGCTTTATTTGTCTCTGTGCTCGTGTTTATCCTTCCTGCCTTGAACCTGGCCAGAGTTTCATCACTGAGGAAGACGATGCACGGAGTGAGTCTAGTACTGAGTGGGACTTAGATGGATTCAGTGAGCTGGACTCTGAATCAGGAAGTTCAAGTTCTTTTTCCGATGATGAAGTCTGGGTACAGGTAGCACCTCAGCGAAATGCACCAGATCAGCAGGGTTCTTTGTAAATATTTCAAAACAAATGTTTCTACTATGTGGAATGTATCTTTAAAAGATACCCTTTTTTCCTGAAAACAAAAAAGTTGATCAGGACTGCAGATTTGGTTTAGAAAGGGTAATATTTTGAAATGCTAATGTATAAAATTTAAACAGTCTTTGAAATCAACCTATTTAATAATTTACTGTGCTAAAAGTCCAAAATTAAAATGTGCAAAAAATGAACTACAAAATTGGTTAGAATGCTTGGTGGTTTTTTTTTTTTTTTTCCATTGTTTGGATTAGATAGTACATTTATGTTTTGTTTATTCTAATGTAGTCTGGAGTTAATTTTTAAATTCTGTTTAGTGCCACAATTCAGCTTTTTAATTTGTGTAATAGAAAACTGGACTAGGAAATGTTTGTAGGTTTTTGAAGGTGTATATTTTCCTTCAGAATAATGAAAGTAGTAGATTTACAAAATTTTTAGTCAGTTTTTAGTATTCTAAGTTAAAGATAGTTTGTTAGAATTTAGTTTGCTTTTCTCCATTTTTGCAAAGAAAAAAAATTGGGTATATTAAGGTTAGTGAATAGTGATTTCATTTTGATAACGTGTAGAATGGCCTTATAAGGTCACAGAAAGTTAAAAAAAAGAAATCAGGATTCCACTACTGAAAGGCATTCTAGCTTTTTTTGGGGAATATAAAATGTGTATTTAAAACTAAATGTGACCAATTTTTCTATATCTTGAAAAAATCTGGTAGTAGTATTACCAGTTATTTAAATACCTTTCTAAACCATCAAAAACTAACAACAAAAAGTAACTTGCTTTGTAAATTCATAGTTTTGACCTGATAACATGCTTCATTGACTCAGAGGAAGAACCTTTTTTCACCTGACATATAATTGGGGAATGAAAATTTTTATCCATTGTTCATGCCTTGTCTTAAAAAGTTTATTTGCTTCCCTAAAATATTTTGGCTATATAGTTTTAGGATTGATCTTAGAGGATTCTTCAACAGGAAGTGACCTCTATTCTTTACTGTTTTTGTGAGGTAATATTTGTTCTGAAAATATGTATAAGCTAAAAACTGTATTTTATTGAGATCAGTAGTTAACAGTGTCTATTAACTCTAAAATCAAGTGCCAGCAAAGAACTTTAAAAATTTAAGCTGTGTATAAAAACTGTTTTGTGTAGCATTGAAATATTGTCAGTTTTGTAAGTCACTGTAAATGTTCTTGATTATCAGCTTGAAGGTATTTTTGTATTAAAAGTTGACAGTTAAAGAACATAAGTGAATGATGGCATTTGGGGCCAATAGTGAAAATACGTTTCCTTGAAAATATTTCCTAAGCAGTAATATATATATATGGTTATTTTATTATGGTGTTTGTGTCTGTTTGGTGTTTCTCTGTGAACTATACTCCAATCTTTCTGTTTCTGTCACCATATGTAAGGGAAAGTCCAGAAATAGAGACTGAATCACACAAAACTGACATTGTTAAATACAAGATAATATAGGTGCTTACCTTTTGAAGGTTAATTAATACATATGGTTGTCACAATACATATACCTGATAAATGGTGTACATATATATATATATACAGATGTTTATGGTGTATAAAGTTTTCTGTACCCATTTAGAATTATCTTCCTGGATCTCTGTTCAGTAACATGCTAATTCTTCTCAATGTTTATTCTCTTGTGACAGAATGCTAATTTTTTATACTCTAGAAGAGAACAGAGGAGTCTGGTCTGGGGTGGGAGAGAGAATTTTTTTAATGAAAACAAACAGAAAAGATATTTTTTAAAAAAGGTCCAACAAATGTTTTCTTCATCATTTTGATTGGCCATTTGAAAAGTCTACCAGACATTCCTGTTTAATATTATTTTTAGTGAAACAAGATGCCTGCTCTAGCAATATGTGTTCCTTCAAAAAGATAAACATACTTTAGTGGCTAGAGTCTAAATCTTGTCCTGTTGGTTATCAGGGATGTTATAAACACTGCTCTTAACATAGACGACTATTTCTCATTGGTGTTATTTTTTAGCCAACTTTTTCTTTGCCATTAACTTCTGTTGATAGCTTTTTGTTCTGTAGGGTTGAAACATGACAGTTTTTATTTCAACCAGATTATTCATCTGCACAGTTAACATATATAACTGATATGTAAGACACATTCTCTAATTTGAGAATTCTCAACCTTTGAGTTAAAGCCTATGCTAAATATTAGTAATATCTTGGTTTACAATGAAGTTTTCTTGGGGAGGATTTTGGTTTTGTGATATATTTGTGGATTAAGGAGATGTTAACTATTATTTTTTAGATAAGTGATTTGTACGTGGTTAGTTACAAATAAAACTGGTACTAAACCCCAGGCTTCCTGGCTTTCTGATTGTGGTTCTGCGGAATGTATAAAACCCTTAACTCATGCAGTGAGTGACAACTAGCAGTGTTGAAATCCCTTCTTGACAAGAAAGCGTCCTTGTCTCACTTTACATCTCTTAGCAAATGCTCAATATAATGTAATTTCCAGGGCTACCATTTGTAAGATTTAGAATCTCAATTATCTTTTATATCTATGTATCTATAGTGTGAAATGCTGAGAACCCAAATTTTTTCAAATACTTTAAAATTCATATGGTAAGTGGCATTGGTGTTTTCAGAAAGATAAAGTAGAAGACTGATTTAGCAAATGCTTGTTTAAATTTGGTTTTAGGATTAAATTTAAGTTATAGGAGTTACCTCCTATCTCCTCTAGTTGAGCAGGTATTTTTCTGTCTCTCTCTTTTGGCACCTGGCTCATAATTGAGAATATGATGAAAATATTTGAATTATTCCATAGGAAAATTCAGATGTTCAGATTTTCATAATTTCAAGGGTATAAGGACACTTGAAGGTTCATCTACATATTCAGGATAAGAACACTTGTGATAGAGTCCTAAGACCACTGCTACAAAAAGAAATTGGCATATTTCATAAGACACACAGCTCAAATGTGTCTAGGGGAAAGAGCAGCGTTATGTCATTCCTAAAACATGAAGAAATAATATACATTCACTGTCTGAAAGAGATGTGAAGATTAATGACTGCCTCAGAGTAAAGGCAAAGGTGACATTCCTGGAATTCATGTTTCTTTATCATTTAAGTTACTAAAGGGAAAAAAATCAAATGAGCTAATGTATATAAAAGCTTTGAAGCTTAAATGTTATACAAATGTAAGTGATATGATTATTATCCAAGAAGAGGTGCATATATTGGATTTCAAAGCAAAATAAATGGTTGGATGTTGGAAACCACCAACATCATGACTATTTATTAGAAATAAATACATATGAACGGCAAAAGTCATTTAATCAGCAAGAGAATAGGTGGTTGGAAAAGGGCATCTAACCTAAAGGAATTTATTTACAATGTAGTGAAAAAATACAATCAAATTTGCTACTCACTGCACATTAATCCAGGACCCATTGCTTTGCCTGGTCATTCTTACCAATTTTTGTAGAAATTAGGAAAAAATAAAATGATTAAGCTGTAAAACAAATTATTCAATTGGACTTGTTTTAATATTCATAAATTAGAAATGTAAAACCTGTGTGCACAACTGTAATCCCAGCAGCTTGGGAGGCTGAGGCCAGAGGATTATGAGTTCAAAGCCAGCCTCAGCAAAAGCGAGGTGCGAAACTGCTTAGTGAGACCCTGTCTCTAAATAAAACACAAAAATAGGCCTGGGGATGTGGCTCAGTGTTTGAGTGCCCCTGAGTTCAATTCCTGGTACCCCCCCACCCAAAAAAGAAGAATTGTAAATCATTTTCAGCCTCTGTTCCTTCACTTTAAAAGAAAGTTGACTTTTTTGAAATCCTAAAGTCATATCACTATATTGAGCTTCAAGGTCACCTGGGAAATATTGTCACTAGATAGAAAGCAGTGTGCCTAGCTAAAACTCAAAGGGATCTATAGATGTTAATAAACTAATATATTAATATCCAGGTTTCCTGCATTCCAATTGAAGCAATTCACAACACTTGTGCAGTCTTTGTTGCTATAATGGTCATTTCAAATCTCCCTATGATCTTTCCACAGTAAATTCACAGCCAAAAGTTATATTCCATATTCTACCCAATAATAGTGTTTCATGAACAAATGGACCTGAGTACTTTTAATATACACACACATGCACATGCACACACACAAACACACTCTATTAAGTCTAAGTATTCCTAGAAGTGGCAGAAATTAAGCCCTGAGAGTGCTAGAATCATCTCCCTAAATCCCTAAAATTTCTCAATCCCCCCACCATGTCTGGGATTCTACCAGTTTAGCCCTTTCATTTTTGCCATACTCCAAAAGTTCTTGATAAAAGGAAGAAGAGGAGAATGAGCTGGGCAATTAGCAGTAGATTCTCTCACAGTTGACTAAGTAGATAGGGCTGCTTATTCAAGTGAGTTTGAGAATATGGGAGACATTAGTAGATGTTTCTGGCATCCCACAGACATTAGGAGATGTTTTTGGCTCACCTTTGATTAAGATGCAGCTAGGGTGGACCCTTCCCTACCAAGCTAACAGATCAATTTACTCTGCTTTTCTTCCTTAAGGCTTTCTCTGATAGTTTTGTGGCTTTTTCAAAATATATTTTTTAGATGTTGATAGATCTTTATTTTATTCCTTTATTTACATGTGGTGCTGAGAGTCGAGCTCAGTGACTCACACATGCAAGGCAAGCACTCTACCACTGAGTAGAGTGGTACCCCAGCCCTGGCTTTTTTTTTCTTTTTTTTTTTAAACCAGGGATTGAACCCAGGGGCACTTAACCACTAAGCCACATCCCCAGCTCCTTTTTTAGAGACAGGGTCTCACTGAGTTGCTGAGGCTTGCTTTAAACTCGGGATCCTCCTGCCTCAGCCTCCCAAGCTGCTGGGATTTCAGGTGTGCGCAACCTGCTGGAGCTTTCTTATAAGCAGTGCTCCTGCACCACAGTACAGGAATTGAAGGCAATTCTTAAGCAATGGAGGATGAGAATTGGTAGGTCAGTGCTGTGGCATCCCAAACTTAAGAGAGACCAGTACTTCCTCAGAGGACTTCCTGCTAGATTGAACCTCAATCTCCTACAACAGTAATCAGTTCAGTAAATCATCTTCCTTGTCTCACTCTTATAACAAGAAGAAATTCATGTTTTCATAGAAATAATTTGATAAAAATGTTGAACATAAAAAAGCCATCAGTACGAACTTCCAGTTTATGGAAAGATAATAATCAGAAGAATGAATTTAAATCACTATGAAGAAGCAATCAGTCAAATCCAGAATATGGGCTATCCAACAGGACAATTGACCTATAATTTCAACAATGGTTTTTTAATCTTATCACATGGTGAAAAGTGAGAAAATGGAATGGTTAGTACCTAATACCTAATAAGGCAGTGAATACTTAAATTGCATTTTTGGTTGCTTTTGTTTTAAGATTATATTCTTGAACACTTTACTAAGGCTCAGGCAACAAGTCATTAAAATAAGGAAGGACCTGGGCTGCTATGGTTTTAACATCCTGACTAAAACTCGTGTTGAAATTTAATCTCCATTGTGAGGTATTAAGAGATCCTTTTTTTTTTTTTTTAAGGATCTGGTAGAACTTTTAAGAAGTAATCAGGTTCTAAGGGTTCTGCTCTGGTGAATTTACTAATCCATTAATCCATCTCCAGAATGGATCTGTTACTAAAGCCAGTTGGCTGCCTTACATGTGCATCCTATGTATGATGCTATACACACAAGGATGTAGAGTCCCCACAAGCAAAAAGACCCTCACCAGATGCTGAGCAGAAGTTGGTGACTTCCTCCCCTCCAGAATTATGATCTAAATAGACTTCTATTTATAGATAACCCTGTCTGTGGTATTGAGTATTAACAACAGAAAATGGACCAAGAGCTGGGTGTGGTGGCACATGCTTGTAATCCCAGGAGGCTGAGGCAGGAGGATTGCAAATTCAAGATCAGCCTCAGCAATTTAGTGAGGCCCTAAGCAACTTAGTGAGACTTGTCTCAAAAAGCAAACAATTCCTGATTGAAAAAAGGAAAAAAAATACATCAAGACAATTGGCAAGAATCTCAAAGGAAGGGAAGGAATAGTAAAAATGACAGGATTACACTAGAACAGGAACAAGGACTTCTTTCCTTCTAAAATGCAAGAAGGGGAGGGTTGAGAAAGATGAAAATGGATTTCTAGATCCAGCCTTGGGCTTCTGTTAGCTTATACTTCTCTTTTTCTATCTTTTTCTTTCTTTTTTTTCTTTTTTTGGAATTAGAATGCAATATTTTCTGTTGAAAGAAATGGAGCCCCATGGGGATGGGCGCTATGGTCTGTAGGAGTGCCTGAGGATACAGAACTCAGGCGCTTTCTCTTCCCGTAATTGGTCTGATCACGAGCTAATCATGAGCCTAGCACGAGCATGCATGGGAGCGTGGCATGGGGTGCTAACAGCTGTTGGTAATTGTAATTGGTGAATGTCTGCTATATAAGCTTGCTTGTTCCGCATT
This sequence comes from Glaucomys volans, assembly GCA_020662805.1. NCBI lineage: Eukaryota > Metazoa > Chordata > Mammalia > Rodentia > Sciuridae > Glaucomys > Glaucomys volans. The sequence continues at coordinate 151,339 of JAJEJO010001113.1, forward strand.
AAACCGAGCCTGGTCTTCAGAACTCAAGTTCCAGGCGTGGTGTTAGCGCCGTTGCACTCGCCCTCCTCACCCCCACAGGCCACTTTACAACAGTGGTCTACTTCATTTGTACTTCTCTCACAACACCAAAGTATTGAGCACCCTTCGATGCCTGAGGCCTGTCCTGAACAGAGTTGAAAAACACTTATTAACATTGAAAGTGTTTTTGTAAAATAGAACTGCTCACATCCTAAATCCTAAAAATATATACTAGCAAATATTTCTATCTTTTGAAAATGGTGCTAGGGATTGAACCTAGGGATGCTTTACCACCGGGCTAAATCCCAAGCCCTTTTTTTGGGGGGGGGGGGCAGTGCTGGGGATCGAACTCAGGGCCTCATGCTTGAGGGGCAAGCACTCTACCAACTGAGCTATATCCCCAGCCCCTATAGTTTCTATTTTGAGTCAGGATCTTGCTAAGTTGCTGAGCTTGTGATCCTCCTGCCTTAGCCTTCCTAGTAATGGGATTAGAGGCACATATCCTTGCACCCAATTTCTGTATATTATACTTTCTTTAAAAAAAATTAGTTGTAGGCAGACACAATACCTTTATTTTACTTATTTATATGTGTTGCTGAGGATTGAACCCAGTGCCTCACACATGCTAGGTGAGTGCTCTATCATTGAGCCACAACCCCAGCCCTGTATATTATACTTGATCATAGATAAGTTGGTTCTTGACATTTTTATCAGAATCATAAAATTCAAATTTCAAAAAAAGAAAAAAAGAATCATAAAATACTGGTGCCCCTTTTAAAATTTAAATTCTAAGGACTTTAAATAATTTACCAAGAGTCACATTGCTAATTAGTATAACTGAATTGGAGCTGTTTCCACTCAAAACAATGCACTTTCTAGTACACACTCTTCTCTGCTGAGTAGCTTTGTCTTGCTTGGTTTAATTCATACTTACACTTGCTGAAAAGCATTAGAACCTAGATTGGGAGGCTCATCCCATGACAGAACCAATACCTGAGAGGTAAGTGTTGGGGAGAATAAAAGACTTTATTCAGTGGCCAAAGAATGGAGAAAGGGGAGCTTGGCTGTCAAATCAGCTTCTCAACTCCAGGGAGTTGAGGGGTTATAGATACTGAATAGGAATAATGAGGGAGAGGAAAAGGCTAATGGAGGGGTGGAATATTCATGTCTTTTCCAGGAATAGGCAGGGATCTTCCAGGAACTCTAGTCATTTCTTTCATGGTCTGATTTTCTGGTCATGATGGCTGGAAGGTATCTTTTGCATTGGGGTGGGGTGAGTGGAGAGACTAGGCAAGTAGAGGTCAAGTAAACTATGTTATAGTTTTGGATAAAACAATCTCAAATGATCCGCTTGTCTACATGCAGTGCTGAGTAGAATCTGATCAAAAGGTTAAGGAGGCAGACACAGTATGAAGGCAGAGACGCCAAACCTTTTCATCCCATTCCAGTCCAGATGTATACAGACCCAAGTAAAGAGTCTGTTTTCAGTAAAAGGGGCCTGCAGGTCCCCAAAAGAGTAGCCAATGTGGCCGTTACCATCATTACCCTCATGCCAAAGGTGTGATTACAGCAAAGCCTATGGGTCACTAAAAATGCATTGCCCAGCTGTGTGACCTCCAAACTTAGTGATGTTTAAGTCAATTGAGAGCAAGTAAAGCTAGAAGATTTATTAAGGCTTTCTATGATTCTGCAATTCTATTTTAAATTAATGCCCAAAGTTGCCTCTTCTATATGAAACTTCCTGTTTCAGGAAGGGGTGCCTTCAGGAAGGGTTAGACTGCATCCTAAAATGCCAGTATTTTGGGTGCCTGAGTCATCTTTGCACTGTGTAAATGTAATTTCCTTATCTGCTTCTCTTTTGGAGCCTGGCTCATTAACCAGAATAACCTATTTAGAACTTAGTCAAAGAACTGCTTCTTTCAACTATATTATAATTTTCAATCTGAACAATTGCAATTATTTTCTTTTTAAAAAAAATAAAATAGTTTTGCTGGGCGCGGTGGTGCACGCCTGTAATCCCAGCACTTTGGGAGGCTGAGGCAGGAGGATCGCAAGTTCAAAGCCAGCCTCAGCAATTTAGCGAGGCCCTAAGCAACTCAGTGAGACCCTGTCTCTAAATAAAATACAAAATAGGGCTGGGGATGTGGCTCAGTGGTGGAGTGCCCTTGGGCTCAATCCCCAGTACCAAAAAATAAAAAAATAAAAATAAAATAGTTTTGAGATTATTGTGGATTCACATACAGTTGTAAGAAATTCTACAGAGATTCCACATACCTCTGATTTCCCCCAGTGGTAACATCTTGTACAATTATAGTAAAATATTACAATCAAAAAATTGCCATCGAGCTGGTACAGTGGTACATCCCTGTAATCCCAGTAGGTCAGGAGACTGAGGCAGGAGGATAGTCGGTTACAGGCAAGTCAGCAATTTAGCATGACGGTCTCAAAACAGAAAATAAAAAGGACTGGAGATGTAGGTCAGGGGTAAAGTGCCCCTGTGTTCAATCCTCAGTACCCCTGCCCCAACTTGACATTGATATAAATCTTTGACATTTATATTTTACCACTTTTTTTTTTCTTTTTGATACTGGGCATTGAACCCGGGGGAGTTTTACCATTAACCTATACCCCCAGCTCGCTTTACTGCTTGATTTATTTTTTGGTCCCCAGGATTGCACTCAGGGGCCCTCAACTACTAAGCCACATCCCCAGCACTATTTTGCATTTTATTTAGAGACAGGGTCTCACTGAGTTCTCAGTGCCTCGCTTTTGCTGAGACTGACTTTGAACTTGTGATCCCTCCTGCCTCAGCCTCCCGAGTTGCTGGGATTACAGGCATGTGACAACAGTGCCCAGTTCTTTTTATTTTGAGACAGGATTTCACTAAATTGCCAAGGCTAGCCTTGAGCTTGTGATCCTCTCGCCTCAGCCTCCAGAGTGACTGGGATTACAGGTTTGTGCTACTACACCCTGCTCCCAGCAGGTGTATAATGTTTTTTAATGACCAAATTACTTAATTGGATTCCACATTAGGGATTGAAAAGGGTTAGGGAGATGAGGAGGGAAAAGACCACTGCTATAAAAGCATTGCACAAGGGAAATTCGTGAGAGAAATGTTTTGAATCTTGACTGTATTAATATTTTTACTAAATCCATGAATCTACCCATGTGATCAAGTTTCATAGAATGAGGTATACACATGCAAATGTATGCATGTAAAAGAGGTAAAACAGAGCCTCACGTGGTGGCACATGTCTGTAATCAGTTACTTGGAAGGCTGAGGCAGGAGGATCCCAAATTTGAGGTCAATCTGGTCAATTTAGCAAGACCCTCTCTCAAAACATAAAAAAGACAGGGAGGGATGGGGGGTTGGGTAGGGATGCAGCTCAGTGGTAGAGCACTCCTGGGTTCAATCCCCAGCACCACATACACACAAATGGAATCATAAAACATATAACCTATTAAAATCATTTTCATTCAGTATAATTCTCTTGAGATTTATTCAAGTTGCCATGTATGTCAGCAGACATTCCAAACGGTGAAATAATAACTTCCTAAAAATCTCATAAAAGCAAAGAGAACACTAGCACAAACTGTTCAAAACGAACTTATTAAAACTCTAGAGTTTAAAGATTTGCCACACTCCAAACTATTTACTTAAGAAAAACATATGAATCTCATACACAAGGGTTCTCAGCTCTGTGGAAGCCCTGAAACTCAACACCTTCACATCTGGGGAAGTACCTAGGGAAACACCTGGGGAAACCAGCAGCTTAGCAACCAGTGGAGAAAGCAGAATGGATTTGTAGCCCTCTAAAAACCCCATCCCCAGTAAACCCCTCATTTACCTGAGTTTCCTGAAAATTTCCAGTAATAGGACTTTTCTTTATTTGACCTATTTCAAAGTGCATTCATCGAAAACAAACACAAAAACAACAAAAACACAATAGCACAGCAAAAGAAAAAAATAAGATAAATGCTGTCACATTAGGTAGCTAGATAGACATGAGCAAGAGAGGTAGGGAACGGAAATTCAGGCTCTGCCCCTGGGTGGCACCCTACTGGCTGTTACAGTGCCCAGGAACTGAAAAAGACTGATGAGGGTCGGGGGATCCCTCTAAAATTAAGAACAACTTCCTCGTGCCGAGAATGGAAGCTGAGGGGCTGGCCAAGGCAGCTGAGAATGGAGACTGCCCCCTTCCCAGGTCAGTCTAGAACAGGCTAACTAAATCTCCATGCATACATTTCTTGCCTTTTATCCCATTTTGCAGCCTCTTCTTCTTTGAAAGTTTTGCTTACTCTCAGAGATTTCAAAGATGGAATCTTTTTGAAACAATAGGTTTCTTCCATCTTCCTTCAAAGGTGACTTTGAATAAAACCTATTTTCCTACCAAATTGACTCTGAATATTTCTGGAACAGTAGGCTGTTCAGCCTAGCCTCTTCCCATAGGCTGGTACTGATGCTGCCCTGTAACAGAACCACCTTCTAGTAGTCAGATAGCTCCCTGTCAACCAGGAGAAAATGGACAGAGTCTATGCTGGAACCTTTTCCAATGTGGCAAAATTGTTGCAGGTCCACTAAGCTATGACTGGAAACCAAAGGAACAGCCCCAAGTACATAATACATGAGAAGGGAGGTCTGGGAACCACATGTGTGATGTATTTCTTGGGACCCTATTACACTGTGATTAACTTTTTGAGGAACTTCAAACCGCTTTCCAGTCCAGCTGCACCATTTACAGCTGCATTCAAGGCTGTCCTGTCCACACCTGCACCTGGAAACACACTTCCATTTCATTAAGCCCTTATGCTCTTTCTACTCTAAACTGAAATCTTTCTTTTGAGAAGTCAGGAGCTGAGGAAACTTTGCGCCACCCCCACAACAACTGAACTTGACCAAAATTAAATTTTTGTGGTTCGAACGATACCACCAAGAAAATTAAAAAAAAAAAAACAATTCACACAATGTGAGAAAATATTTGCAAATCAGGTATCTAATAAGGGACTTGTACCTAGAATATGCAAAGAATTGATACAATTCAACAATGAAGAGACCAAATAACCCAACAGAAAATTGGAATATAAATAAATAATGACCAGGCATGGTAGTGCAGGCCTGTTGTCCCAGCTACTGGAGGAGGTAAAAGGATCATGTGAGTCCAGAGCTTGAAATCAGCCTGAATAAGAGGGCAAGACCCCATCTCAAAATAATAACACTTCAGTTAGCAGTTGTGTTTCTTCTCTTAAACTATTTTTCATTAATAAGGACTATAAGACTCCATTGTTTACTCCTTCACTTTACCAAAGTTTGTCTACCCTTAGAGGCAGGATTTTTCCATTTCTTATACTGTAGCAGCCCCTCTCTGCTTGTCCAGTAACAGGGTGCATTGCTTTCTTTCTTATTGGGCCTTTCTCACGTACCGAAATTATTATTATGAATTCTTTTTTTTTTACTCTTTTATTATCTTTCTCCTCTGCTAGTGTGTACTCCATTACAGGAGGGACCACATCTATCCTTTTCACCATGGTGACAGACATAGAGTCATGAAAGAAGGAATAAATGTGTTTGGTGCTTGTTTGAATTTATATGACAAACACCTGCATTTATAGCTTTTATTTAGTGAGTTCTCCAGCTTTGAGGGAGAGCAATTATTATACCTTTTTTTCTTTTTTGGTTGTTATAGCAACCTACTGGCCTTCAGAGCTACAAATTAATTCACTCATTTTCCGAGAATAATACACTCACTTTCCCTGAATACCAAATAATATTTTCAATTATGAGATAATGATGCTAATATCAATCACATTTCTCACACTAGAGAAGGGCATTGAGAGGTTTTGTCTTTATCTTTTACGAAGATGGCAGCGAAATACAAAGGCAAAAATCTGTCCAAACCAGTGAATGCTAAGAAAAAACAAAGCAGCGTGACACACATTTCCACTCCTAATTCTTTCACATTTCTTCCAAGTTCTCCGACCTTTCCACAAACACCTGTGAATTCTATAGGGTTTGTTGTCCAAGTTGTTTGGGAAGTTTTGAAAGATAATTGCTGCAAAACGAAGAAATTCAAAGAGCTCTGTTACTGCCTAAATTTTGCTCTTTTTCTCCTATTACCTGTTGCTTAAATATGTTAAATTACCAAATCATAGTAGTCTTACAAAAATTGAAATTTGCTCTGAAAAGATCCAACATATGCTTCCCTACCTCCCACATCAGATTATAGGGCCTGGAACCAAGAATACTTCTTTTTTTTTTTTTTTAACTGTCATAACAAATATTTTGGGTTTTTTTCTTTAATTTATTTTTTAAAATTACTTTTTACAGACTGCATTTTGATTCATTATACACAAACAGGGTACAACTTTTCATTTCTATGGTTGTACACAATTAGATTCACACCATCCATGTGATCATACATACACATAGGGTAATACTGTCTGTCTCAATCTACTATCTTTCCTTCCCCCACCTCTCCCACTCCATTTTCCTCTCACCATCCAAAGTTCCTCCACCAAGAATACTTTTATTAAACTGAATTAGTCATTGTGGAAAACTCATTATCAGTTCATTAAAACAAGGTTTATGTGGATCATTCAACCACTCATGAATTTAGTATTTAAAAGGCAGAGTCTACTTTATTTTGTTTTATTATTTTATTCTATTTAATTTTTTTGCAGTGCTGGGGCCTTGCACATGCTAGGCAAGCACTCTATCACTGAGATACATCATCACCAGCTCTGCAGTCTATTTTATAATGATAGATAACCTAAGGGAAGTTCACTGTAAATAATTATGCATTTTGTCTTCTGCAGGCTTTGGTCACAAGTACTAGAGTCAGGCACCACCCCCAGTTCAAAGGCATGTGGCACAGTAATTACTACCCCCTTCTCTGTAGATCAGAATATTTTTCTTACACTAAGGGTTGTAAGACTCACCAGTAAACCATCCCATAACCTTATCTAAAAGAGGTTTTATTGCAATTATTTCAGTATATGTAAAAGCAGTATTCACTTTAAGACATTCAGCCATTTTCAAAAATATACAATGGGAATGCTGTCAAGAAGAGAAAGAAAAAGAGAAAGAAGGGGCAGTGTCAAGACTGTAGCTTTTGATATTAGATCTGGGGCTATTTTGATTTATGTGTTTGTAAGAACTTCATTTTAGTTTTCCAGAAATCTCCATCTTTTTTTACTCTTTTAAATAGACATGCCTGATGGCAGAATGTAGGCAACACAAGAAGTAGATCCAGGAAGCTGGGTCACTGGGTTGATTATTTTATTGCTTCAAAAGCCATGGATTGCCTTTGGCATTCAAAGTGGGCAAAGGCCAAGAAAGGAGAGGAAGCTTTATTTACAACAAGGGGGTCTGTGGTTGACTACTGCAACCAGCTTTTACAGAGGGACTTTTTCTACCAGACTCTAAAAGTAATGAAAGTGAAGTATGACAAAAATATATAAAAAAGAAAAAAAGAAGAAAAATGGAAAAAGCTGAAAGTGGAAAAGAAAAAGATAAAAAGAATAAGAAAGAAAATATAAAGGAATAAAAAACAAAAAAGGAAAAAGAGAAAAATAAAGATGGTGAAAGGAAGAACCCAAAAAGGAGGAAACTCCAGGAATTCCCCAAAAGAAGGAAACTAAGAAAAAATTCAAACTTGAGCCACATGATGATCAAGTTTTTCTGACTGGAAATGAGGCTTATGTGCGGATAAGTTCACATTAAAACATTTGTCATGGGATTAATTCTTTTTTTTTTCTTTCTTTTTTTTTTTTTTTTTTTTTGGTACTTGGGATTGAACCCAAGGCACTCAACCACTGAGCCACATCCCCAGCCCTATTTTGTATTTTATTTAGAGACAGGGTCTCACTGAGTTGCTTAGGGCCTTGCTAAATTGCTGAGGCTGGCTTTGAACTCTCGATCCTCCTGCCTCAGTCTCCCAGGTGCTGGGATTACAGGCATGTGCCACCATACCCGGCATGGGATTAATTCTTGTGATTGCAGTAATAGCAGCCAGTGTCCCTCTTTGGCCAGCAGAAATGAGAGCAGGTGTTATTACTTCAGTGTGGGCACAGGTTGTTTTGTAGCCAGCATTCTTCTCCTTGCTGTTGGTCTTTGCATTCTGTTTCTCATCATCTGGCTCATAATCAGAGGAAGGCACCACTTTGGTTCTTACCCAATCTGATTGCTGATGTGGGCTTCACTGGCCCCTTCAAGCCTCTGTACACACCGGAATACAAAGGACCAAAAGCAGACTTAAAGAGAGATGAGAGATCTGAAACCAAAAAGCAGCAGAAGTCTGACAGAGAGCAAAAGTCAGTGAGAAAAAGGAAGATGAGGAGGGAAAAGTAGGACCAGGAAATCATGGAACAGAAGGCTCACATGGAAAACAGCATTCAGACACAGACAGGGACAGGAGGGAATGGGATGACCGATCCCAACACAGTAGTGGAAATAGGAATGATTTTGAAATGATCACAAAAGAGGAACTGGAATAGCAAACAGATGTAGATTGTTTGAAGAAGAGGAGGAAAAAGACAATGATGGAGAAACGCCTAAATCTTGACGTGGGAAGCCATCTATGTGCTGTGTACAAAATGAGGGGCATTGGAGCCATTAGACAGGGAAGCCCTATTATGGGAACTCCCAGGCAGAAAGCCCCTGGTGTGAGAATACCCAGCTGGCACCCTGATCTAGCTCACAGCTCAAGTTCTAGCAAGGCCCTGGGGATCCGCATAACCCGCCAAGAGCCAATTGCCAAATAACTTGCTTACTCCAAGACCCCTGCCACTCCAAGAAGCAAGCACTGAAACAAGACTCTGAAACCTTATACCTTTCCATCCCCTTTGAACTGTAGCACTATAAATAAAGCAAGCACTGGTTTCTTTTTTGTTAGAGCCAGATCCTTCTGGACGGCTCAATTGGTCACACCCCTGCTTTAAAAATATTCTTGCCTTAACTGAACAGCCACTTCACAGAATAAGATACACAATAGATCAACAAACATATTTAAAAAATGTTCCACATCTCTAGCAATTAGATGCAAATCAAAACTACTCAAAGATTTCATCTCACTCCAATCAGAATGGCAATTATCAAGAATACAAGCAACAATAAATGTTGGCAAGGATGTGGGGAAAAAAGAAACACTCTTTCATTGCTGGTGGGAATGCAAATTGGTGCAAACATTATGGAAAGCAGTATGGATATTCCTCAGAAAACTTTGAATGGAACCACCATTTGACCCAGTTATCCCACTCCATAGTTTATACCCAAAGGACTTAAAATCAGCATACTACAGTGATACAGCCACATCAGTGTTTATAGCAACTCAACTGACAATAGCCAAGCTATGCAACCAACCTAGGTGCCCTTCAACAGATGAATGGATAAAGAAACTGGGATATATACACACAATGGATTATTACTCAACTTTAAAGAAGAATGAAATGATGGCATTTACTGGTAAATGGATGGAGTTAAAGAATATCATGCTAAGTGAAATAAACCAAACCAAAATACCAAAGGCCAAATGTTCTCTCTGCTATGCAGATGCTAATTCACAATAAAATGGGGGGAGGATAAGTTATTTTATATTAGGTAGAGGGAATTGAAGCGGGGGGGGGAAGGGGTATGGGGGTAGGAAGGATTATAGAGTGAAACAGACATTATTACCTCATATATGACTGCAAGACTGATATTATCCTATAATATGTAAAATCAGAAAAATGAGAAATTACTTGTTATGTATGATCTATCAAAATGTATAAATGGATTCTACTGTCATGTACAACAAATTAGAACAAATTTTCAAAATTCTTGCCTTTTTGTCTTATTTTCTGATACATAAATTTCATAGCTTTTTATTTCACAGCCAGCCCATCCCTCCCATGGGTACCCATTCCCTCACCCACATGGGACATGAGTGAGATCTTCACATGAAAAATCATAATCTGAATAATTTGGGGATTGAATAAGTGCAAGAGGTTGGATTTTCTATGTTGACTGATCTTCAATTCACACATCTTATTTGTATAAGCATTCTTTATATCCATTTTCTGAAATCTATTTGACATCCAAGCAGTTATTCTGTTCATTTTATAGAATATTGGTACTACTATTGGTACAGTTTAAAGCCATTGGTAAGTTTATCCATTTGATAATTTCACAAGTAAAATTTACAAGTAAGTCTCATTCATTTTGATAGCTATCAAAGATTCATTTTCTATAATTACATTTAGATTAAGGGCATTTTTGATAGTTGTATGGCTTTTTACTATTAGACTAATCAAATAACTTCAGAAGGAATAAGAGATTGCAACATTTCAGATTTTGCAGTTATGGAGCCATTTCACAGTTTCTGTAGGATTAAATGCATAAACTTTTTGTTCTTGATCATTGGCATTTGCTTTTCATCATAAAATTATACCAGGAAATTTCTTAAGATTCTGAGTTACCAGAGTTCATTTTGTGGAAACAAGCCAATTAGTAACAATGCAGCAAAACTTTGAGTTTGGCTGCAAATTCTCCTTTTCTACCTTAGGAAATCCAAACTGATTTGTATTTTGATTCAGAGAAAGATGGTCATCTCCCACAGAAAATGTGAACAGCATTGGTGGAAGGTGATGGCTCTTCTTTCTTCTTCCCCTTCTCCTTGTAATGTAAAGTGTATTCTTCATATATAACTTACTAATAAAACATTAATTTTATAAAAATAGACATGCTGAATGCTAGCTACACCACTGGTTGTATCTCAAACCTCTAAGACAGCTAAATCTAGATAGATGCCTACTGTTAAAAATTGAAGATAAGTTCAATGAAATGAAAGGTTTGCTAGGGGAAGATCAATTGTCCAACTACATAGATCTTGCATCGATTGCTTGGTAGAATTATCATGTTCCAGATTTTGTTCTCTGATTTGAGGTTATTCAGTTATTACTACATTTTGATGTGGTTAGGTTTGGATAGTGAATCAGATTAATCAAACCACCAAGACTTACAATTAGAAATATAACTTTCAAATAGACTAGATAAATACGGTGATCTCTGACCAGCACATGGATCCGAACTTTATGAGAGAGAAATTATGGTCAGAAGGTTGCTTGGTGAACATGGACACAGAATTTACAGAGCAAGTGGATGATCTTAGTGTAATCAAAGTGGTTTAAGAGGCTGATACATTTGTTGTCACTGAACCAAATGGACAATTTCTCTGGACAAAGCTAAATCTAAATGCCCTTGATGGCAAGTCGTTTCTAGGCTTCTGTGCTGAAACTCTGCTTGTCACAATCTTTCTTTCTCTTATCTTTTTTTCTTTTGCATTATTTCTGCAGCTACATTATTTCTTCAATCAGATTATTAGTAAAGTTGTGGCATGAGACCCATTTTGTCTTTTGAAGGTTATATATTTGTTCTGATTTGTACTTATTTTCTTTATAATTTAATTATTTGAAGACTATCACACATTTCTCAATTTACAATTTTATGTGTGTATGGGGTGGGGAGCTGCATGTGTCTCTGAACTTCATGTATTGTGGTGTCTTTAACCTGTCATCAGTATATCATTAACCTGTATCAGTGATGTGAAGGTCAATTTACTGTTCATTTTTATGCAGTTTGTGCAGAGGGCACAGGGAAAGATATCCATTATGATGAATTTCATACATTTGGGGATGGATCAACTCTCTGCCTCTTGGTATAAATTCAGGGAAATATTAAACATAATCTCTGATGTTATATATATGTTATATATAGCATATATATATATTACTTCCTAGCTTTTAAGTTTCAGGTGCTGATTTTTTGTTAAAATAAAAGAACTCAAGGAAAAGTGACAGGTGAGGTGGCAAAGTCAAACAGCTCATTAATGGTTTCTGACTATATTTCCCAAGGTTGGAATATATAATAATTGAATGATTAATTACTATGCTCAACTCAATTTAAAAAGGAAATCCTAAAACATACTTTTGGTAGAAAAGTGTAATGCAAAATTGTACTTTGTGTAGAAAAGCTGTAATTGTGCAAATGTTAGCAAAATTTATCTTCAGATATCTTAGTGCCAGGTTAGGCTCAGTGGCCCACACCTATAAACCCAGCTACTTGGGAGACAGAGGTAGAAGGATCATGAGTTCACAGCCAGGTTGGGAAACATAGGAAGACCCTGTCTCAAATAAAAGGCAAGCAGACATCTTAGTTTCATTATGGGAAATAAGGCAATGCATGACAGCACATAATACAATGTTTAGCAGGAACTAGATGATCAATAAACATTTGTGTCTCTCAACATCAAAAAATATTAGTGTACAATGAATCAAAATAAATTTTAAAAAATTAGTGTCTCTCAACATCAAAGACAAAATGTTTATTATACAATAAAATTAACAGTCATACCAAGAACCAAGAAAGTCACAAACTGACTAATTTAAAAAATGTAAGGAAGGATATGATTTCCTGCCCCTGCTTTTTTTTTTTTTTTTTTGGATTTTTTTATCTTATATAAAGAGGCTTTACAAACAGGGAATCCTTCCAAATTATCAATTGTGTTCATTACATTACATTTATTAGTAATTATTAGTAATCCTTTGCTATTAAATAATTAATAATATTAATCATGTTCAAGGCCCTAGGTTTGATCCTTAGCACCAACAATAATAATAAATAATGGGTAAAGAATGAAATATATACATAATCCTTTGTTATTTCTCATTAATAATCAGATTTCCATAATAACTCAGTCTTACTAGGATTTACTTCGTGGCAAAAAAAAAAAAAAAATCATAGAATCCCCTGATTCAGAGACTGCTTCAATAAGCAAATGAAGAAACCAGTGGTAAACTTTGAATGACAGCCTTAAACCAGTGAAGCAAAGCAAAGGAAATGGGCCTGTATCAAGAGGACGGGTCCTTTTTCATGACACCTCACAGGCCATTAATTGCATCAAGATGAAGCTGAATGTCTCCTTCCTAGCCACTGGTTGCCAGAAATTCATAAAGTGGACAATGAATGCAAACTTCCTACTTTTTAGGAGAAGCATATTGCCACAGAAGTTTTTGCTGATGCTCTTAGTGGGAATGACAAAATTTCCCCATGAAGAAAGGTGTCTTGACCACCACCCACTAAGTAAGGGACATTCCTGTTCAGACCAAGGAGAACAGGGGAGAGAAAGAGCATATCTGTTGGTGGTGGTGGTGGTAGTGGAGGGAGGGCATTGTGGATGCCAATCCCACTGTTCTCAACTTGATTATTGTTTAAAAAAAAAAAAAAGGAGAGAATTATTTCTGGACTCATGGATACTACTGTACTTCATTACCTGGTGTCGAAAAGAGCAAGCAGAGACCTTAACCATAAAAATCTCTCTAAAGAAGGTGATGTCCACCAAAATGCTCTCAGAAAGTTCTTACACAGGGAGGTAAGAAATCCAGGAAGGTTCAGTGTCTTGTTAATTCCACATGTCCTACAACACAAAACGCTGGCATATTGCTCTGAATAAACAGTGTACTAAGAAAACTAAGGAAGAGGCTGCAGAATATACTAAGCTTTTCACCAGGAGAATGAAGGAAGCCAAAGAGAATTTCTAGGAAGAAAGGCAGATTTTTCCTTTCTAAAGGTTTTTGCTTCTGAGCCCAGCAAAAAATAAGAATTTTTAAGAGTAACAAATAAGATCAAATCTGAAAAAAGAAAATAAAAAGAAAGGAAAGAAGACTGAGACATGGAAAGCCTTATGGTTATTCATAAAATGCAGCTAAAAGTACACAAGACTAGCAAATGTGTGTTATATGTACTTCTTAATATTTATGTATTTATTTTTGGTGCCAGGAATTGAACCTCATCACATGCTCCACCACTGGACTACATACCAGCCCCTGCAAATATACTTTAAAAAAATTTGTTTATAGTTGTAGATGAACATAATGCCTTTATTTTATTTACTTTTGTGTGGTGCTGAGGATTGAACCCACTGCCTCACACATGCTAGGCAAGTGCTCTGCCATTGAGCTGAAGTCCCAGCCCTCCAAATATATTTTGTTAATGAATCAAATCATATTTCCTGATTCAGTTTATGTTAGGTTTGCTGTAAAGCACAATTCAACTCTTCATGTCCCACTGGAAAGGGAAATGGACTATTGACAAATGACAATTGCTTATGTGAGTTGAGACTGGTCACTTGTTTGTTTGCTTCAGTACTAGGAATCAAACCCAGGGTGTTGTACATGCCAGGCAAACACTCTATCACTGAGCTCCACCCTTCATTTTATTTTATTTTGAGACAGGGTCTTTCTGAGTTGCCCAGGCTGGCCTCAAACTTGTGCTCCTTCTACCTCAGCCTTCAGAGTAGCTGGGATTACAGGGGAGTACCACCACACCTGGTTTATAGGTAGTTTTTAAAAAACTTGTTGAAAGATCAAGCCATCATTCTGGGTGCAGTGGTCGAGGCCTGTAACCCCAACAATTCCAGAGGCAGAGGCAAAGATCACAAGTTAAAGGTCAGCCTGGGCAATGCGGTAAGATTCTATCTCAAAATAAAATACAAGGACTGGGGACGTAGCTCAGTGGTAAGAGCATTTGATACCCTGAGCAAGGTCCTGGGTTCAATTGCCAGTACTACAAAGGGAAAAAAAAGAAAGAAGATTAAAAGTCATCTAAATTAAATGTATTTTGTCATCTACATAAAAAAAATACAGTAAATTTCACTGATAAGATTTATAAATAACTTTAAAATCCCTTGTTTGAAGACAAAGTATTATCAACCACGTATAAATTAAGATTTTGAGTGCTACTTTTGTTATCTAACTTTATTTTCTTAGAACATTTTTAGGCTAACCAAAAAACTGATTGGAAAGTATAAAAATTTCCCACATACCCCACTCCCCACACACATTTTATTCTATTATTTAAATCTTCTATTAGTGTGGTATATTTGTTACAATTGATGCATTACTTTTGATAACATTATTAACTAAAGCTCATAGTTTACATTAGGATTCCTGCTTGTGCCGTAAATGCTGAGTTTCAATAAATGTACAATGACGTGTCCATGATGACTGTGTCTATCTGAGCAGGCTCATATC
This sequence comes from Glaucomys volans, assembly GCA_020662805.1. NCBI lineage: Eukaryota > Metazoa > Chordata > Mammalia > Rodentia > Sciuridae > Glaucomys > Glaucomys volans. Next base: position 166,420 of record JAJEJO010001113.1, read on the forward strand.
CACTGAAGAAATTGAATTGATACTTAATGACCTTTTGAAACAGAAATCACCAGGTGCAGATGGGTCTACTGGTGAATTCCATCAAACATTTAAGAAAGAAATTATACCAGTTCTCTATAATCTCTTCCAGAAAATAGAAACAGAAACAATACTAATAAAATTATTCTGAGGCAGCCTTACCTTAATACTGAAACCAGACAGACATGATAAGAATATAGATCAATACCTCTCATGAACATAAATGCAAAAATCCTCAACAAAAGATTAATAAATTGAATCCAACAATGCATAAAAAGAATTATATACTGCAACCAAGTAGGATTTATCCCTGGTATGTAAGGCTTATTCAACATTTGAAAATCAATTAATGTAATATATCTCATCAATAGGCTAAAGAAGAAAAGTCACATGATTACACCTGCAGAAGTTTGACATAATCCAACATTCCTGAAGGAAGATCAATAGAGGATGGAGAAAAGGAGGAGAGAGGAGGGGAAGGAAACAGCAGGAGGAATGGGAATTGTAATCAAATTCTTCGAATGTATAATTTTGTCAAAATGAAAAATACCATGTATAATTATAATGCTTTAATAACATGATTTTTTTAAAAAAAGCCAACTTCTCTGTAAAAACTCAGCAAAGTAGGAATTCAAGAGAACTTCTTCAACTTCACAGAGAACATTTATAATAAAAAGAATTCTAAAACTAGCATTGTATTTATTTGTGAAAAACTAGAAGGCAACCGTGTCCACTTTTACCATGCCTTTTTGAAATCATACTGGAAGTTCTAGATAATTCAATAAGACAAGAAAAAGAAATAAAAAGCATACAGACTGAGAGGTAAGCAATAAAACTAACTTATTTTCAGATATGATTGTCTATGTAGAAAATCCAAAAGAATCAACCCCCAAAACCCTCCTGGTACTAATAGTGATTATAGCATGTTTGTAGGGTTACAAGGTTAATATACAAAAGCCTATTGCTTTTCTATATTCAGGCAAATGACAAGTGAAACTTGAATTTAAAAACCAAGTAGTTTCACTGCCCTAAAAATATCCTGAGTTCCACTACTCATTCCTCCTCCTGAGCCTCTGGTGACCACTGAACTTTGTGTATATGCGCATGTGTGTACATGCACTGGGGATCAAACCAAGGACCCTGAAAATACTAGACAAGCACTCTACTGCTGAGCTACATAGCCAGCCCCCTTATCTTTCTATTTTCTCCACAATTTTGCCTTTTCTAGGATGTCATATAATTGAAATCAACCAAGTATATAGCTGTTTTGGATAGGCTTCCTTCACTTAATAATATGCTTTCAAGCTTCCTCCATGTCTTTCCATGTTTTAATAGCTCATTTCTTTTTTTGTTGTTCTGTTTTTTCTTTTCTTTTCTTTTTTTTTTTTTGTGGTGCTGGGGATTGAACCCAGGGCCTTGTGCCTGCAAGGCAAGCACTCTACCAACTGAGCTATATCCCCAGCCCAATAACTCATTTCTTTTTAGTGTTGAATAATATTTTGCTGTCTGGATATACCATAGTTTATTTATGCAGTCACCTACTGAAAGGCATCTTGGTTCCTTCCAATGTTTGGCAATTATGAATAAAGTTTCTATCCATGCAGAGGTTTTCATGTGGATGAAAGTTTTTAACTCCTTTGGGTAAATACCAAGGAGCATGACTCCTGCAACTTATTAAAAGTATGTAAAAGTATATTTAGTGTTATAAGAAGCTGCCAATCTTCCAAAATGGCTGTGCCATTTTGCATTCTTGCAAGCAATGAATGAGAATTCCTGTTACTACATGCTCTTGTCAGCATCTGATGTTGTTGGAATTCTGAATTTTAGCAATTCTAATAGATGTGTAAGTGGTATTATTTTAACATCCATCTCCCTAATGACATATGATGTGAAACATCTTTTCATATGATTATTATCTGTATATCTTCTTTGAAGAAGTATCTGTTAAAATCTTTGACTCACTTTTTGATCAGAATATTTCCTTATTGCAGAGTTTTAAGAGTTCTTTGTGTATTTTTGAATAACAGTCCTTTATCAAATGTATTTTTGCAAATATTTACCAGTCTGTGGCTTGTTTTCTTATTCTTTTTTTTGACTTTGCAAACAAGACTTTTTTTTTGAAATCACAGAACATAGCAATAGACCTATTTTTTAAATTTTTTATTGTTTTAATTAGTTGTACATGACAGTAGAATGCACTTTGATACAGCATATATAATGGAGTTTAATTTCTCATTCTTCTGGTTATACATGATGTACATTCCCACTGGGTCATATAATTATATATATATATGTGGTAATAATGTCTGATTCATTCTATTATCCTTCATACCCCCATACCCCCTCCCTTCCCTTCAATCCCCTCTACTTAAAGTAACTCTATTCATCCCTAGCACCCACAATATGAATTAGCATCCACATATCAGAGAAAACATTTGGTTTTTGATGTTTTGGGATTGACTTATTTCACTTAGCATGATTTTCTCCAGCTTCATCTATTTGCCAGCAAATGCCATAATTTCATTCTTTAAGGCTAATATTCCATCATATTTACATGCCACCTTTTTTTATCCATTCATCTGTTGAAGGGCACCAAGTTAGTTCCATAGTTAACTATTGTGAATTGAGCTGCTGTAAATATTGATGTGGATGCATTACTGTAATATGTTGATTTTAAGACCTTTGAGTATAAAATGAGAAGTGTGATAACTGGGTCAATTGGTGGTTCCATTCCAAGTTTACTGAGGAATCTTCATACCGCTTTCCTCAATGGTTGCACCAATTTGCATTCCCACCAGCAAGGTATGAGTGTACCTTTTTCCCCACATCCTCGTCAACATCTACTGTTGTTTATATTCTTGATAATTGCCATTCTGATTGAAGTGAGATGAAATCTAAGACTAGTTTTGATTTGCATTTCTCTAATAACTAGAAGTGATGAACATTTTTTCATGTTTGATAATCGATTGTATTTCTTCTTCTGTGAAGTGTCTGTTCAGTTCCTTAGTCCATTTATTGATTGAGTTATTTGGTTTATTTGTTAAGTTTTTTGAGTTCTTTATATATCCTGGAGATTGATGCTCTATCTGAAGTGTGTGTGGTAAAGATTTTCTCCCATTCTGTAGGCTCCCTCTTCATGTTATTGTTTCCTTTGCTGAGAAGAAGCTTTTTAGTTTGAATCCATCTCATTTATTGATTCTTTACTTCTTGCATTTTAAGAGTCTTGTTAAGGAAGTCAGGTGCTCAGTCGACATACTGAAGATTTGGGCCTACTTTTTCTTCTTTTAGGTAAAGTTTCCCTGTTCTAGTGTCTAAGTTTTTGATCCACCTTGAGTTGAGTTTTTTGTAGGGTGAGAGTTAGAGGTTTAATTTCATTTTGCTAAATATGGATAGTTTTCTCAGCACCATTTGTTGAATAGGCTCTCTTTTCTCCAACATATATTTTTGGCATCTTTTCAATGTGAGATAACTGTATTTATGTGGGTTTGTCTCTGTGTCTTCTGTTATATACCATTGGTGTGCCTGTCTGTTTTGGTGCCAATACCATGCCGTTTTTGTTACTATTGCTTTGTAAAATAGTTTAAGGTCTGGTATTGTGATGCCTCCTGCTTCGCTTTTCTTGTTAAGGATTGTTTTCTTATTCTTTTGGCAATTTTTTTTTTGCACAGCAGATTATTTTTTAATTTTAGTGAAGTTCACCTTGATTTTTTTCCTTCCTGAGAGCATGCTTGATCATCTTCAATCCCCAGATCACCTAGATTTTTATGTCATTGTCTATTAATCTTATAGTTTTCCTTTTTACATTTAATGCTGTTATCCATTTTGAGTTAATTTTTGTGTAAGATGTAAAGTCTGTGTCTCAATTCATTTTCTGTATGTGAATATCCAATTGTTCAGGCACCAGTTGTTGAAAATACTACCCTGTGTATGTTGAATGACTTACCTTTGTCAAAGATCAGATATTTTTGTGGAACTATTTCTGGGCCCTCCATTCTGTTCCATTGACCTATTGATCTATTGATCAATTCTTTCACCAATACCACACTGTTTTGATTATTGTCAGTTTATAATAAGTCTTGAGGGCAGTGCATGTCAGTTCTCCAACTGTTTTCTTCTCCTTCAACATGGTGCTGACAACTCTGGATCTTTATGTAAGCCTTTCCATGTGAACTTTAGAATTAGTTTGTTGATTTCCATAAAGTTACTTGCAGAGATTTTAATTTAGATTCTTTGAATGTACAGATCAAGTGGAAAAGATGAAAGCTATTATCTAATTTAAAGGACTATTTACAAATTGTGAATAATTTGAGTCACTCAATAACATTAAGTAGCTCCAGGGTACAGATTGTAAAATCCTTTGAGAGCTAACTGAACTCTACACTGTATGAACTATAAACCAACATTTAAAGTATTGGCTCAGCTCCACTGCTCTGCTTGGCTTATATTTCTTGTTTTTCTTTTGCTGAACTAAATGAGCATCAAACAATGGTGTAATGTGAATTTGTGCAATGTGTAGGTATTGCCTAAATGGCAATGATACTTAAAACATAGTCCTCACCTTAAGAAACTTCAAGCTGATTTTCAACAAGAAGTCATCTGTAGATGTATGAGAGTCATATCTCACAGGTGGAGCACTTGTCTAGCAGATGTAGGGCCTTAGGGTTTCAATTTACAGCACTGGAGAAAAAAAAAAACACAACCATAGCCCTCAGTACGATTATGTGGCATGATATATTTAGTAACTATTCTGAGGAAAGGTATTGAGTAAGAAAGAAAATGCTTGTTTTAGGCACTTCCCAGAGAGGAAATGTATACCAGAGAAGTGTAGCTGAAAGCATATTAAGCCTGGTGAAATTATGTAGATGAGGCATTTTTCCCAAAACTTTTTTTTTTTCAGTATTGGGGATTGAACCCAGGGGCACTTAACCACTGAGCAACATACCCAGCCATTTTTTATATTTTATTTAGAGACAGGGTCTCACTAAGTTGCTTAGGGCCTCACTAAGTTGCTGAGGCTGGTTTTGAACTTGAGATCCTCCTGCTTCAGCCCCCTGAGCCACTGGGATTACAGGTATGTGCCACCATACCTGGCCTGGAAAATTTCAAGTATGCAGAAAAGTTTAAAGAATACATCAATGAACACTAAACATGTTCCACATGAGTTTAATGATTATTAATATTTTGCCACATTTACTTTCCTTTTCTTCCCTCTACTTTCTCTTCCTTTCCTCTATTACCAAGGGATCCACACATGCTACAAAAATGCTCCGCTACTGCGCTGTATCTCTAGCCCTACAGATGACTATTTTTGTTGGAAATCAATGGAAGTTCCTTAAGTAAGGAGAGACTGTGTTATACCTACATATACACATATACATATGTATATATATATAGACATCATATGTAATGTGAATATACATATATAAAAGTAAATGTAGAATACATATGCATATATTTATTTTGTCCAATCTAGGATCCAATTAGGACTCACTGCATTTGGTCCTGTCTCTTTACTTTCTAGATTAATACCTCTACCTCTTGTCCCACATGACATTAACTTCTTGAAGTATTCAGCCAAGTTTTTTCATAGAATGACCCACACTCTAGATTTGTTATATTTCAACCATCCCCTTGAGGTATTATAAACTAAAATTAAGTCTAAATATTATTTAAATTCAATTTTAAGACATTTGACAAGACTTTCATGAGTGATGCTGTGAACTTCACATTTGAAATCATGTAACAGGAATTCCCAGTAGTAGGGATGCTGTTTGATGACTGTCATATGTCTCCTCATCTCTTCCCATTGTGATAGTACATTTGCACCTTAATAATTAGAAGGTAATTTATGAGGTCACACTTTGGCATCATATAAATATAGGTTCCTTGGCATGACAGGATCCCTGGCGTAATCTCCCACCACTATCATCCATACATTTGTGTGTTCTCCTCTCCTTAAGTGTGGACCAGCTCTCCTCTAAAAAACAGAATACGACAGAAGTGGTAGAATGTCTTTTCCAAGATTTGGTTATTTTAAAAACTGTGACACCTCTCTCTCCCTCCCTGCCATCACACAATGCTGGGGGAGTGTGTCATGGAAAGGAACTGAGGCTCATGTTCCAACAATTCTCAAGAAGCTGAAGCCTGATGACAGTTTTGTGGACAAACTTGGAAACATTTTCCATTCCTTGGAGTTTTGTAGTGGAGATTTGAAATGACTACGGCCTTGGCCAACAGTTTGTGATTTCATGAGAAACTGTGAGCCTGAAAAACCCAGCTAAGACTCTCCTGGATTCCTGATCTATAGGAAATGTGAAATATTAAATAACACTTGTTCTAAAGCTGCTAAATTTGAGGAAAACTTGTTGCTCATAATAAATAATTACCCAAAAGTCTTTCATCTCATAATTTTGTCTTCCACTAATAATCACTGCCTGATTCAACTTTTTTTTTTTTCTTTGTGGTGCTGGTGATTAAATTCAGAGCTTTGCCCAAGTTAGGTAAATACTCTATTACTGAGCTAGAACCCTGGCCCCTGACTCAACTCTTACATGGGTGACTTTCTGGCCAGGCATGGTGGTGCATGCCTGAAATCCCAGTAATTAATTCAGGAGGCTGAGGCAGGAGGATGGCATGTTCAAGGTCAGCCTCTGTTAGTTAGTGAGACCCTGTCTCAAAATAAAAATTAAAAAAAGAAAGGGCTGGAAGACATAGCTCAATGGTAAAGTGCCCCCTGGTTGAAACCCAGTAAAACACACACACGAAGTAATTTTCTAATTCTGTCTCTCTCTCTCTCTCTCTTCTTTTCTTTTCTTTTCTTTTCTTTTTTTTTTTTTTTGGTACTGGAGCTTGAACTCAGGGGCACTCTACTACTGAGCGACAGTTCGAACACTTTTTATTTTTTGTTTGAGACAGGGTCCCACTAAGTGGTATTGAACTTGGGATCCTCCTGCTTCAGCTCCCGAATTGTGGGATTACAGGCATGCCCCACTGCACCCAGCTCTAACTCAGTTTATTAAGATGATAATGTCAAGTTTAATCTGCAAAATACACAAGTTGAATTTGTGGAGCATGTTTTGCCTGGGTGCTGCACAGTAAATGGAGGGGTTTTTTGGAAATGATTGATGAGTAGAGTTAAAAATGGGCACTAGGTGGGTGGGAATGAAGCAGGAAAGGGCAGAAAGGAGAGGCCTCGGTTGGAGGAGACTGGCCAGGGATGAACCATGACCCTTAGGAACCCAGAAGCACAGGCTCACTTTCTATGTTTACTTGTTGACATTCTTTTGTTAAAAAAAAAAAGTTCTTCTTTTTCCTTCATTTTTTCTAAGTTGAGAGATGATTAATACCATCTGATCCTTTTAGAATTTTTTTTAGTTGTAAATGGACACAATATCTTCCTTTTATTTACTTGTTTATTTTTATGTGGTGCTGAGGATCGAATTAGTCCCTGACATATGCTAGGCAAGAGCTCAACCACTGAGCTATAACCCCAGTCCACCATACTTGACAAAGGTAATAGACTATTCAATAGACACAGGGTAGTATTTTCAACAACTGGTGCCAGAACAACTGGATATTCACATATGGAAAATGAATCTAGACACAAACTTTACACCTTATACAAAAATTAACTCAAAATGGAAAATAGGCCTAAATGTAAAAAGGAAAACTATAAGATGCATAGAAGATACAATTACTTACCTAAGTGTGTGAGTCAGCTTTGTTTTGTTGTAACCAAGATAACTGACTAGAACAATTTAGAAAAGGAAAAATTTTGGGCTTATGCTTTCAGAGGTTCAGTCCATGGTCAGCTGGCTCCATTACTCTGGGATTGAGGTGAGACAGAATATCATGGTGGAAAGGCATGGCAGAGGACAGCTACTCAGCTCATGGCAGAGGGAAGCAGAAAGAAGGCAAGGGGACAGGGACAAAATATAAACCCTAAAGGCATGCCCCCAGTGACCTACTTCTTCCATCCCACACTCTACCTACCTATGGCTATCATCCAGTGGAGAAGTCCTTTCAAATTATTTCAAATCCATCAAAGTAATTAATCCACTGATGATTATGTTACAGCCCTTATAATGTAATCATGAGCTTTCAGGAGGCAAATTGTATTCAAACCATAACACTAGGGATAGGCATTGCCCCAGAGAATGATTGTTGCCACTGTAGAATTTAATTCACAAAATAGAATTGAACAGAAAATTACAGAGTAATATTTCCAGAGAAAGTATGATATTTGTCTTTATTTATTTTATATAACAAAGAAATATTTTCCAAGGAAATGTGAATATTAAATTGTGTGAAAGAGGGCAAAATGAAATGGGAATCTATTCTTTTACAATGGTCTATTTCTCATATGTCAAGAACATGTCATTGAGGGCTGGAGTTGTAGCTTAGCGGTAAAGCACTTGCCTAGTATGTGTAAGGCACTGGGTTCGATTCTCAGCACCACATATAAGTAAATAAAATAAAAGTGTATCAACAACTAAAAAAAATTAAAAAAAAAAAAGAACACATCATTGAAAAGATTCTACCTTTTTAAAAGAACACCAAATACATTAATTCCGGAGCGAGCGTCAGGCCTTGCCAGGCCTCAGTCTCCTCCAAGTTGGAACAGAGGCCCCAGACGGAGGAGCTAGCCTCGCAGGAGAAGTCTGGGCGTGGGCCATGGGATGTTAGAGGATTAAGCAAAACAGCTGGCAAGCTAAAAAGCTCAGCTTCAGCAAGTAGAAGCTGCATTATCTGGAAACAGAGAAAATGAAGATTTGCTAAAATTGAAGAAAGATTTACAATGACTCTCTGCATCCCCGAAACACCTTCCTTCAGTAAGCAGAGTGCTTGAGTGCACCCCCTTTGACCTGCTGATATGTAGATCACAACACCTGACGCTTCCTGGAAGTGCCGATTACTGTAACTGCTGCCCATCTGTCAATGAAAGAGCAGTTTCAGAACTCAGACTTGGGGGAGGAAAAGTAATTAATGGAAGTTATAGAACTAACCAAAGACCTCCTGTCAACTCAACCATCAGAAACTCTTGCAAGTTCAGACAGTTTTGCTTCTGCTCAACCCACTCATTCATGGAAAGTTGGAGACAAAGAGTATGGCGATCTGGAGTGAAGATGGACAGTGTTAGGAAGCGGAGATTGAGGAGATAGATGAAGAAAATGGCACCTCTGCAATTACCTTTTCTGGTTATGGAAATGCTGAAGTGACTCCACTGTTGAACCTGAAGGAAGGAAGGCAAAGGAAGACAGTGGCAATAAGCCCATGTCAAAAAAGGAAATGATTGCCCAGCAGCGTGAATACAAAAAGAAGAAAGCTTTGAAAAAAGCACAGAGAATAAAAGAACTTGAACAGGAAAGAGAGGACCAGAAGGTGAAATGGCAAAAATTCAACAACAGAGCCCATTCTAAAAACAAAAAGGCCAGGTAAAGAGGAGTATTTTTGCTTCACCTGAGAGTGTCACTGGCAAAGTTGGAGTAGGAACTTATGGAATTGCTGATAAACCTATGACACAGTATCAAGATACCTCTAAATACAATGTCAGGCATTTGATGCCTCAATAATCAGAAAAACTCGAATTTCATCTCTGCAGGGCTTTACATTTACCTTTTTATCCTTATATTTTTCTAAAGGTAAATTATTTGTTAGATGAGTAAGGAAGATACCATTGTTGTCATTGTTTGACTTCAATAGAATGAAACTTGAAGAAATTGCATTTGATAACTGCTATTCATTTAACTTTTCATTTCTACTACCATAATTCCCTCAGTTTGTTGAATAAGGCAACTTTTCTAGATAGATGCTGCTTAAATCAGCACTTAATTGAATTGTTGATCTTCCTGATATCAGGCCCCCCCACTGGACTGATGGTGTAAACTTTTTGTAAGTCATAATTATAATTTTCAAATGCTTTGAACTTGACACATTCTACCAGTTCATTGGAACATCAAGACAAAACACCAACTTGCTAAAGAGATCTTTTGGGTCTTGTCCCCATCCCCACCCCCACCCCCTTGTCTTCAACTTTAAAACAGAGCTCTTATCCGGACAAGCCAAAATATGGGTTAATTTGTAAATGGCAAAGTTTGTTTTGAGGTTTTTTTCCTTCAAGGACTTGTTTTCTAAGCCTGTACACCATCTCTAAAATTGATCTAGCTTTTACTTTTATTCATTTAGTTTTATGTAAGAAACCATGCTAGGATGACCTACCTTTCTAAGGTGTTTTTTGTTTGGTGCTGTGTGGTTTTGTATGTTTGCTTTTCCTTTTGTCGGTTTTTTCACTTATGGTTAGTGGTACCATTTTTGGGTGTGTAATGTTTATATGGGAAAACAAAAAGCAGATGTATAGCCCTGTATACAGTGTAGATACTATTTTTGTAAAAAACTAAGGCTAAATTAATGAACAAGAGTACTGAATGTTTCATCATTAAAAGTTTCTTGTATTTCTTGTGCATTAATCTGACCATAATTTCCCTGTATGTTATGTTCATGTAGTTGAATTTTTAATTTTTATTAACTAGATCAAGTTGCCAGCATTTGTTGGTGTGAGCATCAGTTATCTTGAGTTGAGTTAAAGCCAAATACATGCATAGAAAAGAGTCTTCCTATTCATGGAAGATGATTTTTAGACTGTGTGCTAATTTCAGTTTTGTATGTTTAATTTTTATTAAATAAAGTGTTTTAAAAAATACACTAATTCCAAGACATGATTTCTGAAAAAATCATAAGCTTAAGAAAGGGGAAAACTGACATTGAAAGGAAGAAAAGCCTGAAGGGTTATCACTCATTCACTCATTCACTCACTAATCAGTGAATAGTCTATTATATGTCAGGGAAGGGAAGGTGTTATGAGGTGTTATGGTTTTATATGAAGTATCTCCTAAAAGCGCATGTGTGAGACAAAGCAAGAAAGTTCAGGTGAAACAATTGGGTTGTGAGCACCTTAGCCTAATGAGCACATTAATCTCCTTGAACAGATTAACTGGGTGGTAACTGTAGGCAGGGTGTGGCTGGAGGAGATGGGACCTGGAGGGTGTGCCGTTGGGGTTTATGTTTTGTTCTTGTTGAGTGGAGCAGTCTCTCTCTCTGCTTCCCGGTGCCATGTCCTTCCTCTGCCACACCATCATGGTGTCGTTCTGCCTCACCGCAGGCACAGAGCAATGGAGTCAGCCCTAAATGGACTTTGATCTCTGAAACCATGAGTCCTAAAATAAACTTTTCCTCCTGTAATTGTTCTGGTCAGTTTTTTGGTCACAGAGATAAAAATCTGATCAAAACAGGAGGGGATAACTACGAAAGCATAGGGTGGAAAAGCGCTTCCTCAGTCAAAGTGAGGTGCTGCCTGAAGGGGTCCAGGTATCTTCCTATTACCAAAGCAGTGCTGACCACCATGGCCTGTGCTCTTTCCTCTTTGTTCAGCTTTAACTTTTCTTTAAACCATATGCATAATTTATTTGAAGGAAAAAGAAGTGAAAACAAATAGTGAAGCTCCAAAAATCTCAGTGTTTTTATCATACTTGAGTACTCATGTAATCACCTGGAAGCCAGATGTGGTGGCAAATGCCTGTAATCTCATCAGCTTGGGAGGCTGAGGCAGGAGGATTGCAAGTTCAAAGCCAGCCTCAGCAACTTAGTGAGGACCTAAGCAACTCAGTGAGACCCTGTCTCAAAATAAAAAAAATTTTAAAAAACACTAAAAAGGGTTGGGGATGTGCTCAGTGGTTAAGCATCCCTGGGTTCACTTCCTGCTACAACACACACACACACACACACACACACACACACACCTGGAGATCTCATTAAAATGCAGATTTTGATTCAGTGTCTCTAAGAGCCATTCATTCAATCTTTCTAATAGGTCCTAGGTTCTTCCAAATATAGCTGATTTAGGGACTATATTCCAATTGGTAAAAATCTAGGCATCTATTATTTGAGTAATACTCTGTTTCACTTGATATAATCTTTATTTTGGTATGGTGGGCTGATCAAACTACATCATTTCGTTACACCTATTTGTCTCCCAAAGTACAAAGATAAACTTGAATGGAAAAAAGTTAAGAAATGGACTTACACATTGAAAATACCTCAGGGTTTTCATACGACTCCTGAAAAATCTCAAGTATATTGTCTTATATCCACAAAATCTTTAGAATAACAAACAATGAAAAAGCAATGCTATTTCAAAATGTTTAAAAATTAATTTGAAATTGATTAAGAGTATCATAGGATCAATATACTACTGACAGCCAAAAACAATGATCAGGAGTTATAAAAAGATATTCCTTTCAGAAGTACATGACTGGTTTGAAACAAGTTAGCTGCCACTAAATGATATGGAAAGGAGTCGGTCAGCAGGCAGCTCACTCACTAGGCACGGTGCAGTTGGGCATTAGTGGACTCACAAAATTTCTAGTGGAAGCCAAAAAGCAAAGCAGTGAGGACAGACTGTAGTGGAAGGATTTGGTTTGGATATAGAAAAGAGGAGTGCCCAGTTTCAATACTCTGTGAAAACTGGATTACAATCATGTGCTGCATAGTTAATTTTAGTCAACGACATACCACAAATACCATGGCATATACCATACCATGCAGCATGGTGTCAAGTGGGCTGTGCCATTTAGGTTTGTGTAAGTACACTTTATGATGTCAGTGCAATGATGACGTCATCTAATTACATGCTACTCAGAACATGTACCATTGTTAAGTGATGCACGACAGTATTTTTTAAAAATTTGTTGTAATTCGTTATACATGACAGTAGAAAGCAGTTTGACACATTGTGCCCAATGGAGCACAACTTCTCATTCCTCTGGCCACACATGGTGCTGAGTCACACAGTAGTGTAATCATACATGTATATAGGATAATAATGTCCATCCCATTCAAACATCCTACCACCCCACACCACCTCCCCTCCACCCATTCCCCTCTGCCCAATCCAAGGTTCCTCCATTCTTCCCTAGCCCCCCAAACCTATTATGGATCAGCATCTGCTTATCAGAGAAAACACTCATCCTTTGGTTTGTGGGGTTTGGCTTATTTTGCTGAGCATGATATTCTCAAGTTCTATCCGTTTACTTGAAAATACCATAATTTCATTCTTGTCTAAGGTTGAGTAATATTCCATTGTGCATATGTACCACATTCTCTTTATCCATTCATCTGCTGAAGGGCATCTGGGGTGCTTCCATAGTTTAGCTGTTGTGAAGTGAGCTGCAATAAACATTGAGGTGGCTGTGTCGCTGTAGTGATTGTATGGCTTGATGTAAGATTTCCTATGGGAAAATAAAAGTTCCATGGATGAAAAAAAATGGAAAAATAGGAATAGAGAATGTTATGGATTAAATTTGTGTCCCCTTAAGCTTATGTTTAAGCTCAAACATGCCCAGGTTTTTTTGAAAGAAAGCGTTTTATGAGGATAAAATGAATAAAATGGGCTCATAAGGACGTGGGGCAAGCTTTCAGTTTGGTGTGTCTTGTACCCTTATAAGGAGAGTAAGAGTTGGGTTGAGGTGTGCTCCTGGTTCAGTGGGCCTTCCTTCTTTATAAGGAGAACCTGTCAGCTTTTGATTCAATGGGCATTGCATCCCTATATGATTCCAGGTGATTATCTTCTCTTCTATCTAGTTTACTTTTGTAGGGACATGTTAGAATTTCCAACCCTTTCACTTTGGGTATGTGCTACAACTATTTCTTGTTGTTCCCACAGGCATTCCTTTTCACATGACAAAGAGGTGTTGATGTGAACCTATTGCAGTGAAATTCGGCAACATGGAGAATGCTGCTCCTGTCCATCTCCACTCCAATGCCCTCATAACTGATGTAATAATGTACCATGTGTATGCCTGGTGTGTAGAATCAAGACTGAAGTGGCCTCTGAGGGCCTGTGTACCTCAACATGGCTAAACAACTTTTGAGGCATACCCTTGACACCAAAGTGTCCTATGATCTCCTTTGAAAGCAATATTCTCCTCTGTACCCTGGAGCCTTTAGTGGGCATGGGTACAAGTTCCTGAGATACCCTCACAGCTTCCTTTTTATTGTGTGTGTGCTAACTACTTAGTATCTCTTAAGGGGCTATAAACTGTTCAAGTACATTTTTCTTAGCCTTAGCTTCACATGAAAATTTTTGGATCAACTGCAAGTTTTTAAAATGCTTTTGCTCTGAATTATGCCCCTCACACATTCCCACAGTTACCAGGCTAAAGGCTGCCAGCAATATCCATACCAGTGACTGACTGCTGTGTGTGCCATCTTGAAATTTTCCTCCACCACATTAAGTTCAACCTCACACACAGTCTTGGGACATGGGGCAAAATGTAATCAAGTTCTTGTTACCACCATGTTTCCATTGCCTTTCTTGTTGCATTAACCAACACCTTTCCCCACAAGAACACCTTAAAGGATGAGAAGTTTATCCAGGACTCATAATTTCAGAGGTCTTAGTGCATAGATGGCCAACTGAACTGCTTTGGGGCTAAAGTGAGGCAGCACAACATGGGGAAGATTCCTGCAGATAAAAGCTACTCCCCTCAGGATAGCAAGGAATACCAGAGAAGGGAAGGGTTGCAGGGAAGAAGTGTGCCTTCAATGCATGATGCCAATTCCTGCATCTTCCAATCAGGCTCCACCTGCATACAGTTACCACCCACTAAGTCCATTGAATATAGCAGGGTCTGATTAGATTACAGCACTCATAAATCAATCATTTTTTCTTTGAATATTTATGTATTAACACAGGATCTTTTGGGGGACACCTCATACCCAAACCGTAACAGGTTATAAGTCTGGCTACTCTGGACACTGAGACATGAGGATAACAGGCCAAGCCCAGGCTGAGCAACTTAGAACTCATCTTAAAAAGGCTGGGAAAGGACCTCAGTGGTGGAGCACCTGCTGAAATTGGGCAAGGTCTTGGGTTTAATTGCCAGTATTGGAGAGTGGGGATGTAGTGTGCTTGAGGGAATGAGTTCTCCTTCTGACTCTTCAGTCATGTGAGGATACAGCATTTAAATGCTTTGACCTTGAACTTGTCAGTTGACAGATCTGGGAGAAATTAAGTCCTGCTAATAAATTATCCAATGTAAGGCATTTTTAAAAAGGCAGTGTGAAGGGATCCAGTCTTCTGGGAATGCCTCCACTTCCCACTTTGGGAATGAACTTTGGCTGGTTCTAGGATGCTTTGCTCCCACATTTTTATCCTATATCACTTTGAATCTATCAATTCATTGCCTTTTGCATATTAGGGCTTCTAATGAGAATTTGGATGAGAACCATAGAGTGAAACTATGATGAATACTTCCTCCCTCTCAATCCCATAGATTTTAAAGTTGTGCTCTCCCATGTCTTAAGGAACAGAGCATTTTGGTGTAGTGTGGGCCCTGTCCCCTGGTGTTCATGGTGTTCTGTCAAAAGATGGAGGTGCCAAACAGGATGCTCGGGGACTCAGGCCCCCAAAATCTTTTCCTGTGCTCTGTGAACAGGATGTTCTTCTATGGGCTGTAAGACAGTTCTGGAGTCTGAGAAGCTGTCATCCTCTGTGTTCACATAGAGGTCATTTTTCACTTTGTTACCAACCCTATACTCTGTCAAATAAACTAGACTGGCTAGTAACTGCTTATGCAAGGCTTGACCTTTAAGATGTATGGTTAGTTTAACTGCAAGAATATAAAAGACAGTGTTAATATGCAGTAAAGGCAGAAGCAGCTTCCTCTGTGACAAGTGCTCCAGTTCTCTCGAATAAGCTCAAATCTTTGTGCAGAGACTGAGCCCTTTTTCCCATCACATTGCTGGATGGGAAACCCTTAGTGCAACCTGGTCCTGTCTCCTAGTTGCAGCCGTGTGCAACTGTATGGTATCATGATGTGAATGAGCTGCTACCATCCATTTGACAGCAATTATTTGGAAGAAATAGGAATTGAGTAACTTGAGTGCAGATATAATGAGGTCTTTAAACACCAAAATTATTAAAAATGTTTAGACTTTAAATGAAAAAGTCCATTGAATTAGTATAGGAATTTTTTTATCGGTGGGGGGGTACTGGGGATTGTACTCAGGGGCAATTGACCACTTTGCCACATCCCCAGCCCTATTTTGTATTTTATTTAAAGACAGAGTCTCACTGAGTTGCTTAGTGCCTCACTTTTTGCTGAGGCTGGGCTTGAACCTAAAATCCTCCTGTCCCAGTCTCCCAAGCCACTGGAATTACAGGCATGCGCCACTGTCCCTGGTTCAAATATTAATTTTTAAACATGTGAGCATCAGTTTCAATAACCCACTGAGGCTTGAACTATCAATGTAAACCATATCTCATGCCATAAAGCAAGGATACCAAATGTAAATAATGAAATCAAACTCAGTGTGTTCTTTCACAGCAAATGACTAAAACTAGAAAAAATAAGATAAAGAAAATCTGCAAAACTGTGGAAGAAATGCACAATTCTATGGTTCCAAGTAGTTTAAAGGGAAATAAAATGGACAGTGAACCTGCTGAAAAACAAAAAACCTAAAAACTGGTAAAATAGGGCTGGAGTTGTGGCTTGGTGGTAGAGTGCTTGCCTAGCATTCACCAGGCACTGGGTTTGATTCTCAGCATCACATATAAATAAGTAAAAAATAAAGTTCTATTGACAACTAAAAAAAAATATTGGTAGAATACATCCAAAGAAGTACTTAGAAATCTGTAGCTTAAAAATAATTAGAAATGAGGAATAGGCACAAATTAATAATAATTTTTACCACCTGAGAAATCTTGGGGGTTGTGACTGGGTAGGGAGATGAGGAGCAAATAACCCAAAATGAAGCACAAGAAAGAATTCATGAAGGTGAAGCAGAGATTAATTATGTTGAAAATATAAACAATGGAAGAAATCAGTGGGACACAGAGGTGCTTTATTGAAATGATTAATGAAGGTCACAAATTTGTAATGGCATTGAGGAAAGAAAGAAGAGACAAGTTTTCATTATCAAGTGTTAAGTGGAGTATTAATTATGACAGACCTTGAAGATGTGAACAGTGTAATAAGGATATAGTGTTCCTGTGGTTTGGGTATGATGTGTCCCCCCAAATGGTTCATGTAATAGCAGTGTGGTCCCCTGTGTGGTGAGACTGGCTGATAGAATCTTTAAGAGATGGACCAAGTGAGAGGTTATTAGTTTATTAGGCAGCAAGTATTTGTAAGATGATACCCACTAATGTATACACTTCATTGATAAGCTCAGGAAGTCCTGTGTTTTTATTGATTGATGGAGAAATGTCATAGGACAAAAATCAACACCTATGCACAAAAACTCTTAGAAAAATAGGAAAAGAGCATGTTAGAGGTGAAATTATCTTTCAGAGCAGTTGTATAGTTTCTATTCCCACACTTAGAAATGAGCCCTTTTTTCAGAAATGGCAATATTATGATGCAATGACCTAAGTTGGGGTCATATGGGAGTAGTGCAGGCTTTTGGTTCAGTGGGACATGCGACCTCATGAGAAGTACATGGTGGGATGCAGTTCAGTAGCACTTTTGCCCTTACAAGGGAAGCAAGGAAAGCTCATTTAGACAGACTTGTATCTTTGTAAGGTCAGCAAGGCAAGCTCCTGATTCAATCTGTTCATTATATACATTAATGATTACCTTCTCTTCTCTCTAATAGATTTTTTTCTGTGAAACATTTGAATTTCCATCCCTTTCATTTTAGGTATGTCTTAAAAGTATTTCTGAACAGTTCCCCTGGGAATCCCTTTAACATGAGATGGAGACAAATCCTGGTGTGAACCATTAGCAGCACAGCTTCAGTATAGAAAATGCTGTTCTTCTACACCTCTTGTCCTGTACCCCTCAGTGAATGCATTGTGTATAGAAGGGTGTTAGTCAACATTTTTGCTACTGTGACTAAAAGGTCTGACCAGAAGAATTTTAAAGGACGAAAAGTTTATTTGAGGGCTCATGGTTTCAGGGGTCTTAGTCCATAGAAGGCTGGCTCCATTCCTGGGAGCTTGAGGTGTGGCAGAACTTCACAGCTGAAGAATGTGTCAGAGGGAAGCAGCTCACATCATCAGGAAGCAGACAGAGACTCCACTGGCCAGATACAGATATATATCCAAAGCCACAGCTCAATTCCCACCTCCTCCAGCCACAAGCTACCATTCAGTTACCACCCAGTTATTCCTACCAGGGGATTAAATCACTGATTGGATTAAGACACTTACAACCCAATCATTTCTCCTCTGAACCTTCTTGCATTGTATCACACATGACATTTTGGGGGATACCTCACATCCAAACCATAACTGAGGGTATGGAAAAAAATTATGGTGAACCCTTCCTCCCTCTTACATCCACCAGTGTTAAACTTTGCTTTATGGCGCTTTAGGGAACAGAGCATCTTGTTACCGTATCACCAGATGAGTGACGTGCTACTGTGCGTTTGACCCCAGTTATTTGAAGTTGGAAAAAAAAGAAATTGAATACCATATGTGTGGACATGTTGTGGTCTTTCAAAGTAAAAAGTTATTAAAGAATTTTAGACTAGAAATGGAAAGTATGTTGAAGTTCCTTACAAAGATTAATTTCTAAACAAGTAAACATCACTCTCCATAACACACTGAAGTAAAAAGAAAAAATATCTGGGGTTCTTCCTTAGTCCTTTTGTGAAAACAGACAAAGTTATTGAGGCCCAAAGTGGAGATGACAACTGGGGGTTATGGCCAGCGTGACTGGGCGATTACTGGTTCTGATGTCATAAAGAGCCATTGTGAGGGAACCTCAAACCCCTGGTATATAAGAGAGTGGCAGTAGCTGGGATTTTGTCCATAAGTACAGGAAGCTCTTGGTGGTGACCTGTCGGACTCCCAGATAGCTAGAGCGTTTGGTGGTTGGCGGTTGGTGGTTGTGGTCTTGGGATCTTGGTTTTTTTGATTTGGGTTTGTTGTTTTGTTTTGTTTTGTTTTTGCTTTTGGTTTGTTGTTTTGGTTTGTTATTTTCTGTTTTTAGCTAGCATCCTCAGGTGGGGTTCCTGCTCAGGATGCATAGCCAGAGTAGACAGACTAGCGTAGCGCTGCAGGGACCCGGCTCCTGCCAAGAGCCGGCCTTCCAGGACCGTTATGAGGTCCTGAGGACCATCGGTCATGGCGGGTTTGCGGAAGTGATAGTAGCCCGCCATCTCCTCACTGGGGCAGAGGTTGCGGTCAAAGTCCTACCTAAGGTGAAGCGGAAAGTGGCCCTCTCTGAATCGAGTGTGATGATGTCCCTGGAGCACCCCAACGTGATCCAGCTGTTCCAGGTGATCGACACCCGGGACCACACCTACCTGGTGATGGA
Organism: Glaucomys volans; assembly: GCA_020662805.1. Classification (NCBI taxonomy): domain Eukaryota; kingdom Metazoa; phylum Chordata; class Mammalia; order Rodentia; family Sciuridae; genus Glaucomys; species Glaucomys volans. The sequence goes on from JAJEJO010001113.1 coordinate 185,757, forward strand.
GCACGCGGCTGGGGGCTCGCTGCTCAAGCACGTCCCGTCCAGGGGCTTGCAGCAGGGGGAGGCGTGGAGAGTGTTCCGGCAGATCACGGGTGCGGTGGGCTACTGCCACAGCAAGGGCGTCGTGCACCTGGACCTCAAGTTGGCCAACATCGTGCTGGATGCGGGTGGCGAGTGCAAACTCGTGGACTTTGGCCTCAGCCTGAGGGTCAGACCCGGGCAGAAGCTGAGCAGGACCTGGGGCACTCTCCCCTACCTTGCTCCCGAAATTCTCCGGAAGCAAGAATACGAGGGGCCCCCAGCCGACGTGTGGAGCCTGGGCGTCATCCTCTTCTATATGTTGACAGGCAAAGGCCCGTTTAGGACATGCTTGCGTGGGGCGATGAGGAGGCGCATCCGGGAGGGAAGGTATGCCATTCCTGACCGTGTTCCTCCCCAGGCACGGAGGCTCATCCGCAGCATGCTGACCATGGACCCCGTGGGGCGCCCTACGGTAGCCCAAATCCTTCAGCACCCATGGCTGAGGGAGGGTGAGGAGGCTTCGCCCCATCAGGAGAGTGAGCCACGCCCCAAACGCCCAGACCCCGCCACCATGGCCGCCCTGCTGGACTTGGGTTACAACCCATACAAGACCTGGGTGTCTCTGACTAGTGGCAAGTTTGATGATGCGGCCGCCGCCTACCTGATCCTTCGGCACCAGCTCAGCCAGGGGGCAGGCTGCGTGCTCAAGGGGAAGCCTGTGCCACCGAGGGCTGGACCGCACCCACGCCCCACAGACCCTGCCCCTGTCTCAGGCCTCCCTCGGAGGAGCGCCAGCGAGCCTGCCCTTCACTCCTTCCCCTGGCCACCTGAACATGGGCTTCCTGAGGAGGCCCAGCACACAGGGCAGAAGGACCTCAGGAGCACCAGCCTGCCTGGCACCGATCTCTGCCTGCTTCACGCAAGGACCCCCGCACTCCGCATAGCCCCCCAGCCTGCCCCTGCATCTCAGAAGCCCAGCGATTCCTCCAGACACACCTCCACAGGGCCGCCCAAGGCCTGGAAGCGGGTGGCTAGGCGGATTGCCACCTGCTTCCGCCAGCTGTGTTGCTGCGCGCCCTGGGGCAGGAGAGAAGAGGCTCCAGTGATCAGAGAGCAGAAACATGGCAGAGGCAGAGCGAGAGTGGCTCCAGCGTGATGCAAAGCTAAGTCAGACCAACCCACTGGCACTCAGAGCAAGCTGTGCTCTCTGGACCCTGACACCAGGGCATGGGCCTCGTCCCGTGGACTCCAAACAGCTGCAGGATCCGGGTGTGCAAACTGGCTCAGGCTGCTCTGCACCAGGCCCAGGCAGAGGCGCCTGTGGATCCACCTGGACAGCAGGAGTCTCCTCTGCCCCCACCTGTGAGACACCAGAGACTGTTTTCCCTGGGACACTTGCCCCTGCACCGCTCTTCTCTGTCCTTTCTCCCATGTCTCTGGCATGGCAGAGACATTTCCTGATAAATTTGTTTCTCACTAACTTGTTAATAAAATTGATGTTCCAGAGATCAAAAAATGTGTGCTTAGGAAAATGGGGAGAGGGGGAAGGCCTCGAGGACTTGGATGTCGCCCACCAGCACCTCTCTCCAAGGCTTGGACCACTGTGCCTCCCTCTCCTGTTCAGTGTTGTTAGCGACTTGCTCACTGAGCCAGTGTAGATGGAGTGTCATTTGTCTTAGCCAGTGTACACAGGAACTCACTTGAATTTAGCCAGTGTCACTGGGGACTCACTTGCTTTGACCTAGTGTGGACAGGGACTCACCTCCTCAGCCCAGTTTGCATGGAGACTCTCCCCCTAGCCAGTGTAGACCTTTACTTACTTTCAGGAATTACAAAAGGAATTCCTCTCCCATTCTTCATGCCCCTCCCTGAGGTGTGTGGACAGGGTGGGTCCCAACTGTTTGAGAAATCATATCTGATAAGCACAGGTCATAAGTCTGCGCCAGGCTTGGACAGGAGTTTTCCCTGTGTCTCCAAGAAGCAGATGTTGGCCTCCCTGGGAGTGGTAGAACTTCTCCCCTGCAGGGAAGAAGAGATGTTTCACTTAATTCTTTAAATATGTGAATGCCTACCCACTTTACGCTGAGGTGCTTCCATCAAGTAGCACCTGAACCATGAGTACCATCCCTACAGCCAATGCTCAGTTTTCCATTTTGGCCCACACATACCTGTTTGCCCTGAGGCCTCCTTTGCTCCACAACTTCCTATGTCCTCCTCTTGCCTGCTTGTCATAAGTGTATTCAGGTGGGGATGGATGTTTGTGTCCACCCAAGTCCCTGATTGACAGGAGGTCATGGGTAGTGGTCCAGCAATCCAGATATGATGAGCATCTTCACACATGGTGATTAGGAGCAGGCTTTAGTGCCATAGTGAGAGCTCAATAAACTTTTAAAATATGTGAAGCCTCAGGTATTTCATAATAACAGAAAATGGATTATATAACTGAACAATTGTAAACACACAAACTTTCCAATTTGGTGAAAGAGACCAATTGTGGGGAAGTCTGCAGAGTCACAAGAACATGGACATCAAATGGACCAGTGACCACTAAGCAAAGGAGGTTCCTAAATTGAAAGTCTCCAAAAAGGTCTTCACTTATAGATGATATCACTGGAGAGTTCTACCGTACATTTAAAGAAGTATTAAAACCTATTTTATAGAGTCATCTCTAGGAAGTAAAGGAACAGGGATCAATTCACAATTTTTTTCCAAATTGGTGGTACCCAATGGTTATACTGGAAAGATGGTGCCAAAGTAAAGAAATGAAAGCAATCCAGAATTGACAGGTCAAAGAGCATTTTGAATATTGATGTGCAAATCCCTAGAGAATGCTCTTGATCAACAGGTCCAGGATGTCATATGATTATATGTACTGATGTAGAAATATGGTATGACAAAATTCAACTTCTATGGATTTAAAAAATGAAGAAAAAGAGGAATAGTGAGTGTTGTGTGTTCACTTGCATCCCCCAAAGCTTATGTTTAGCTTCTAACCCCATACCTAGAAATAAGGCTTTTTAAATTTTTTTTGAGAAATGACATTATTATGATGAGATTCCCTAAGCACGAGGTCATAAGGCAATAGAGGAACAATGTATCCTGATAAGGAGAGTAGGGGGTGCTACTGTGTCAGTGGGACTTGTGTCTTATAAGGAGAGCAGACTGGGTTGCTGCTTCAGTTGAACTCCTGTCCTTATGTGATAATTTTCTCTAGAATCGAGTTGATTTTTGTAGTGAGATATTTGAATTCCTACCCCTTTCATTTGGGTATGCCTTGAGGCTCTCACAGGCATTCCACTGAATGTGAGAGATATACTGCTCTGATGTGGTCCTATGGCAATGTACCCTTAGTAATATAGAGAAGGCTGCTCTTCCACATCTCCATTCTGATCCCCCTGACTTAATGATGTCACAATGTACCATGTGTATGCATTGTCTGTTCAATGCCATAGACCAGAGTGGAGACTGGAGTGACCTCTCAGAATCTATGTTACTCAGAATTTTGAAACAAATTTTAGGCATATCCTGGGCCAGTAGTGTCCCATGATGTCTCTTCAGAGAAATATTCTCTTCTGAACCCTGGGACCCTTAGTGGCTATGGGCTTATACATTCCTGAGATGCCCTCAAGGCACTTTTCTTATTGTGTTTGTGCAAAGTACTTAGTATCTCTTCAAAAGCTGAAATCTCTTCAACAAACACATCTTCTTTAGCCTCAGCTATACGTGTGCTTTCTGGGTTTGACTGTAAGGTTGAAAATGTTTTGGCTTTATTTATGCTCCCCATTTTCACAGCAAACCAGGCTAAAGGCTGCAAGTAATATCCATGCTACTGACTGAATACTTTGCCATCCTGAAATTTCCTCCATCAGATTAAGTAGTATGTTAATTTTAAATTCCGAATCAAGCAGAATCTCAGGACATGAGCAAAATGTAGTTGGGTTCTTGGCACCAATTTTTGTTTCAATTAATTATTTCAGTCATTGGTAGAACACTCCCCACATAAAAACAACAACATACAGGAGGAAAATGTTATTCAGGGTCATGATTTCAGAGATTTCAGTCAAGGCTTGGGCAACTCCATTGCTCTGGGCCTAAGGTGAGTCAGCACACCAGTGGACAAGTGCCCAGCAGATGAAAGCTGTTCCCTCTATGACAGCAAGAAGCAGAGAAAGGGGAAGGGGTCTCAGGGAAAAGGCACCCTTCTAAGGCATGACCCATTGACCTACTTCCTCCAGTCACCCTCTGCCAGTGTACAGTAGCCATCCACTTCATCCATTGAAAGTAGGAGGGTCTTACTTGAGTTACAGTTCTTAGAAGCCAGTCAATTTTACCTCAGAATACTCCTGTATTAACACAGAAGCTTTGAGAGGGCTACCTCATATCCAAATCACAGCAGGCTGCAAGCCTATCTATTCGGGACACTGAGGGAGAGGATCACCCATTCAAGTCTAGACTCAGCACACTAGCTAGACCTTGTCTCAAAATCCCTAGAGTGGAGATGTACCTTAGTGGGAGAGCACTTTTCTAAAATGTGGGAGGGCCTGTTTTCAATAGCAAATATCATGCAGTGGGGAGTGAGGAGGTTCCTGAGAGAATGATTTCTACCCTTCTTCCCCATCCATCATGTGAGGATACAGCAATAAATTTCTTAGGCCTTTGTCTTGCCAGTCTACAGAACTGGGAGAATATAATTTTTGTTAATAAATTGCCCAGTTGAAGGAATTTTGTTACAGGAGCATGAGGGGACTTTGGTTGCATCCATTTCTTCCCCCTGTGGGAAGGACTGTTTTGCTGGTTCTAGAATTCTTGGATTTCATGTTTTGTCCTTTATCACTTTGAATATATCAACTCATTGCATTTTGGTTTGCAGGGGTTCGACTGAGATATTTGCTGAGTACCTTACGGGAAAATTAGGATGAACCCTTCCTCCCTCTCACCCCCATAGGTGTTAATACCATGCTCAACAGTCTCTTAGAGAACACAGCATTTTTGTATAGTATCACCACGTGAGTGAACCACTACAATGCCTTAGTGACCAATTATTTGGAGGTGGAAGAAAAATGAATGGAGTCACATGAGTATAGCTATATTGAGGCCAAAGTCAAATGTTACTACAGATTTCTAATCTTAATATGAAAGCTAATGGAGATATTGTACACATTTTATTTTCTAAACAATTAAACATCAGTCTATATCTCCCAACAAAGCAAAATTCTTCTGGCGATCTTTCTTATTCTTGTTCTGAAAGTGGAAATGGTCCTGGAGGCCCACTAGTGAGATGAGCATTGAGTGTTGTGCACAGATGTGAGACTAATGGACCAATGAGGTGATGAATATGGTGGGACAGTATGTGATTGGCAGTTGCAGTCATTTAATCCCAACTTCTTCTGCTTTCCTTTCTTCTGTCTCACCCAGGTCTCTGGAGCCTCAACTCCTTGAATGCTGAAGGAGGCTCTTGGCACAAATATATTTATTTATATATTCACATATATATTCATTTATATATTTTTTAAAATATTTTTAGTTGTAGACGGACACATGCCTTTGTTTATTTTATTTATTTATTTTTTTATTTATGTGGTGCTGGGGAATGAACTCAGTGCCTCACACTTGCTAGGCAAGTGCTCTACCACTGAGCCACAATCCCAGTCCCCATTTGTATATTAATATCCTGTCTTTAAAAGAAGTTTTAACCATATACTGAACCCTAAACATATTCACAGATGATGTCATATATATTTATATGGGTTTTCATATATATTTTCACACATATATTCATGTATATTGATATACATGTTCATTCCTTAACCCTAACCCTAATCCTAACCCTATTCTTAAACTTCAGACTAAACCTAATACTATCCCTAAACTTAAACAACATTAGACATAATACCAGAAATATTTATATAAGTATTCATATATATTTTGACATATATATTCATATATTCACATATATATTTATAAATGTGTTCATATACACTCATTTATTATATTCATACTCCATCTTTAAACCATACTGTAACCATATATCTATCCCTAAAATATCCATATGTGAAGCCATGTATATTTATATGTTTCATATATATTTTCACATATTTATGTATCCATTCATACATAATGATATATATGCTCATACCCTAACCCTAACATTAATCCTACTCCTAAACTTAGTCCTAACTTTAACACTACCCCTATACCTAAAGCTACCTAAACATAAACCAGATATATTTATATGAATATTTATGAGTATTCTAACATGTTTATATGTTAAGATATAAATTCACATGTATACATATTCATTAATAGGTTCATGTCTATCTTTAAACCAAACTATAACTATACACTATCCTTAAACCTATTCATATATGAAACCATATAAACATACATAGGTTTTAATATATATTTTAATATATGCTATATTAATATATGACATTTTCATATGTTTACATATGTTAATTCCCTAAACCTAACCCTAACCATAATGCTAACTCTAAACTTCATTAACCCCTAACTCCACCCCTAAAACTAAACCTACTTATGTAGAATTCCATATATATTTTATAAGTGTTCATATATATTTTGAGATGTATATTTATATGTCCACATATAAATTCCTATATATTCATACCCTATCTGTAAACCACACCGTAAACATATACCAAAAAAAATAACCATATCTGGGCTGGGGATATAACTCAGTTGGTAGAGTTCTTGCCTTGCAAGCACAAGAACCTGGGTTCAATCCCCAGCACCGCAGAAAAAAAAAATCCATATATGAAACTATATATGTTTATATAGGTTTTCATATATTTTCACATATGTTCATATATATTCATATATGTTGATATATATGTTAATACCCTAACCCTAAACTAAGTCCTACCCTTGTCAAGACCACTAAACCTAAACCTAGTTATATATAAAACTATATATTTAAATGAATATTCATATATATATTTTACATACTATTTACATATTGACATAAATATTCATAACCCATCTATAAAAGAAACTATTCACACAAGTGTAAAGATATCCACATATGAAGCCATATGTATTGATGTTTTCATATATATGGTCATACATATTTTTATATATTCATATACATTGATATGTATGTTAATTCCCTAACTATAACCCTAAACCTACCCCTTAATTTAGTCCTAACCTTAACCATATCCCTATACCTAAGTTTACTTCTTTACAGAACCAGATATATTTTTTAAAGGCAATTTTAAATTTTAGGTTTTTTTCGTTGTAGGTGGACGATATATCTTTATTTTATTTATTTATTTTTTTAATATGGTGCTGAGGATTGACCCAATGCCTCATGTGTGCTAGACAAGTGCTCTACCACTGAGCTACAACCCCAGCCCAAGAACTAGATATAGCTCTCCATGTATATTTTGAAATGTATACTTGTATATTCACATATGAATTCATATATACTGATATTTATTATTAATATATTTATACCCTATCTTTCAAACTGTAAACATATATCTAACACTAAACCTATCCATATATGAAGTCATATATACTTATAGTTTTTCATGTTCTTCACATATATATTCATATATTTATTCATATATATTGACATATTTATGGTGACCTTACCCCTACCCCTACCTTTAATATTAGTACTAACCCTAATACTACCCCTATACCAAAATCTAAGTGGAAAACCAGATATATAAATAGAAAAACCTTATATATTTTGAAATGTGTATTTATATATTCACATATAAATTCAAATGTGTTCACAAATATTCATTAATACATTTATATCACATCTTTATCCAAACTGTAACTATCACATAGGACTAACCTATCCTTATATGAAGCCATATGTACTTATATATATTTTCATATGTATATTTATGTATATTGATATATATATTTATACCCTACCCCAATCCTATCCCTACTCCTAATCTTAGGCCTAAACCTAACACTACCCCCAAAACCTCAACATTCTTATATATAATACCATAAACATTATGTGAATATTCATATATATTTTGACATATGTTCATATATTCACATATATATTTATAAATACATTCATTTATGTATTCATGCCCTACCTTTAAATCAAACCTTAACCATACACCTAATACTAAACCAATACATACATTAGGCCATGTATATTTATAGTGTTTTATTTATACTTTCACACATATATTCATATATATTGATATATATGTTCATCCTGAAGCAGGAACTCTTTCCTGAGAGTTTCTGTTTCTGTAATCATGCTTGCTGAGCACCTGATGTCAGGAACCAGAGCTGCCTGAAGAAAGGGAGAGATATCAAGACTACTTGCAATGAACAAGTCTTGAAACCCAGAAGTCCGTACTATATAAATGATACTGAGTACAAAGGGCTGTGCTCAACCTCTGGAGAAGATTCTGCTGAGCGCACACTAGTGCTAAATAAACCTTGCTCTTTTACAACTCTGGGTGTTGCTCGTTTCTCTCTGGTGCCATATTTTCCATAACATATTTTTGTGCATTAGCCGGGAAACCTACAACTGAGCTGACCCTTTGTGTCACCATTGTCAGAGAAAGGTACAGCACCAGCCTGATGACAGATGAATAGGTGCTGGCCGGCCACTTGCCTAATTCCAACTCTATCTGGAGCTGTGCTGACCCTGGCTCTCCCTACTTCCCGAATGGACACAGAAGGAAAATGAATGCAGGTTTCAGGACAGGATGTCAATCGGTTAAGTCCTCCGGGGACATTTGCCCAAGTCAAGTCCTGCCCTATGATCACTTTCCAGTGACTTGTCACTCAGTACAGGTTCTATTTCCTTGGGAGGTCTGTCTATTGTCAATTCTGGTGTGTGTGTGTGTGTGTGTGTGTGTGTAAGTGTGTGTCTGGAGTGAAGGAGAGCCTATGCTCCACCATCTTTGGGCTATGGAGCCCGAGTGAGTCCCAACCTGTGGTTCCACGGTGACCTCATAAGGCTTAAGGCAACACCAACTGCTGGGGGATCAAAAGCCCCTCCCTGCAGGGTTGGTCTGGGTCAGGGGTTTATAGTGACCTGCCATTGATGCTAAGAGGAACCTCAATCTCTGTGAAGAGAGCAGCCAGAGCCAGGCACGGTGGTACATGCCTGTAATCCCAGCAGCTCAGGAGGCTGAGGCAGGAGGATCACGAGTTCAAAACCCAGCATCAGCAAATGCAAGCTGCTAAGTAACTCAGTGAGACCCTGTCTCTAAATAAAATACCAAAAAAAAAAAAAATAGGGCTGGGGATGTGGCTGTGGTTGAGTGCCCCTGAGTTCAATCCCCAGTAGCCCCCCCTCCAAAATAAGTGGTGGATGTAGGTGTGTGTTCATGTGTTTGTTCCCTCCTTGTTGTGTGACACCATCTCAGGGTGGGAATTTTCATATAATGGGCAGCTCAGCTTCAGAACTTCTAGTCTAGAGAAAGAGGATGCCAGCAGGGGAAAAAAAGACACTGACTTATGTTAAAATGTGTTTAAATACATTTTTAAAAGTCCTAGGATAAAGGAAAAAGAACACATGAAATGATAAAATACTGTCGTTTTATTTGAACTCAAGAAACAACAACTCAAAGATTAACAACAACTGCTGCAGTCAGTTGGCATTGTGTTAAAAAGCTTCTATTTGCAGTCTTTTACCTTCTTTTGACAGGATGCTTTGTTACCATTGGTAGTGTTTGATCTGGCTTCTGTTTGTAAACTTGAGCCTCTCACCTTGTGACCCATGTCTTCGTATGACTCGGTTAGGCCAAGATATCACCACAACCCTACTTTATCACACCCATTTCTCCTACCAGGGAACTATCTCAGGAACCTACAGGTTGAATAAAAATATCACCCACATCCTAGTTCAGACCTGAAAAGGTAGAACCCAGGGAATTATTTGGAAGATGGTTTTCAATGTTTGGGGGAATTCAAGAGTCTCATAAGTATTGTGGTTTGTATGTTAGGGGTCTGCCTTCTCCTGCTTTGCCTGTTACCCCTG
>JAJEJO010001113.1:195868-214318 GCA_020662805.1 Glaucomys volans
AAAAAAAAAAAAAAAAAAAAAAAAAACAGAACAAAACAAAAAACCAACTAAGAAACAACTTACTTGGAGGAGACTCCCTCAGGGGTTCAAGAACTCCCCTAAACTTTTTTTTTTCTTTTTAATTCTTTTTAGATGTTGATGGACTTTTTATTATTTTATTTATTTTTGTTTCTATGTGGTGCTGAGAATCAAACCCAGTGCCCCACACACGCTAGGCAAGCACTGTACCACTGAGCCACAACCCCAGCCCCTCCCCTACACTCTTCAGTGGAGACTTAGCCACTGATTTGGCTAGGTTCCCAGGACAGGATCCAAACTGTGTCTTGTTACAATACGTTGATGACCTTCTGCTGGCCAGTTCAACACAGGCACAATGCCTACATTGTGGGACAAAGGCCCTCCATTACCTACTAACATCAAGCATCAAAGAAAAAGGCACAAATCTGTCAGAGACAGGTTGAATACTTAGGTTTTAACAGCATGTATGGAAGGCTGGGGACTAAAAGAAAATGTGCAGTTTCCCACCAACCCTACCCCCACCACTCTTCAAAAAGTCCACGAGTTCCTAGAAGCAGGAGAACTCCACAGAATGTGGATCTTTGGATTCTCAGACTTGGCCAAACCCCTCTATGAGGCCTTAAAAGGAGAGAAAAAAGCACCTCTTGAGCAAAGACCAAACCAGGCAATCCAGGCCAAATTCTCTGAGGCCCCAGCCCTGAGACTTCCTAATGTAACCAGAGCTCAACATCTTTGTTCATGAAAAGAACAAAATGGACTTGGGAATTCTAACCCAAGAATTTGGACCTTGGCAGAGGCCAATGGCATATTCATCTAAACAAATTAACTCCTCTGTGGCCAGATGGCCGCCCTGCCTCAGAGCGCTGGCAGCTACTACTTTGCTGATAAGGGAAGCTGAGAAACTAATGCTGGGACAGAACCTCAATGTTAGAGTCCCATACTCAATTGTAACCCAATGGATAACAGAGGTCACCATTGGCTTACAAATACACAAATGACTCAATATCAAGGGTTGCTATGTGAGAATCCATGGGTAAAACTGGAAGTCGTATAAACTAAACCCAGCTACCTTCCTACTGGGCAAAGCAGGGCCTCCTGGTCATAGCTGTTAATAAATACTGGATACAATATTTTTCAGCAGACCGGACTTGACTGATAGACTACTCCAGAACCCAGACTTGGTCCTATATATTGACGGAAGTAGTTTCATAAAAGATAAAAATAAGGATGAGTGGATATGCTGTGGTGTTCAACTCTAAAGTGATGGAAACAGAAGCACTTCCCCAAGAATGGCCAGCACAAAGAGCAGAATTATGGACATTAATCAGGACACTAGAACTCAGCCAAGACCAGTGAGCCAACATCTATACCGACTCATGGTATGCTTTTACTGTACACGTATATGGAACCTTATACAAGGAAACAGGATTCCTTACTGCAGAAGAAAAAGAGATCAAGAACCAAGCTAAAATTCTGAAACTTCTAGAAGTAGTATGAAAGCAAAAGGAGATGGCAACTGTCCACTGCAAGGGTCACCAAAAGAGAGACAACCTGGTGACAAAAGAGAATCACCATGCTGATGCTGCCACCAAACAGGCTGCCCAGAAGCAGCTGCCAAAACAATCCAAAGTCTCGCTAGCCCCAGAAATGCCAGCTGTTCCCAAGTACTCTCCTGAGGAAGAGAAATAGATAAAAAAGGAAGGGGGAACCAAGACCAAGACAGATTAATGGCTCACACGAGACTCCTGAGTTTATATTCCAGAACAACTAGCTTACAGACTGGTCCACCAACAACCTGAATTGACCCACGTAGGGGAAACTGCCATGGAAAACTTATTAGGCCAGAACTACTCCCAGCCCTCTGCTTCTCTGTCTCCCAGTGTTACATGACCTGCTTACATAACAGTGCTCTCCAGGTACCTAATAAACGGGCAGAAACACAGCACTGTGAATTGTCCCTGTTTGACGATACGGAAGTGGACTTCATTGAAGTCACTCTGAGTCAAGATATAAATACTTATTAGTTGTCTGCACCTTCTTGGGATGGATGGAATCCTTTCCTATCTGAACTAAAAAGACAAAAGACATAAATCAGGCTCTCCTGAGTGATGTTATTTCCAGATATGGGATGCCTCTAACCATAGGGTCAGATAATGGAGCAGTGTTTGTGACTGAAACTATATAACAGGTGACAAAGGCTTTAAAAAAATTTGGTGGAAACTACATATGGCCCACTGCCCTCTTGAAAATGAGATGTTTGTGCCAGGCAAACAGAAGATTTTCACCTCTTAAAATCCTATATGGGTGACCTCCCCCAGTGGTCAGCTTAAGAGGAGACCCCAGAGAATTCAGAGACTTAGATTTACACAAACAGCTACAAAGATTGGGGCTCACCACTTCACAAATACATAAGAGGGTCACAGAACACCCATATCTTTGGGCAAAGCTGTTCACCCCAATAAACCTGGGGACCAAATATGAATAAAAGACTGAAAACCAATGTGAAAGGGGCCCCACACTGTAACCTTAACCACCCCTATCACTCTCAAAGTAACAGAAATAGATGTCTGGATCCACCATTCCAGAGCCCAACCTGTTGGTCCAACTGAGAATCAGGGGAAATGGAGAACAGTCCTTAACCTGGAGCCATCCCTGGGCCTGATGCTACAAAGAAGACAGCCATCTCAAACCCTCTCTGGCCACACCAGAGCAACACATGGCTGGTCAGTCAACACATGACTCAAGCCCGAGGGGTAAACTGCCTGGTGGAAAACCTACTTAAATAGAATTTCTTATGTGTATATGAATATTCATGTTTTCTGACATGTATATTTATATATTCAAATATATATTCATACATACATTCATACCCTACCTTTAAACCAAACCATAATCATAAAATACTAAACCAATCCATATATAAAACCATATATATTTAAATAGTTTTTTAAAATATTTTTTTGTTGTAGATGTACACAATACCTTTATATTATATAGGTTTTCCTATATATAATTTTTTCACATATACATTCATATATATATTCATACATATTGATATATATTTCATACCCTAACCTGAACATAACCCTACCTCTAAATTTAGTCTTAAACCTACCACTAACCACTAAACCTAAACTTACATCTATTTAAAACTATAAATTTATATGAATAATTATATATATTTTGATATTATTCACATTTATGTTCATTTATATATTCATACCCTATGTTTAAACAAAACTGTATCCATACAATTAACCCTAAATATATTCACATATGAAGTCACATGTATTTATGTAGGTTTTCATATATATTTTCACATATATATTCATTCATATATTCATATATATTGACATATATGTTCATACCCTAACTCTAACACTAACCCTGTCCCTAAACTAGTCTTAAACCTAACATTACCACTAAACCTGTCAGGATGTAGGAAGAAACCACTGAGGTATATGTCACCCTAGGCTGCGGAATAGTACAATCCTGACCTACACGCAGGGTTAATCATGCCTGGGGGCACACTCTCAGGTGACTAGACCCCCCGACTGGCCATTGCCTCAGTGGGGATTCACTTGTCCTCCTCTCTTCCCTCCTCCCTTTACAAAACTGTGTAACTCCTAATTGGACCATCCTCACAAGTTACCATGTTACACTACCAGTTTCTTTGTTCTCAAACTCCCCTCTTCTATGAAAGAACTGTACTTCCTTAATAAAGTTGAGATCATGTCACAGAACCTGTCTCCCAGAGGCATTGGTTACTCCGTCAGCCTTACCACCTCCAGAGAGGAAAAACCCACGCAGGCCCACAAGGCCCACGTGAGACCACAAATGGCGCCCACACACAGGGCCACACAAACCCACACGGGACGACGAGGACATAAACCTACACCTACTATTATATAAAACTATATAAATTTATATGAATATTCATATATATCTGCATATGAAGCCATATACATTTATATAGGTTTTCATACATATTTTCACATATATTATCATCTATAAATTCATATATGTTAGGGGCTGGGGATATAGCTCAGTTGGTAGAGTGCTTGCTTTGCAAGCACAAGGTCCTAGGTTCAATCCCCAGTACTGCCAGAAAAAAAAAAATTCATATATGTTGATATATATGTTCACTTTCTAACCCTAATCTAAACCTACACCTTAACGTAGTCCTAAACTTTATACTACCACTATATCTAAATCTATTTATTTAGAAAACCAGATATACTTACATGAATATTCATATATATTGAAATGCATTTCTTTATTCACATAAGAATTCATATATATTCATATTTATTAATTCATTCATATCCTATCTGTAAACCAAACTGTAAACATACACCTATCACTAAATTTACCCATAAATTAAACCTTGTATACTAATAGTTTCTCACATATATATTCATGTATATTGATATATATATATTCCTTCTGTAACATATATAATACACATGTAAACATATACCTAAGCATAACCATATACATATAAAAAGTATATATTTATGTAGGTTTTCATATATATTTTCATACAAATCTTCATTTATATTTATTCTTATATATTGATATATATGTTCATACACTAAAACTAACCCTAGTCCTACACTAAACTTAGTCCTAACCCTAACACTACCACTAAAACTAAACCTACTTATATATAAAACTATATTTGTATACATATCCATATACATTTTAACATATACATATATATAACATAACATATGCATTTAGTATTCAATTCATATTCATATATATTCATATATTATATAGAGATTGATATAATATATATTTATATAGGTTTTCATATGGTTACATATATATTCATATATAGATATATAAGTTCATTTCCTAACCCTAACCCTAACCCTAAGCTTCTTAATTCCTAACTACCTCTAAACATAATCTTACTCCTATAGAATTCCATGTTTTATATGAATATTCATATATACCTTGATATGTATATTTATATATTCTCATTAAATACATATTCACATACATTCATTTATACATTTATACCCTATCTTTAAACCAAAATGTAATAATACACCAAACACTAAAAAATCATATATGTAACCATATATACTTGTATAGGTTTCCATATATTGTTTCACATGTATTTATATATTTCAGATGTATTTTTAAACTTTTTAGGTTTAGATGGACACAATACCTTTATTTAATTTATTTATTTTTATGTGGTGCTGAGGATCAAACCCCATGCTTCACACATGCCAGGCAAGTGCTCTACCACTGAGCCATAACCCCAGCCCCATATATACTGATATATATCTATTCATAGCCTAACACAAACCCTAACCCTAGTCCTAAACTTAGTATTAACCCTAAAAATTTATATAAGATTTATATCTTATATAAATCAATTTATATAAGATACCATATATATTTTTGAATATTCATATATATTTTGATATATGTATTTACTTATTCACATATATGTTCATTTATATATTAATATCCTATCTTTAAACCATACTACAGCCATATACTTCACCATAACCAAATTCATATGTGAAGCCATGTATATTTATATAGTTTTATATATATTTTCACATATATATTGGTATATATATGTTCATTCCCTAACCTTAATCCTTCCCTAACATCATCACTAAACCTAAACTGACTGATACATAAAACAATATATATGAATATTCATATATACTTTGACATACATATTTATATATTCACATATATTCATATATATTCATTTATATATTCATACCCTATCTTTAAATGAAGCCATCACCATACAGCTACCTGTAAATATATACACATATGAAGCCATATATATTAATATAGGTTTTCATATATATTTTCACATATAAATTCATATTTAGTGATATATATGTCCATTCTCTAACTCTAACCCTATACATAAACTTAGTCCTACCCTAACACTACCTCTAAACTTAAACCTACTTACATAGAAAACCATATATATTTTATATTTGAGTATACATATATATTCTGAAATGTATATTTATATATTCAATATAAATTTATGTATATTCATATATATTCATTTATACATTCATATCTTTCAATAAAGCATAACCATACACCTAACCCTAAACCTATTCATACATAAAAACATGTATATGTATATAGATTTTCACATATTTTCACATATATATTCATATATATTGATATATATGTTCATACAGTAACCC
Organism: Glaucomys volans; assembly: GCA_020662805.1. Taxonomy (NCBI): domain Eukaryota; kingdom Metazoa; phylum Chordata; class Mammalia; order Rodentia; family Sciuridae; genus Glaucomys; species Glaucomys volans. The sequence continues at coordinate 202,090 of JAJEJO010001113.1, forward strand.
TAACCCTACTCACAGTATTAGTCCTAAACTTAACACTACCCTTTTACCTAAATGTGCTTATGTAGAAAACCAGATATATTGATATGAACATGTGGTGTTCAGTATCCAAACCTAATGCCTCACATGTGATAGTATATTAATATACAAATGAACATTGATATATATGTTCATAACCTAATCCTAACCCTAATCCTATACCTAAACTTGCAACTAATCATAACACTACCCCTAAAATGGAACAATCTTATATTAATACCATATATGTTCATATATAAATTGACATATATTCATGTTTACATACCTATAAATAAACATTTGTGTATTTACATATATTATTTTATATATTTTATAGCCTTTATTTATTTATTTATTTATTTATTTTGGTGCCAGGGATTGAACCCAGGGGCACTTAAACACTAAGTCATATCCCCAGATCTTTTTTATATTTTATTTAGAGACAGGTCTCACTGAGTTGCTTAGGGCCTCACTAAGTTGCTGAGGCTGGCTTTGAACTTTTGGTCCTCCTGCCTCAGCCTCCCAAGCTGTTGGGATTACAGGTGTGTGCCACCACATCTGGCTTATATCCTATATTTAAACCAAAGCATAACCATGCATCTAACACTAAACCTAGCCACATATGAGGCCATATATATTTATATAGTTTTTATATATTTTCACCTGTAAATACATATGTATATATTCACATATATTGATATATTTGTTGATTCCCTAACCCTAACCCTAACCTTATCCCTTAACTTAGTCCTAACCTTAACACTGCCCCTATACCTAATCCTACTTATATAGAAAACCAGATATATTTATATTTATATTTTGGCATGTGTATTTATAAAGTTACACAACAATTCATATATATTCATACCTTACCTATAAACCAGTTATCATATACCTGACCCTACATCTATCAATATAGAGAAACACACGTATGTATGTTTTCACATACATTTTCACATATATATTCATATATGTATATATTTATATTCATATCATAACCCTAACCCTAAAACTACCTCTAAACTTAGGCCTAAACTTAACACTTCTAAACCTATACCTATTTATATATAATACCATATATATTTATATGAATATTCATATATATATATGTTGACATAATCATGTATTCACATAGACATTTATATATACATTCACATGTATTCATATATATTCTTTTATGCACTCATACTCTATCTTTTAAACAAACTGTAACCACACACCCAACACAAAACCTATCCATACAAGAAGTCGTGTATATGTCTATAGGTTTCCTATATATTTTCACATACATATTCAAATAAATAATCACATATATTGATAAACATTCATGCTAAACCCTAACCCTAATCCTAAACTTAGCCCTAACCCTAAATATAACCCTTCATATGAACATCCATATATATTTTGACATATATATTTATATATACACACATGGACTGGGGATATAGCTCAGTGGGTAGAGTGCTTGCCTCACAAGCATAAGGCCCTGGGTTCAATCCCCAGCACTGCAAAAAAAAAATATATATATATATATTCACACATATTCACAGAGGTATTCACATATGTATTCGTACATATACATATATGTACATTTATATTCTTTCATATATAAATATCCTATGTTTAAACCACACTGTAGCCATATATCTAACCATAACCATACCCTTATATGAAACCATATATATTTATATGGGTTTTCATATGTATTTCCACATATATATTCATACATATATTCATATACTGTGACCCTAACCCTACCCCTAAACTTAGTCCTAACTTTAACACTACCCCTATACCAAAACTTATTTATATAGAAAACCAGACATATTCTATGAATATTCATAGATACTTTGACAAATGTATCTATATATTCATATGCAAATTCATAAACATTCATATATATTCATTAATACATTCATACTCTATCTTTAATCCAAATCATAACTATGCACCTAGCACTGCCTATGTATATATGAAAATATGAATTTATATAGATTTTCATATATATTTTTCACACATATATTCATATACATATTCATATGTATTGATGTTCGTTCATATCCTATGAACAAACCTTAACCCTATTCCTAAACTTAGTCTTTTTTATTTTTTGGAACCAGGGATTGAACTCAGGGACACTTGGCCACTGAGCCACATTCCCAGCCCTATTTTGTGTTTTATTTAGAGGCAGGGTCTCACTGAGTTGCTTAGAGCCTCGCTAAGTTGCTGAGGCTGGCTTTGAACTTGCGATCCTCCTGACTCAGCCTCCCAAGTCGCTTGGATTACAGGCGTGTGCCACCATGCCCGGCCCTAAACTTAGTCTTAATCCTAAAAATACTCCTAACCTTAAAATAATTTATATATAAAATTATGTTTATATGAATATCCATACATTTTGATATATGTATTTATACGTTCACCTATATATTCATTTATATATAAACACTCTATCTCTTAACCAAACTGCAACTATATAACTAACCCTAAACATATTCATATATGAAGGGTTACATACTTATATAAGTTTTCATATATATTTTCCCAAATATATTCATGCATATATTCATATATATTCACAAGGCTGATCAGAAAGTGGTGGAGGAGAAAGTTGTGTTTTTTAGGGATAAAAGTGCTGATATATATATATATATATATATATATTTATTTATTTATTTTTTTTTTTTGACCAAGGATTGAACATAGGGGCACTTAAACACTGCTCCACATACTCAAGACATTTTTTATTTTTTTATTTTGAGACAGGTCTCACTAAATTGTCCTCAGGAAGTTGCTGAGGCTGTCTTTGAACTTGTGATCCTCCTGTGAGAATTTTGAACTTGTGAGCCTCCTGCCTCAGTCACTGAGATTACAGGCATGTGTCACTGGCACCCCACTGATATTTTTTCCTGAACTTGATTCTAGGGAAGTAGAGTAATGGAGTTTGAAGGTTTCAAGAGATGCATTATTATGTTGAAAGTTAAGGTTCACTTAGTACATACTGAGAAACTGTGACTGTAATGTGGAGTTGTTTAAATCGGCCACAGAGAGAAAAGTCTCCCACGATGAAAGGAATGGTAATTTGCTGTCAGTCCTGGGAGTACTCCTGGAGGATAATGTTCTAGGGCCATGGGTGGAAGCTTTCTCCTTCTTAAAGTTGAATACTTACTCTGGGAGTCTTGAACAGGTGGTCTATTTTGTGTTGACTACTGCTCCTAGGGTTAGGGTTTCCTAAAAAGCCTCAATTTAGGGTATATTTCCATTCAGAATATGATTTGTATTTTTTCATTGTAAAATATAAATTACATATTGCACGTGTAGCTTTGCAGCAGCTTTGGTGGTTAGGAACACAGTGTAATATTCCTTTTATTTAAATTCAAGATTGGTCTTTCACTGTTATCTTTTCCAGATCTCTAATTTGAATCACGTAGGGGTTGAGGTGGGAAAGGCAGACCTGACCTACCATTGACAAACAAGTGTATACTTAAAAAGACTCTTTATCCATAAGGACAGATATTGGATTGGATTAGGGTCACTTAAGGTTCAGGAAAGGTAAGGAATCCACATTGGCTTGCCCGTAATTATGTCATAAAGGGGTAATCAATTCTGATTGGTGGTAGTATGATTCAAGAATCATCAGGGTTAAATGCAAAACTTTGGCTGGCAAAGCTTCAAACAGTGTTTGACTAATTTGAATTCAGGCGCACCCCTGCCCTGATTTATTTTCCTAGATTGAGCATGGTAAAGACACAGTAGTGGAAATACTCATTGAAGATCTTGAATAATCTTACAACTGAAGTGAATTCCTCTATCACTAGATAGTAACTTTTCCCCATGTTGGGAAAATTCTTTCTAGTACTAGCTTAGCTATAGTGGTGACAGTAGCCTGTTTGCAGGGAAAAGTCCTTAGTGTGCTAGGAATATGTGAATTGTAGTTAAAATACCTTTGCACCTACAAGACTGAGAGTTGGATAAAATTTATTTTCCAATGAAGATAAGGACTAGCATTCATCCTTGCCCCACTTAGACTTGTCTCTGCAAGATAGGGCAAAGGGAAGTTTACCTGCTCAATATTAGGGCATGCCCACTAGTATTTGTGGAGAGCTTTAAGATTTTCTTTGCCGTGGTATGTAAACACACAGAGGTTGTGGGCTAACTTTTGAGCAAGGGACCAAGGAGGGACCAAGCAGTTTTTTGGGCATCTTCAATGTCCATCTGAGATAAAATTTCCAACTTGTTCTCTTTTAGCTTTTTCAGTCACAGGTCTTAATTAGAATCTGTCTTTCGAGTTATTCGAAGAAAGAGAACTATAGTTAAGGAAGCACTTGCATATTTGTGTACCAAGGAGCTTCTTTTAGCTTTGGGGATCTGGTCACTAGTATGAACTTTGATTTTGAGAATAGCTAATTCCTTGGGTAAAACCTTTAGGTTAGTGGCTTGGGTTCCATTTTTTTTTTTTTTTTTATAGGTATCTCTGCAGTTGTCATGAACCCTCTTTGGTCCCATAGCATACCAAAGCCATGTACAACTCTGAAAGTAAACTCGCTATTTGAGTACATGCTAGTTTTTTGTTTTTTTGTTTTGTTTTGTTTTGTTTTTGTATTGGGGATTGAAACCAGGGGCCCTTAACCACTGAGCCACATCCCCAGCTTTTTTTATCGTTTATTTAGGGACAGGGACTCCTCAGTTGCTTAGGGCCTTGCTAAGTTGCTGAGGCTGGCCTCTAACTCACAATCCTCCTGCCTCAATCTCCCGAGCTGCTGGGATTACAGGTGTGCACCACTGTGCCTAGCTAGCTTTTTTATTTTGTTCTTGGGTGAAGTTTACCAGTGTAGTCCCCTGATCTGATTTGATTTAAGCTTAGGTAGGATTGAATTTATTAGGTTGTTAAAAATCTGCAATAGTGTATCCTGCCTAAAATTTCCCATTTGTATTCCTGAGGTAAGAACTGTCTACAAAGAAGTCAAAATCAATGTCTTTGAGAGGCGTTTTGGGAACTCTTCCTCAGAAGAGTTAGAGACTGCAATGGTGATATAGTCAACATTGTCCCTAGAATGCAAAGATACAATGATTTTAACTTTTCTTCCAGTATTTATGAAAAATTCATCACCATTAATTTGAATCAAGGAAGGAAAAGGAAAAGAAGGAAGGGAGGAAGGAAGGAAGGAAGGAAACTTAGAAGTGTATGCAGAGATACCTTTTTAAAATTAATCAATAGAGGGAAGAGGAAGAAGAGTAGCCAGACTGGGGTTTTGACAGTGATAGATAATGTGAGAGGGAGACAGTAGCAGGATTTCACAGAAGGTTAGTGTGGAAGCAGAAAATATTGGGTGTGCTCAGTTAGTTGTAAGGTCTGAATTGTGTGGGGTATGTAAATGTCAAGTGGATGACTCAAAAACTAAGACACCTCTGAAGGCAGCAGCAACTTCAAACAGCAAGGGGGAAATACATAGCCACTGAGTTTAAAAATAAGTGAAAGTACCCACAGGCCTCTGATTTTAATTGTTTTGTGTAAATACCCCTAGAACATGTCTTTGTTTGTTGTTTGGTGCATTACAGTGCAGAATCTCACACATAATCTCTTTTGTATATAAATGGGAAAGGGGTACTGAATACTTAAAAGTCCAAAAGTTGGAGAAGAGGCTAAAGAGGATTTCAGGTTTTGAAATGCAGACATGGAGGGAAAGTCCCAGTCAGGGGGTTGAAGGTAGTTTCCCTAGAGAGGGCAAATAAGGGAAAGGCAATAAAATTGGCCAGGTGTGGTGGCACAAGCCTGTAATTCCAGTGACTCCAAAAGCTGAAGCAGAAGGATTCCAACTTCAGAAGAACCTAAGCAAATTAAGGAGACCCTGTCTCAAAATAAAAAGGACCGGGAATGTAACCCAGTGGTAAAGCACCCCTGGGTTCAATCCCCAGTGTGGGGGTGGGGGTGGGGGTGGCTAGGATTCAGTTCCAAAAATAGCAACAATTCCTAGAAATCCTCAGAGTTGTCTTTTGGTTTCAGGGAGAAGGAAAGTGATGACAGAATTTAGGGGATTTAGGAATTAAGTCTGACCTTCAAGAGAGATCATATTCTAGATAATTCACAAAAATCCCATAATTAAAATATCAGTGGTTACCATTTGAGGGAGAAAAGGAGGAATAAACAAGCAGACTACAGGGCTTTATAAAGCAATGAAACAACTCTGTGTCCTAGAACAGTAGACACATGACACATTTATCAAAACGCATAGGTCTGGACTGGGGATGTAGCTCAGGGATACAGAGCTAAACCAGCATGGGCAAGGCCTTACACTGGATTCCAAACACTGAAAAACAAAACAAATAAACAAAACCTCACAGACCTGTGCAACACAATGAGTGAAATCATATAACTATAGGATTTATTTAATGCTAATGTATCAGCAGTCATTCATTGATTCTAACAAATACTACACTAATGCAAGATGTTAATAACGGGAAACTGAGGGAGTGTGGGGTATGTGGGTGTTCCCTGCACTTTCTGCCCAATTTTCCTGTAAAACCTAAAATTGTTTTAAAAATAAATCAAAACAAACGAAAACAGATCTCTGCAGAAACTTGGTTTTCTCAATAAGCTCATTATTTCAAATTAATGTTGCTTCGTTTTCATAAATGCCAAAAGAAAAACAACCTCACTGATCTCTTATATTCTAAGAACTGTGCATGCTATTAATTATACTACAAACCAGCAATTATGAAGACCATTCTATACCCAATGCAATTTACCTTAGTATTTGATTTTCACACAATTCTATCAAATGCTATTATTCGCATTTTACAAAAGAGGAAAGAGTTCGATGAGAGAAATCAAACAATACACACTAGAATTGGGCGACTAATCGGGGTTCCAAACCCGAAGTTCTAAACCCTAAAATCAGTTTCAAGAGAATTGGCGCCTCGTAACACCGTCAGTAAAACAATGAACACCCAAGAAACGCTCCCAACTTTACAAAAACTACAACTCCCGACATGCAAAGCGGCTCCTGTCCGGCGCCTGTGTCGAGGAGTCTGCAGGGCCCCAGCGTGCCTTTAGGCACCAAAGGCAACCTGGGAGTGGTAGTTCCCAGGGCACTTAGCAGAAACGCCTGCGCGGCAGTAGTGGTCCTTGAGGACCGCGTTGACGTGGAGAGGCAAGTAGAGGCGGAGAAAGGGCGCAAAACGGAAATAGTGAGTCGGGCACTGTATCCGAGATAAAGGGAGGCGGCACCGCGGCATGTGGCTGAATTAAGTAAATGGACCGGTGCTGCAATCTCTTTCCAGACGCTTCTATTTAGTGTCAGCAAGCGCAGGTTGAGGAGCCACAGCCTAGTTCCCGCAGCAGTTCTCGCCCTGTGCGCCCCGCCGCCATCTCCACGTCGCAGTCCCGTCGCAGTCCCGGGAAGACGCTCCCCGCTCTCGCTGCCTCACCAGCTTCAGAGGTGGGAGGCGAACAAAGAGGGTTCACAAGGCCACTGTTTCGGCCTTTTTCACAGTCTCTGATAAAGGACACAGCGCATTCTGCAGCCCTGCTAGCACAGCTCAAGTCCTGCGACACATAGCTGCTATGTAATGTGCCCATCGAGGTGGTGACGCCTGGCAGTGGGCATGGCATAGGACGCCTGTTCCCATGCAACCGCAACGTATTGGCAGCTGCATGCCCCTACTTCAAGGACATGTTCACAGGTGGCATGTATGAGAGCCATCAGACTAGTGTGAACATGCATGATGTGGATGCAGAGTCCCTCAAAGTGTTGATCCACTACTGCTACACAGGTCATATGTTCCTGAGAAGGCCAACGTGCTGCGCCTGTATGCAGCCTCTGACATGCTCCAGCTTGAGTATGTGCTGGAAGCCTGTGCTGGAAGGCTAGCCTGTGCTAGTCTGCCATCTTACCTCACTAACCGCACTGACATCCTCAAGTTTGCTGACCATCACAAGCTGCAATCACCTGCCCAGTTCTTTATAGCCCACAATTTCAAGCAGCTCAGCAGGATGGGTTCAGTTCAGGAAGAGACTAGCAGATCTGACCCTGGCCCAGCTACTGGGTGTCCTGTGCCTGGATAGTCCGGATGTAGAGAGTGAGCAGTGACTGTGCCAAGTGACTGTGCAATAGCTGGAGGCTGTTCCCAAAGAGTGGGGTCCAATTGCTACAGAAGTCTTCAAGTGAAGATCAGGACCACTTGGAAGGACTGCAGCTGTTCCCATATGAAGTACTGCCCAGACATTATTGAAGGGGCCCTGCAGATGTGCTGTGGTGACATATTGTACAAGTCTGTGGTGCCAGTGCTGAAACAGCAGTAGTAGCAGCAGCAACTGTGTTGTATTTGCTAAAGAAAATCCACCCCAGAGGCTGGGTCTTTGTGCCAAGAAGATGGCGATTTTCTTTGGACGTCCCAAGGATCCCTTCCTCTGCTGTAAATGTCTGGAGACATTTACAAAGTGCCCTCACCTTTGACCTGCCTTGTTCACATGAGAGCGTCACCACGTTAGCTGTCTGTGTCTCTCCAGACCATGACATCTAACTGCCCAACCCAAGAAAGACCTCTGGGTTTACAAACCAGCCCAAAACATTTGCCAGCACCTGGCAGACTGCTTACTGTGTCATGTGAGCATAAACGTGGCATATCTTAGTGGCCAAATTTACATTTTGGGTGGGTGAGACCCTATTACTGAAGTTAAATTGAAAGAAGTGGAATGCTACAGTATTCAGAGAACTCAAAGGGCATTAGTAACTCCACTACCCCAGTCCTTTATATCCTTTGACCTAATGTTAACTGGGAACTATCTCTATGCTCTCAGTAGTAAGCGCATGTTCTGTGTGATCCTAGACACGATATGTGGCTGACATGCATTTTTCTTAAATGATTTTCAGGAAGCATGTGTCTTCAATGATGAGGTCTATTGTATTTGTGACATCCCAGTCATGAAGGTCTACAACCCATTTAGGGCAGAATGGAGGCAGATTAACAATATTCCTTTGGTGTCAGAAGCCAACAATTACTGACTTATCAATCATGGCCAAAAATTGTTTCTCATCACTTCCTGCACCCCACAATGGAAAAGAACTGTGTGACTATGTATGAATACAATAGTAGGGGAGACCAGTGGATTAATATAGGTACCACAATGGATTAATATAGGCCTCTTGCAGTTTGACTCTTAACTTTTTTTGCCTCTCAGCACAAATTTATCCTTCTTGCCTTGAATCTGGTTAGAGTTTTCTTGCCGAAGAAAATGATATACTCAGTGAATCTAGTACTAAGTGTGACTTAGGTGGGTTCAGTGATCTGGACTCTGAGTCAGGATTTACAAGTTCTCTTTATGATAAACATTTTTGGGTGCAGGTAGCACCTCAGTGAACTAAACAATCAACAGGTTTTGTTGTAAATAAATTGAAGCACTAAGGTATTTTTGCTGCTGTGGAAAGTATAAAGAAATAAACTTGCCTCTTCCTGAGGAAATAGGGGAGTTGATTAGCTGAAGGTTTGGTTTAAAAAGGTAATGTTTGAAATAGGTAATTTAATGTTTCAAAATTTTAATATTCAGATCCACATATTTAATAATTTACTGTGCTAAAAGTCCAGTATTTGATTATGAAGTATGTTTGAGTTTCATTACACAAATTTAATCTTCTGATAAATTTTATATTCTGTTCATTACCATAAGCATTATAACTTTTGAATTTTACTTTTTAAAATTGTTCTATTTAGTTATACATGACAGTGAAATGCATTTTGGTTTATTGTACACAAATGGAGTACAACTTTTCATTTCTCTGGTTGTACATAATGTAGAGTCACACCGTTCATGCAATCATACATGTCCATAGGGTAATGATGTCTGTCTCATTCCACCATCTTTCCCACCTCTATCCCTTCTCCTCACTTCCCTCTACACAATCCAAAGTTCCTCTACTTTTCCCTTACCCCCTACCCCCCTGCATTGTGTATCAGGATCCACTTATCAGAGAAAGCATTTAGCCTTTGGTTTTTTGGGATTGGCTTATGTTGCTTAGCAAGGTATTCTCCAACTCCATCCATTTACTGGCAAATGCCATAATTTCATTCTTCTTTAAGGGTGCGTAATAATCCATTGTGTATATATACCATGGTTACTTTATCCATTCATCTATCAAAGGGCATCTAGGTTGGTTCCACAATTTAGGTATTGTGAATTGAGCTGCTATGAACATTGGTGTGGCTGCATCACTGTAGTATGCTCCTTTTTGCATACACAGAGGAGTGGGATAGCTGGGTCAAATAGTGGATCCATTCCAAATTTTCTAAGTAATGTCCAAACTGCTTTTCAGAGTGGTTGCACTAATTTGCAATCCCACCAGCAATGCATGAGTGTACCTTTTTCCTCACATCCTCGTCAACACTTCTTGTTGCTTGTATTCCTAATAATTGCCATTCTAATTGGAGTGAGATGAAATCTTAGTTTTGATTTGCATTTCTCTAATTACTAGAGATGTTGAACATATATTTGTTGTGTATATCTTCTGTGAAGTGTCTGTTCAGTTCCTTAGCCCATTTATTGATTGGGTTATTTGTATTTTTGTTGTTAAGCTTTTTGAGTTCTTTATAAATTCTGGGGATTAGTGCTCTATCTGAAGCACATGTAGTAAAGATTTTCTCCCACTCTGTAGGCTCTCTCTTCACATTATTGATTGTTTCTTTTGCTGAAAAGAAGCTTTTTAGTTTGAGTCCATCCCATTTATTGATTCTTTTTCTTTCATAGTCATTTAAATTTGTGATTTAATGTTTTACAACACATTAGTCTTTCACCCACAGAAATGAAAAGACTAAAGAGGATCCTAACAATTTGAAAAGTACTAAAGTTGACAATGCAAAACAAATCCTACTAAAGAAAACAAACACAAATGGGAAAAAAACAGAGGTTCTGTAATTGCCAGGAGTACAGGATAAATGGAAATGAGTGAAGAAAATCCATAAGAGAACACACAGGGCCACGCCTGTAATCCTACAGGCTCAGGAGGCTGAGACAGGAGGATTCCAAGTTTGAGGCCAGCCTCAGCAATTCATGCCCTAAGCAACTCAGGGAGATCCTGTCTCTAAATAAAAACTAAAAAGGGCTGGGGATGTGGCTGAGGGGTAATGCGCCCCTGAGTTCAATCCCCCCCCAAAAAAAGTCAATTAACATGCGAGAATGTTTTAATAGTCATCAAGGAAACAAAACTGCAGGTAGGACGCAAGCCCACAGAGAAACGTGACAGCCTCAATGCTGAGCGCCAGGCACAGCCCCTTAGAGAGCTTGTGGGCAGCATCGGCGGAAGCAAGCGCACCCAGGAACACCCATGCCACTCCTAGACTGCAAACCCAGACACGTGAGCCGGTGACTCAAATAACAGGTGGGGACAATTAGGTATGGAAGTAGCCAGAGTGAGGACCCGCGGGATGGGGCAGGTGCGGGACCCACACATTCAGTAATCTCCCGGACCTGATTTGTCTGCGTCCTCAAGGTCACCTTCCTCCGGGACTGCAGAGGTGGAGGCAGAGACCAAGAGTCTCTTGAAGGCATCCAAGGCCTCCTCGGCCCTGAGAGCTCAGAGGCGCTTGGGACCCTGAGGCCGGGTCGTGGCGGCTGGGACGCCCTCCTGGGCGCTGCTCTGGTGGTCCCCGCAGGCCTGGTCCTGACTGGAGAAGCTGGGTTGGTCCTCTGGGAGGAAATCCCGAGGATTGGCACGTAAGTAGTCCATTGCCTCCAAGTCCAGGTACATCTTCCGGATCTTGAGCAGTCTCTCCTGATACCTTTCCAGCTCTTTCTCCACCGAGGACTGGGGCATCTTGGGCAGCTGCTCCCGCTGAGGGTGAAGGTATGGTGCCCAGCGAGAGCGTGAGGCTTGGCTCTTCTCAAGTTGGTTCCCCGCTTTGCGCATGATGACCATGTTCATCCAGGAACAGGTGAACGTATAGACATCCTCCTTCTCCGAGGGCCTCTTCAGCTTGCTTTGTTTCTTTTTCTTTTTTTTTTTTAGTTTTTTTAGTCGTTGATGGACTTTCATTTTATTCATGTATTTATATGCAGTGCTGAGAATCGAACCCAGTGCCTCACACATGCTAGGCACATGTTTTACCACTGAGCCACAACCCCAACCCACTGCTTTGTTTCTTGCTGGAGCTATTCAGGGCCCTCGCATGGCCTCCAGCCCCGCTCACTCAGAAAACCATCAGGTTCGCCCATGGCAGCTGCTGC
>JAJEJO010001114.1:0-32910 GCA_020662805.1 Glaucomys volans
CGGGGCAGCCTGCACGTGTTTGGAGATGTTTGGGGTGTCCCTAAATCAGAGCTCACAGGCCCCTGCATTATCTCTGAAGAAAGGCTGACTGAGGGTTTTCTCTTAGTTTTAAGCTCAGATGCCTTCAGATCGGGCTGCTGTCCCTCCGCGCCCACTTCAGCCGCACCCACGATGTCCTGTGTGTGCGCTTGCGCAAGTTGGAGCCCCGCTACTCTGGCCCTGTGGTTTCTAGGTAAATCAGAAGCAGTGATTGCATTTACTTAGTGTGCCAGCTTTGGTTCTGAGACCCGCTGCCTGGACAGCTCACTTGTGGGGAACGTCAGTGATCCATCAAGGCTCTGGGGAAAAGGATCCTGTGAGCCAGGGACTCTGAAGGCAGGAGCTGAAGAGGGTCCCAGATGTGCCCCCTTATCATTCCCCTGCCGATCACTGACTGTCCCTCCCAGCATCTTTAAACCACTTCATTTCTAGACGCAACTTTCTCCACTGTTTATCATTGAACCTTCTCAAATACAGCTTCAAGAATGCGGATTTTATTTATTGTGTAAATAACAAACGGGATAAAATGGGACCTGACTTATGTAGACCAGGAAAGTAGTATGCTGATTAAGCCCACGTTGCATATTTTGCTATCAGTATCTTACAGTTCATGTGTGGCAAACTGATAATGACACTGTGTCCCTGAGTGGTCACACCCACCACACCAGCACCTGAGTCCCCTCCAAGCCTTATTGGTTTTTTTTTTTTATATCAATATGATAGATAGATAGATAAAAAGATAGATGGATAGATATTCACAGTCTTATGTTCATCTTTCTTTCTTTCTTTCTTTCTTTCTTTCTTTCTTTCTTTCTTTCTTTCTTTCTTTCATCTATCTTATTTATGTGCCAGGGATTGAACCCAGGGACACTACCTCTGAGCCACATCCCCAGCCCTTTTTTATATTTTATTTAGAGAAAGGGTCTCACTGATTTGCTTAGAGCCTCACTAAGTTGCTGAGTCTGGTCTTGAACTTGCCATTCTCCCTCTTCAGCCTCCCAAACTGCTGGGATTACAGGCCCATGCCACCACACCTAGCTGCTTATCTTTATTAAATCTCTCCTTGTCTGTTCAAGTTCAGCATCTAGCTCAGTAAAACCTCTTTGATTTTCATCTTTCTTTTTCCATATTTTTTATTGGTGCATTATAGTTGTAGATGATGGCGGGAATTACTACAGATTCATCCCTGTGTAACAATATAATCTGCCCAATGCCACTCTCCAGCCCTCCCACCTGCCTTCCTACCTCCCTATCCCTTGGCCTCTTTCCTTTACTGCTCTCCCTTTGATTTTCATGAGATACCCACATCTTTCTTTTCCTTTTTCCTCTCCAGTTTCTGCATATGAGAGAAAACATAGGCCCCTTGACCTTATGAGTTTGACTCATTTTGCTTCCATGAGGGTCTCTAATTCCTTTCATTTTCATGCAAATGACATAATTTCATTTCTCTTTATGGCTGGATAAAACTCCACTGTGTATCTCTACCGCAGTTTCTTTATCTACTCATTTGTTGATAGACACCTAGGCTGGATGCTTCCAAGGTTTGGCGACTATGAATTGTGTTGCTATAAACACGAAAATGTAGGTATCACTAAAGTAAGATGGCTTTAATTCTTCAGGGTAAAAACCGAGGAGTGGTATAGCGTGGTATAGCTGGGTCACATGGTGTTTCCATGCCTCGCCTTTTGAGAAACCCGCACACTGATTTCCATCACAGTCGTGCTAATTTCCAATCTCACCAACGGTGTGAAAGTGTTCCTTTCCCTCCACATCCTCTCCAGCATTATTATTTGTATTCCTGATGATTGCCATTCTGACAGGTGTGAGATGAAATCTCAGTATAGTTCTGATTTGCATTCCCCTGATTGCTAACGATTTAGAACATTTTTCATATATTTGTTGGTCATTTATATTTCTTCTTAGGAGTATTGCCTTTAATTCATTTACCCATTTATCAATTGGGTTACTTTATCTTGTGGTATAAAGCCTTTTGGGTTCTTTTATAGTCTAGATATTAATTCTTAGAAGAGCAGCTAGTGAAGCTTTTTCTCCCATTCTCCGGGTTCTCTCTTCACATTCTGAATTGTTTTCTTTACTGAAACTTTCCCGAGCAGAAGTTTCTTAATTTGATGCCATGCCATTTATCCATTGAGACCCATCTTTCTGATCTACATTATTTGCCGTCTTTCCTAATTTTGAATCATCAGTCTGATCAGCAAACCCTATCATTTGCCAGATTTCAGAAGCAGGAGACAGAAGCCAAACGCACACTTGTGTAGGCGACAGAGCATCTCATTGACTCATCAAGAAGTGCAGAGGTAGCCAGGACCTTGAGAAGGACGCATCAGCCTGCTCCTGAGGACCCAGGGACTTTCCCTGCTTCTCCCACCTGAAGGTCAGGGCCACATGTGTAAGGACCACATGGCTTCTGCCTGGATTTCAAAGCAATCAGAGCCAGGATGTTGGGGCTGCTAGGATGGTGCTGAGTAATCAAGTCCACTCCTGGAAAGGTAGATGGTGTCCATGCCAATTAGTCTCTCACCATGGAGTTCGGGTGCAGTGGACGTCACCATGGTCTGTAGCATAGCATAGTCCCTATCACCCCCTATAGTTAGGCACCCCTCTTCTGGGGTTTCTACCCCAGAACTGCAAGTTCTTGAAGACAAGGCCATGTCATGGTCCCTGTGGCCTCCCCAGCACCCAAATCCAGCACCTGCCACCCAGGAACATAGTCATATCAATAATAATCCAGTCTGACTTAGACTTCTGTTTCTTAGATGATAGTGCTTGACAATGACATTGACCGATGATCCAAAATCATAAAAGACAGCGAATAACAGATCAAAAGGATAGGACTCAAAGAGATTTTAATTATTTAAAAATAAATTTAAATAATCGTAGTGTAAGTATGGCTGTCCAAAGAGGTGCAAGACGCCCCTCTGCACCATCACCTGATCCAGATTCCTCCAAGAGGATGTCCTAGCACGAAGCCTTCCTGACCTAGAATGTCATTGACCCACATCTCAAACTTTGCGTATGTTACTGGCGGCGCATCAGCAGGGGTCTCCAGGGGGCCCTGGGTCCAGCCCTTGGTGTTCCAAAGAAAGAATTAAGCAAAACATGTGTTACCATCTAGGGGTGCCGGGTTCGCTGTCTCTGTTCAGCAAAGGTTTGAAGAACAGACAGAGAGAGAGCAAGCAAGCAGCAGGGTTATTGCAATGCATTCCACTGTCATTGAACAAATAAAACAAAAAAGGGATACAGACAGACTTCTCCAGAGAAGGCCAGGAGCCAGGAGTCCCGTGGGGGAGCCTTGGCCTGTCCTTTCATGGTCAATGGAATTCCCGCCTGTCCTCATCCCCTCCCTGTCCAAGTGCTCCTCACTGCTGTTGGCTGGTGTCCCTCTGTCCATGCACCTGTTTTAGTTTTTCTGTTGGGTCCCCTGCTCAGGAGCACGAATACAGAACTGTCTGTCCCACTGGGTCCCCTGCTTGTGTCCACGAGCACTTCGGTCAAGCGGGAAGTGGACCTCACCGGAGGACCCTCCCCATGCTCCTTGGTTCTGGCCCTGCCCAACCTCCTCACTGCCATCGTGCCTGGCTGCCTCCGTCCTTCTACCTCTTTCTCAAGATGCTGGCAAGCAAAGTCAGTGTCCATTGAAGGTGAAGGGAGGGACTCTAGGAGAGCAGAGGGCCACCACACTGCCAAGTGGCTCAAGGCCCCATCTACACGGTGGAGCTGCTTTTACTGGGCTGCGCTCTTCTCCCTTGGGAGGATCTGGGGTTGACTGGAACTTTGATTGACAGCGGAAATTGCCATAATCTGTTCTCTACTGCTCATGCATAATGTTTCTCTTTCCCCAGGAAAACGCAGAGGGAGAGCAAACCTCAATGCTAATGATATGTTAACTAGCAACAAGTTAACTTAGGCCCATCCCTGGGGCTACGGCACATGCTCAAGATGAGGAAGTCCCTGTGGTGATCTAGTTTCCTTCCCTTCACTGGAGGATGGCCCAGTTTCCCCTCATGGGAAGATGGCAGGTGGGGTGGAGGGTCCCTAGTGGTGTGGCCCTCTCGCACCTTTCCTACCCCATCCCCATGCCCAGTCTCCTACCTAATGCAAATATTAGAACATGGGGTTCACTTCCAGGACTGCTTCTTAGTTAAACCCCTTCTTATTTTCCAAGATTCCGGTGGGGATTTTTGTTGGTAGTGGTGGTAGTTTTTCTTTTATTCCTAAATGTCTACAACTCATCTTTTTATTAACAAAATGAGCAGAAGAGTCAAATGTGGTAACACAGATCCAAGATGAATCTGTCCCTTAGCACAGAGAGCTGCAGGGTGTGCCCCGGCCTGTCTCCCACGTTGCTGACTGATCTGGTCATGGTTTTACCTCTGTTTAGTGTTCCTTTCCAAGTGCTGATTATCACCCCCCTGCCCCCTCTGTTGACATTCCAGCCCATTGTTATGTGGCGGATCTCCAAAAGCCTATGAGTAATACAGGCTTTTCTGCTGTTATAAGTCTTTCTAGATTTTTCTCAGGCTAATTTTTTATAGTATAAATTGAAATTACATATTTCTAAAAGACAATGCAGAGTGAAAGAAAATAAACCAAAGAAAGCAATGCTTCACACAAAACCAATAAAACACAGACAGATTAGCTCTAAATCAGCTTGCAGTGTGTCAGAAAAGTAAATTTAACTGCTCAGAGTCACAGAGGGAGAATCCATCTTTGTCTCTGTGTTTTAAGTAAGATTTTGACAAGAAATTTAATAACATGAAAGAGTGAGTATGATCCTACACACAGTGTTTACTTCATGAAAGAAAAGGATGGAAAGTCAGGTGCGAGTCATCGTTGCCACTTCGTTGTCTCTAATTCATCGCAGCTATTCATGACAACAGTCCCCGGTCCACCTGCCCAACTATGGCATCTGGAAATAGAAATGGAAGGCAAGTTGCAGTGTTTGAGGCCAAAAAAAAAAGCACATTTTTATATAGACTGATATTAGAAATAGATGAATTTGGGATTTTTTTAAATTTTTTTGCTGGCACAGTTTATTACAAGTTTGTCAAAATTCCTTGTTTATCTTGCCTCTGGTTTTCTGGTTATCCTTGTTTCATGTCAGCGTTGTCAATTTTCCATGCTGGACCTTCTTTTTGCTCCGGGGTTTTCTACTCTTTGACCACTTCTTTTTTTATTTTTATTTACTCTTTTTTTTAACAGACTGCATTTTGATTCATTCTTTTCATTTCTATGGTCGTACCTGATGTAGATTCACACCATTCGTGTGATCACACATGTACATACGGCAAAGATGTCCGTCTCATTCCACCATTTTTCGTACCCCTGCACCCTCCCCCTCTCATTTCCCTCTTCGTAATCTAAAGTTCCTCCATTCTTCTCTCACCCCCCACCACCTCCAACCTGATTCTATATCATCACCCACTTATCAGGGAAAACATTCGGCCTTTGTTTTTTTGGGATTGGCTTATTTCACTTAGCATGATACTCTCCAATTCCATCCATTTATCTGCAAATGCCATAATATTATTCTTCTTTATGGCTGAATAGTATTTCATTGTGTGTATATATATATATGTACCACAGCTTCTTTATCCATTCATCTGTTGAACAACCGGAAAGATATCAGAAACATTAAGCATCTTTGGCCCCAAATCTGCTGGGTTGTCTACACAGATGCTTCATGACTATGTATTTTGTTGAAGAATGGCATTATTTCTACATATCTAATATCTTTCTCTGGTAAAAGCAGGTAGCTCTTAAGAGTAAGGAAATTGATTTTCTCCATGTCTGAGTTCCTCAATGCCGAATACAGTGTCTAACTCTGTGGTGCTCAGGGGACATTGAACCATGTCATACAGTGGAAAGACTATGGTCTCAGAATCAGGGAGGTGAGTTCACGTTCTGGCTCCTTCCCTCATGTAACTCGATGACTTGAGGCAGTTTCCTTATGCTCTCTGAGCCTTAAATGAAGAGTAAAACAAGGATAGTAATAACAGCTTGACAGGTTCTTCTGGAACTCGAATCGTGTGCAATAGGGAAAAAACTCCAAGCATGTCATAGGAGAATTGTTACGGGTTAACTAAGGCCCTCCCCAAATTCACATGCAGACGTCCTTACCCTCAGTATCTCGGAATGTGACCTTATTTGGAGAGAAAAGTCTCTCCAGAGGTGATCAAGTTAAAAGGAAGTCATTGGAGTGGACACCTCGGCCAATGTGATTGTCCTTATAAGAAGAGGAAATATGGCCACGGCAGTTCAGAAGGGGAAAGTGACTTCAGGAGACATGGGCAGAAGACAGGTGTCTGTCAACGAGCCAGAAGCTGCAGTGTGAATGGTGTTTCTCTCGGGGCCTGAGAAGGAGCTGGGAGAAATCAAGGTTCGGATGCTGGAGCAGCCCTGATCCTGGGCCCTGGCCTCCGCAGAGGAAGGCAAAGGTCATCAGGTGGGTTGATTTCTCACATAAGCAACTTTAGTTCCACGCTTCTCAGTGTTTCTGCTCCTTGTCCTTCCAGATTTTCTCCCTGCTGCCTAGACACACCTCTGGGGAGTGGAACACAGTTACCCAAACCTTCCTCTTTCCACCCTGAATCTTGTGGCCAACAGAAATTACTACCAGGACTGTCACCTTTAGTGACCAGGCCCTGCCTATGTGTAGCCAATAAAGTGACTCCAATTCAGGCAAGAAGGAGAGTGTGCTGGATGCAAAACGATGGGGTTTGTGACTAAAAATAAGCAAAGACTAACATAATTTCATTGTGATATAATCATTAACTTAGAGTGGGATAGCTACGTTATTTTAAAATTAGTTATTTTAAAATTAGTGTCATGTCTCAGAATTAAAATTCAGAACTAAAGAGAGCTTTTACTCTCCTGCAATCGACTGGCTGGGTTCTAGGACACACATGATAAAATGTTATGGTTTAGATTTGAGGTGACCCCAAAAGCTCATGCAAGAAAGTTTAGATGTGAGATCATTGGATAATGAGAGCTTTAACCTAATCAATGCATTGATCCCTGATGGGATTAGCTGGGTGGTGACTGTAGGCAGGTGGGGTGTGGCTGGAGGAGGTGGGTCACTGGGGTGTGCCTCTGGGGTCTATGTTTGTCCTTGGTGAGGGCAGCTCTGTCTCCCTCTGCTTCCTGATGTGAGGCCTGAGTCACTTTCCTCCTCCATGCCCTTCCACCATGATGCTCTGCCTCACCTTGGGCCCAGAGCAATGGAATCTGTGATCTATGGACTAAGTGAGCCTCTGAAACTGTGAGCCATACACACTTTTTCTTCCCAAAATGTTCCTACACTTCTTTTGGTCACAGTGATGAAAAAAGTTGACTCAAACATAAGGCATGGTCTCATTTTCTCTCCTGTGCACTGTCTAGTTGAAGGATAAATTTGTGACCTTCTCTGGTGCCTTTCTTGGGTGGAAGAGATGAACCCAGGGACCAGGATTCTGACCCTGTACTGAACTTCTATCTCATCCACAACAACTGGACTGAGGATTTCATAATCCTGAATTCAGAATCTGTAAACTGTTCAGACTTGACAGGAATTTGCAAAGGAGCCCTCCCCTGCCAGGAATTAACTGCAAGATGTCTCTTTCCATTATTTGTATTTGCTTCCTTCGGCTAAATGCTTTTTCATTTTCCCTCAAGTCTTTCAATATTTCTTGGCTGCAGTCAGTTTGATTCTGACACTTCGGCAGATGCCATTCAAGGAATGAATGCGACTAATTTGGTAGATAAAATTCTAATCTCTCCTGTCTTGATTGTCAGTTTTTGAAAGGTAATCTCAGACGATGTCTTCATCCCCTAATTTATTTTGTCGAGATTTGGCTAAAGCCAGGTACGAACTGCTCATTGCATTCTCTCAGCTGATCAGCCGTGGACTCAGACCAGTGACATAGGCTGTAATTGAAGGACAAAGCGCACCAAAGTAAACTCCATCCCACAAAGGAAACTTGCTGTCAGCCTCTCAGAGGCCAGACACTGGTATCTGGCACTAAGAAATATGCTCATTAAATTACATTTTGGGGGCTGGGGCTGTAGCTCAGTGGTAGAGCCCTTGCCTCGCATGTGGAAGGCACTGGACTTGATCCTCGGCACCACATAAAATTAAATAAATAAATATGCTAAATGTATATATATATATATGCATATATATATGTACACACACACACACACAATGGAATACTACTCAGCCATAAAGAAGAATAAAATATGGCATTTGCAGGTAAATGGATGGAGTTGGAGAATATCATGCTAAGTGAAATGAGCCAATCCCAAAAAACCTAAGGCTGAATGGCTTCCTGATATGTGGATGCTGATACACAATGGGAGAAGTAGGGTAAGAGAAGAATGGAGGCACTTTAGATTGTGTAGAGGGAAAGGAGGAGGGAGGGGGTGAGAGAAGGAAAGACGGTGGAATGAGACAGACATCATCACCCTATGTACATCTATGATGACATGAATGGTGTGACTCTACATTGTGCACAACCATAGAAATGAAAAGCTATACCCCATCTATGTACAACGGATCAAAATGCAGTCAGGAAAAATAAAAAATAAAAAAAAAAAATTTAATTTAAAATAATTCATAAATACTAAATGTAATTTTAAAAATTGTAATTGTACATTTTTAAAAAATGTAATTTTAAAAATTACATTTTGGGTTCAGTTTGAAAACTGTTTCTACCATTTTTTCTAAACTGCTTACATCTCTCTGACTTTTTCTTCCACAACTATGACATACACACATAAACACACCCCCCACTGCCTTGGAGCCCACTAGCCTTAATCCTTTAATCCCTTCATCTTGAGAGAGTGTTTATACAAATGGGTTCGATGTGCTCAGCTGAATGGTGGGCTTTCGCTTAAGCCCATAATGAGCTTACCTGTCCTGTGTGGGGCTGGGTGGAAGAGCTCCCCTGGTGTCCATCCCAGGCAGTGTGTCCTTACACCTGGCCAGAAGTCTCCTGCAGAGTTCTGGGTGTGACCTTCCGTGCAGCCAGCAGCATCTGAGACCTGGGTGGGTGATGAATGGAATCTCCGGCCCGCCTGAAACGAGTGTGTGTCAGCTCGAAGATGTAGCATCCCCCCTGCACCCTCAAGATAAAAAATGACCTGGGCTCGCGAGAGCAATTAGTCTAAGAAGAGTCATTTTAGAAATTCTTGCAGTGACTTTGGAGGGCCTGGATTCATCGTGGTTTCCCTGGATTTTATGCAGACCCTGTTCTTCATGAGCAGGTGGAATTAGCAGCCAAGGTGCTGGGCCCATGGATGCATGGGAGTCACAGAGCTGGCTCTTGTCCCCTGTCTGATTCCTCTTGACCTGTCACCCACGGGCCATTTCTGACAACACCACGCAGTGGAATTTCTAAATGAAAGCCTCCCTCCCGAGGTTCTCTGAATGTGGTGAGTCTAACTGATGGATTAGTAAAATGGAAATAGGAAAGGGACAGTCGGGCCAGCTCCTAGTGTGCACTGGCGCCAGCATCTTGCTCCCCGGGTGCCCCTCCATCCCTCCTGCCCTGCAGCTCCCGCCTCCTGCACAAGTCTGTTTGCTCTGAGCAGCACGGGGCTCTCAGGCTGCTGGCAGGCCTCCTCCATTGTCACCCTGGACACTCTCCAACGTTGTCTCTTCCCTTGTTTTTCGACTCTGGACCTTAACAGAACCGCAGAACCATGAGAGCTGCCCCGTCCCTCTGTCGGCAGGCACCACGACTCTGTGTCCTGCCACCCTTCCTGACCCACCCTGACCTAGAGATGCTGATGGCAGCCAGTGTGCTCAGAAGACCCCCTCCTGCAGCCAAGCAGCCCTGCCTCCACGCTGGCTCCCCTGTGATCTGGGTGACTCCATCCACCTTTAAGCTGACCCTCCTCCACGGCCGCAGAGCCACCGGAGGGCCCCTGTCACCTCCAGAAGGCAGACGGGATGTGGACTTAGCAGGTTGGGCTCTGAAACACAGTCCCGATGCGGTGGAGAGGCTTTGGCAGCATGGAATTCGCATCTCCCACACGGGAGAGTCTGAAGGGGGAGTCCAGGTGGCCGGTGGTCTGCTCAACACAGGCAGCCCCCCTTCCCCCACTTTGTTCTGCCATCCTGTGGACTTTGCTGTTATCATGGGGTCAAGTTTGCTGACTCTGCGTGGGTTCCTGAGTGGGACACCAATGGGAAGGGAGCCTGTTGTGGCCTCAGGGCACCCACCTGCACCCCACACCTGCCATTGCACCCACATCCCATCCAGGTGGGTGTTCCAGTCAGCGTTTCATCACGGTGATCAGAAGACCTGGCAAGAGCCATTAGAGGAGGAGAGGCTTAGTTGGAGGCTCACAGTTTCAGAGGTCTCAGTCCATAGGTGGCTGGCGCCATTGCTCTGGGCCCAGGTGGGGCAGAACATCATGGCGGAAGAGTGTGGAGGAGGAAGGCAGCTCAGGGCATGGCCAGAAAACAGAGAGAGAGAGAGAGGGAGGGAGAGAGAGAGAGAGACCCCTCATCACTGACAAAATATAATCCCCGAAGGCACACCCCCAGTGACCCACCACTTCCAGCTACACCCCACCTGCCTGCAATCACCACCGGGTTAATCCACATCAGTGGATTAATGCACTGATTAGGTTCAGGCTCTCACAACCCAATCATTTCTCCTCTGAACCTTCTTGCATGATCTCACACAGGAGCTTCTGGGGACACCTCACATATAAACCATGACACTGGGATTAGTCACGTGACTCTACTTACCCACAAAGGGAAGCTGGGAGAGGTAGCATTTCTAGGGATGTGGAAACAGGTTCAGATGGACAGTTAGAAGTTTCCAACCAAATAGGAATAGGACCTATTTCAAAACCCTCAGCAGATTAAATGGAATAACACGTATTTGTGCCTAGCACACAGATAGTGCTCAATCCATGCAAATCCACTTGACTACTAGGAGAGTATTGGACAAACTCTCAGTGAGACAAGGGACTGTCAGCGGGCTGTGCCACTGAGAAGACGCACCCTGGACAGGAGACCAGGAATTCCACCCCATCATGAAAGGATCCTCAGTCCAGGTCCACTCATCTGAAACCCACGAGGCGCTCTCTGGGCTGCCAATCTGGCTGTGTCACACCTCAGCTCTTTGCTGGGCTGAGACACTTTCCACCCCACCTCGGTCCTTCCAGTGTTTTCCATTGGGGTGTGGATTCTGCTTTCCCTCATTCCAAGCACCTGGCTACTTCCCCTGCCTCCCTGGACAAGTCCAGATTAGGATGGAAACCCAACTGTCCCTTGTGCCCCTAGTGTGCCACACCTGTGTGCTCACAGGCTCTTCTTCTGCCCACAGCTGCGGGTTTGCCAAGGACTGGGACTGGGGACACCTATGCATAATCCTCTCCTCACTGCTCAGCGTGGAGTGAGAATTCAATAAATAACTAATGGAATGAAACACAAAATTTAAAAAATTACAAACATCCCTAGCAACTCCTACGCCAGTTATTGTTCTTAGCCATAAGTGACAGTAGCTTAAATGTAAGCCACTGGAGGTGACATACTGCAGCTGTATCCTACAAATGAGAAGTCAGAGAATCATAGCAAGAGGCTGAGGAATCAAGATAACCCTAGACCCGCCCTGGGATCCGGTCAGAGGTGGAAGCTGACCCCAGCCGTGACTGCAGGTCCGTGGCCAGTGCTACTGCATCCGCCCTCAGCGCCTGATTGTGAAGTAGCCACCCAGCTGTGCGGGGCTGCCTCTGGGGTTGGAAGCTGAGCCCACACCAGCACCCGAGCTGCGGAGGAACACTGTGTCTACCGTGTGCTTTGCAAAGTGCTCCCCACCCCAGGACTCAGAGAAGAGATTCTCCAACACAGGATGGGCACTTGGCCAGCATCAATCAAAGAGAAAGACAACTAACTGCTCATTCTACTCCAAACACACCACTTGCTGTTCTAACGTTCTGATTCCTTCCCCCAAAAAAGCTGGCCTAAGATGCAAGATTTCCAAGATCCCATCTTACTTTTTCTTATTCTCTCGCTTTTATGTGCAGGTATATTTCTGAAAGATTTCTTAATGAACTTGTGCATTGTGGTACCAGTCATATTTTAACCCCATCTGGATACAAAGAATTGCAAGAAGATTTGTCAAAATGTACTGATTTACAAAGGAAAGAACTTACTCATGTGTTCAGGATGAAGGAGGATACCCAGCCCTCATGTTGTAGTAGGTACGCTGTATATAATTACTTAAATAACTTATTTACGGGCTTTCCTACATGCAATACAGCACCTATCAGGGAAGAAACAAAGGGGTCTGGTTTTGTGTGTTTGTCTTCCTGCAGTATCAGTAGCATTGGGTGAAACCTGGTCAGCTCTCAGATTAACATTGCATTGATGGATTGACAATCTGTTGTGAGTGTAACTGCTAAGCACAAAAGGAAATGCTCAGACTTTATTTTTTCTTTGTGAACTTTTCTCTTGATGCATTAAATTTCTAGTGGGTACATGTTTTACTCTGCTCAGCATCACTATAACCAAAGCAGGTGACAAAGACAATGTAGAGGAGGAAATGTTCATTCTGGCTTACGGTTTCAGAGGTTCAGTCCATGGTCGGCCAACTCCATAGCTCTGGGTCGGAGGTGAGGCAGAACATCATGGTGGAGGGGTGTGGTGGGGGAAGACAGCTCAGGACATGGCAAGAAGGTAGTGAGAGAGGCCACTCACCAGGGACTAAATGTAAACCCCAGTGTCCAGCCACACCCTGCCTGCCCACAGTTAGCACCAGTTACTCCACGTCAGAGGAACACACTGATTAGTTTAAAGCTCTCATGCCCCAACTTTCTTGCATTGTCTGACACATGAACTTTTGGGGTCACCTTATATCTAAACCAGTAGGATAAGAAGAACGAGACCCTGGACTCCCCACTTCTGTCAAAGTGCTTACCCCCCTACATCTCCAATTCTGAAATTTCCTATTTTAACAAAAACCCGCCGCTCTGCTTCTCTTTCTGCTGTCCTCCAACCCAACCCCTCTGGGTTAACGTCACCATCACTCTTGTCACTTATTGATGGCTCAGTGTAGACTGTTGTCATTTTGAAGATGTTCTTGCTCACTGTACTGGGTTAAATCATGTCTCCCCAAATTTCCTGCCTACCTGGACCTCACAGGTGATCTTATTAGGAAACAGATTGCAGTCAACTTGAGATAAGGTCACATCGGGTTAGGATGGGACCCTGAATCCAATGACATGTGCCTTTCTAAGCAGAGAGAGAGATCCAAGGAAAAAGACACCCAGGGAAAGATGTCATGTGAAAGCAGAGGAAGGACTTGGGCTACCCGGCCACAGCCCAGGAATGCTGAGATTGCCAGCAACCACCAGGAGCTGGGAAGAGACCCAACGGAATCCTCCCCTAGAATCTCTAGAAGGAGTGGGACCCTCTTGGCATCTTGAGCTCACCTCCAGCCTCCAGAAATGTGAGAAAATAAATTGGTTGAGTTGCAGCCACAGTGGACGTGGTCACCTGCTAGGGCAGCCCAAGAAATCCTGCCACTTGGTCTTCCAGAAGTAGTCAGGATGCCCTTCGCCAGCCCTGTGTGAGTCTACTGCAGGTCCTCCCCAGCTGAAATCCTGCTGGGGAAAGCCACACAGCCACTCCCCTGGGCCTTCTCCCCTTTCCTCCTCCTGTCCCAGCAATGTCCTCGAGCACAACACCTGCCGCACACAATTCCACTCCTGACCTCTAGAGCACCACCCTAGGACTAGCCCTGTTTGCAAACTCACTTACCTTAAGAAAACCCTCCCTATGACCATGTTGCCTCCAGAGGACCATCTTGCTTCCTCTCTCCCTTCCACCATCCCTCTTTAAATAATGCACTTATCTGCTTCCTCTCCATCTGCCCATTCCCCATCCTCCAAATTCCTTCTGTAGGTGCTTCTCACCCTCCTTGATGTCTCAGTGGTCTTTGGTCCAATGTGCCTCCTACTTTTCCCAGAATCTCTCTGACATCCGATTCTGGGACTCTGCTGTCCTGTTCTCCTGCCTCTCCTTTTCCTGCTTCTCCTCTTCCCTCCCCTGTCCCTTAAGTGAGGCATTCGGGTGAGTTCAGATCCTCAAACCCCTCCCCAGCTTGTTTTTAGCTGATTTCCTTGATGATCACATCTATGGTCATGAATCCGTCTGTCCCCTCTGCTTTATTTATCACATACTTTGGAGAGTCCTGAATACATGCCTGAATGAATTAATCACCAAAGCCCAAATGTGCATCTGTGGGATTCATGCATTTCCAAATGTGTACAGAGCTAGGTTTCATTTATTATCTAATGCCTAGCAGAGATCTGTGTTTTTCACGTACTAAATGAATAAATGAATGAATTGATAGCTATTTTACTCAAATAGCCCATTTGCAGAGAAGCTCAATAAATCCAGCACTGAATCTACTTCCGCACCTGCACCCACAAGACAGCTCCTCCTTTCAGTTTTTACCCAGTTTCGTCGTAACAATACTGAGTTTGCAACCTTGGGTCATTTTCATTTCCTCTCTTTCTCTTATGCTGTATCAGTCTTTTGAACTCCATATCTATAAAGCATTTCAGATCTCTCTGGGATTTTTTTTTCCCCTCTCCCAATTCTCAGATTCTAGATTGGCCATTTGTTTCTGAAGTATTTTCTGTTTTCAATTCCATCTATCCTATACCTTATAATGATAACCCAAATCCTCATCTTTTATCCCTTTTCCCCAGCCCTCCTAGTGGTGTGGTTGTTGAGAATTGCAATCCTGGTGTAAGCGGGACTCAGATTGAACCCCATCTCTGCTGCTTATTGGCTAGAGATGATCTTGGCTGGTAATACCATCTTTCTGGGCCTCTTTTGTAAAATGTGGAGATAATGGGAGTGATCACACAGAGCACAGTGCCTGGTGTGTGGAGAATGTCAGTAAATATGGAGGTCATGGGGATAAGGGTGGTGGCCATGGTGGTGGTAGTGACAGGGATCAGAAGTCCGGTCCCCATCCTTTCTTGCTCATGAAGTAATCTTTCCGGAGCATCTGTAAAACTAATGACTGGACATTCACGGACAGCCCGTCATATCTCAGGAGAAAGAACCAAGAATAGATCAGTCTGAAGGATGCTAAAACCATCAAAGAATCACTGATGGTACAGATTGAACTGTGGAAGAATGCAGTAATCTTTGGAGATATTAGAGAGGGGCATGAATCATAGCACTAGAATGAGAATGGATTCTTAGGTTGCAAACTTGAAAAGCTGCTATTTCTCTATTCCCTTGAATTCAGTCACATCCAAGTAGCTTGCTCTCGCCAACCAATTGTGAGCCAAGATGACCTCTGTTACTTCCAAATGGAAATATTTAACTGCCAACACGTTTCTCCAAACTTGCCCTGCTAGGCAAAGCCTGTCCTTCCACCTTCAGCAATACTTAGTGTGAGCAAGAAATCATTTGCTGATTTTCTAAGCCATTGCAATTGGGGTTGCTCATTACTGCAGCACAACCCAGTCCATACTGACTGTCCGGAGTCAGAGACCCAAGCCAGGGAGGGAGATGCTGTGGCCTCAGAGAATCTCCTAGGCACCTTGAGTTATTTGCTTAATAAAGTGGGTTGCAGATGTTTGGAGATGAATGAAGTGATAAGAGCTTAGGGGTTTTCTCTTGAAGGGGTAGTGGCCCTGACATAAAAGCAGGGAGCCCACAGGGTGTGGAAGCTCGGCTCTCTCCAAGGCGTCCTTAACTACTCCACTCCTGCTCGGAGCCTGGAGCAGGGTTTCCTGCTGGCTCACCCCTGCTCACCTCCTGTCCACCCGTCCTGCCTCACCTCCTCCAGTTACCTATCAGGACTCTCCCCATAACACCGCCATGTTTCCCTCTTCACATGTCACGTTCACGGCTCCCTCTGCCATTTAATCTCTCACCCTCATACCTTTGTCTGCAAATGGGAAAAATCCACTCTCAAGGATGCCTTCCATTCCCCAGTGGGAAGTTGGAGCCCCTCTTCCTATGTCCCCATGGTGAGTTATGAATACTTCACTTATTCATTATTTTTGAGGGGTGGAATTTGCATTTTTTTAAATTTTTTTGAATTAAATTAGCTTTTTACTGTCTTAGCTTTTTTGCTTCTGTGACCAAAAGAACTGACAAGAACAATTTTAGAGCAAGAAAATTTATTTTGGCTCATG
This sequence comes from Glaucomys volans, assembly GCA_020662805.1. Lineage (NCBI taxonomy): Eukaryota > Metazoa > Chordata > Mammalia > Rodentia > Sciuridae > Glaucomys > Glaucomys volans. The sequence goes on from JAJEJO010001114.1 coordinate 16,222, forward strand.
TTTCAGAGGTCTCAGTCCATAGATGGCCAACTTGCTCTGGGCCCAAGGTGAGGCAGAACATCATGGCGGAAGGGCGTGGCAGAGGAAAGCAGCTCAGGACGGGGCACCAGGAAGCAGAGAGAGAGCTTCATTCATCATGAACAAAACACATACCCCAAAGGCACACCCCCAGGGACCCACCTCCTCCAGCTACCCACACCTGCCTACCATTACCAGCCAGTTAATTGTGAACTCATATCAGTGGATTAAGCCATTGATGAGGTTACACCTCTCAGCATCACTTCACCTCTGAATGTTCTTGCATTGTCTCACATGAGCTTTTGGGGAACACCTCATCTCTAAACCATAACATTAAATGACACATAAAAACATAAAAATTATACATATTGATGGACTACTCTGTGATGTTTTGATACCTGTGTGCATTGTGTGATGTTGAATTCAAGTTAAACAGATTTAGCTCATCAAACATCATTTTTTACAGTGAAAACTTTCATCTTCCTCCTTCTAGCTTTGTGAAAGATGCAGCATGTTAGCATCATCTGCAGCCAAGCTGCACCAGAGAATACCACAGGTACTTAATCTATCATAACTTAGTACCTGCTGATCAACCTCTCCCCACTCTCCCTCACCTTTAGCCTCGCCAGCCTCTGGTAACCACTGCTCTACTCTTGACTCTGATGAAATCAGCTCTTTCAGATTCCACACATGATCTCATTCACATGGTCCTTGTCTTTCTGTGCCTGGCTTGTTTCACTTAGCATAATGACTACGAGGTCCATCCATGTTCTTGCAAGTGGCAGAATTTCTTTTTATGGCTGAATAGTATTCCATTGTGTAGACGTACCATGTTTTTTCATTGTTCATTTCTTTAGTTGATGGTCACTTTTGTGGTTCCCAATTCTTGGTTATTGTGAACAGGGCTATAATGAACATGGGAGTATAGATCTTTTTTTGAACACTGACTTAATTTTCTTTAGATATATACCCAGGAGTAGGATTGCTGGATCATATGGTAGTTCTATTTTAATTTTTGAGGGATATCTATGGTGTTTTCCATAATGGTCATACAAGTTTATATTCCCACCAACAGTGTGGAAGGCCTTCCTTTTCTTTGCATCCTTGCCAGCAGTTCTTATCTTTAGTCTTTATGATAATAGCCATGCTCACTTGCTCACTGGGGTGAGGTAAAATCTCATTGTTGTTTTGATTTGCATTTCCCTGATGATCAGTGATATTTATCATTCTTTTTCATGTACCTGTTGGCCACTTGTATGTCTTCTTTTGAGAGATGTCTATTTAGATGTATTGCACATTTTTAATCAGACTATTTGGTTTTGTTGTTGTTGAGTTCTTGAAGGTCTTGTGTATTCTGAATATCTACCAGATGTATATGTTGTAAATATTTTCTCCCATTTTGTAGGATGTCTTTTTACTCTATTGATTGTCTCCTATGGTTGATTCCTTTGTGTAAAAGATTTTTAGTTGGACTTCATATTATTTATACAATTTTCTTTTTGCTTCCTCTACTTTTGGGACCTTGTCCAAAAAAATCACTGCCCATTTCAACATCCTGAAGCAGTTCTCCTGTATTTTCTTTTAGTATCTTTATAGTTTCAGGTATTACACTTCTTTAATCTATTTTACTTTGTGTAACTGCTGAGAGACAGGGATCTAGTTTCATTTTGCAACATGTGGATGTCCAAATTTACTAGCATCATTTATTGAAAAGACTACTCTTTCTCTAATGAATGTTTTTGGCACCTTTGTCAAAAATCATTTGGATGTAAATGTGTGGGTTTGCTTCTGGTCTATGTAGTTCAGGTGGTGTATGTGTCTGTTTTTGCCTTTGCTGCACAAGAAACCAAAGCAAGAATCGATAAATGGGATGAATTCAAACTAAAACAAATTTTCTTAGCCAAGGAAACAATTAATAATGCAAAAAGAGAGCCTACAGAGAGGGAGAAAATCTTTTCCACACGCACTTCAGATAGAGCGCTAATCTCCAAAATTTATAAAGAACTTAAAAAACTTTACACCAAAACTACAAAGAACCCAATCAATAAATGGGCCAAGGAACTGGACAGACACTTTACAGAAGAAGATAGACAGGCGATCAATAAATATATGAAGAAGTGTTCAACATCTCTAGTCATTAGAGAAATGCAAATTAAAACAACTCTAAGATTTCATCTTACGACAATTAGAATGGCTACTATCAAGAACACAAATAATAATAGATGTTGGCATGGCTGTGGGAAAAAAGGCACACTTTTACATTGCTGGTGGAGTTGCAAATTGGTTCAGCCACTCTGGAAAGCAGTGTGGAGATTCCTCAGAAAACTTGGAATGGACCCACCTTTTAACCCAGCTATCCCACTCCTCAGATTATACCCAAAGGACTTAAAATTAGCATACTACAGTAACACAGCCACATCAATGTTTATAACAACTCAATTCACAATAGCTAGACTGTGAAACCAACCTAGATGCCCTTCAACAGATGAATGAATAAAGAAACTGTGGCATATATAGACAATGGAATACTATTCAGCCATAAAGAAGAATAATATTATGGCATTTGCAGATAAATGGATGGAATTGGAGAATACCATGCTAAGTGAAATAAGCCAATCCCAAAAAATCAAAGGCCAAATGTTTTCCCTGATCAGTGGATGATAATATATAATCGGGTTGGGGGGGTGGGAGGGTGAGAGAAGAATGGAGCAACTTTAGATTATGTAGAGGGAAATGAGAGGGAGGAGGGGGTGAGGGTAGGAAAGATGGTGGAATGAGACAGACATCATCACCCTATGTACATGTATGATTACATGAATGGTATGAATCTACATCATGCACAACTGTAGAAATGAAAAGTTGTACCCCATTTGTGTACAATGAATCAAAATGCAGTCTGTAAAAATTTAAAAAATAAAATAAAAGAAGAAAATAGAAAAAAATGAAAATAAAATAAAATCATATCACCTGTAAGCAGTGACAGTCTGACTTTCCCTTTTCCAATTTGGATGCGCTTTTCTCTTTCTATTGCCTGACTACTACTCTGGCTAGGACGTGCAGAACTACGTCGAGTGAAAGGGAGGAAATGGGCATCGTTGTCTGGCTCCAGATCTCAGGAGAGAGTGCTTCCGCTACTCCCCGTTTGGGAGAACGCTAGCTGCTGGTGCACTGTGAATGGCCCTAATGTGTTGAGTTATGTCCCTGATCGCCCCAGCGTTTTGATCATGAAGACCTGATGGGCTTTATCACAGCTCCTTCTGTATCTATCCCACGGAGCTGTCATTTGTCCTTCACTCTGTTGACGTGGTGCATCACAGTTACTGAGTCGCATTTGTGGAAATTCCTGCATCCCTGGGATGAGTCCCCTTGATCATGAGGGATAATCTTTCTAATGTGCTGTTGGGTCTGCCTTACTGGTGTTTTCTTAAGGATGTTCACATCTGTGTTCATCCAGGATGCTGGCTTCAGTTTTCCTTTTGCTATTTATTTGTGTCCTTATCTGGGTTTGGTATCAGGGTGATGCTGGCCTCGGAGAATACGTTTGGAAGAATTCCTTTCCCTTTGATTGTCAGAATAACTTAAGCTCCTTGTTATTTGTTCTTTAACTGTTTGGTAGAAGGCAGCGGCGAAGCCATCTGGTCCTAGCTGATCTTTGATGGGAGAGTTTTTTTTATTACTGGTTCAATCTTGTTACTTGTTATTAATCTGCTTGCATCTGCTATTTCTTCATATTCAATCTGCAAAGCATGCATGCATCCAGGAACTTGTCCATTCCCTCTCAATTATCCAATTTGCTGGTGTGGACCTTCTATGAAAATCTCTAATGACCCTTTATATTTCTTTGAGATCCATTGTAGTTTCTTCCTTTTCATCTTGGATTTTAATTTGAGTCTTGTCGATATTTTTTAGTCTCCCTGAGAGTTTGTTTATCTTTTCAAAGAACCAAATCTCTGTTTCATTGATCTGTCGTATTGTCATATTTTAATCTCAATTTCTTTGTGGGCTCACTTCCTCCAAAGTAAGTTTTTGAAAAGGTGCCCTTTCGGTACCAAAGTAGTTATTTATTCACACGCAATTTTTGCACTTTAATTGGAAAATCATAACTAGGCTATGTTACATCATCCAAAAGTAGATTTAAATAAGCGCTGCTGCTCACGGACTGCCCGGCTGTCACCAGAAGAACGGGGCAGAATACAGGCAGAAGTAAGGCCACCTGCTCGCTCCTAATGTCGGTGACATCTTCGCTTCTCACCACCTTATCTTCCCAGAAATACAAATGTCTCGTGTTTTGAAGGAAAGAGTCAAGTCTATAGAGATTTAGCAATTCAGCAAGAGGATGGCTTCTCTGGTGGAAAAGGTACACTGGTTCTCAGAGACGCACAGTCGTGGAAACCTGAAGAGCAGCATGAGGGTCCGTCCTGGACTCCACAAGCCTCAGCCCTCGCCAGACTCCAGGACCTGGAATCAGCCATGCTGTGGGCAGCCTGAGAAGAGTGGGTAGAATTAAGAAGAATGGATGTCTCCACTGACCCTGAGCATGGAAGAGAAAGACGGGAAATGTGTGAATTATTAGCAGAGTAGAGAGGCATTTTATTTAAGAACCCCATCTTCCCAGCTCTGCCTGAGGGGTTCACTCAAGCTGCAAAAATAAATAAATAAACAAACAAACAAACATATGGATCCAAAGCTCAGGACCCTCAGGAATCATCATGGTGTGTGCCAGGGAACCACAAAATCATCACGAAAAGAAGGCAAAGGGGGAGTCCCAACTTGTAAACCATTAGGCCCCTGGATGTCTGCCCTCCTTCATGGTGAGGGGCAGAAGAGGAGCCTGAAATGGATCCCAGCTCTGCCCGAGCAGTGCTCTGATAGCAAGGCCATGCTTCCAGGAATCAAGTTCAAGGTTGGGTTTGGATTTGTTTGGTATTCGTGTCCACCAACAGGTAAAAGACAGTTGTGTGCCAGGCGCGGTGGCGCACGCCTGTAATCCCAGCACTTGGGAGGCTGAGGCAGGAGGATCGCAAGTTCAAAGCCAGCCTCAGCAACTTAGCGAGGCCCTGAGCAACTCAGTGAGACCCTGTCTCTAAATAAAATACAAAATAGGGCTGGGGATGTGGCTCAGTGGTGGAGTGCCCCTGGGTTCAATGCCCAGTACCAAAAGAAAGACAGTTACGTTTCAAGTCCTAAAACTGCAAAGGCCGCAATGCCAGTTGTGGAAGGGAAACAGACAGAAAGGAGGGGAGGGAGGGAGGAAGAGCGAAGGGAAATCGCTGTGTCTTGGCCCCTAACTCAGGCCCAGGGAAGGAGGTCCCTCTGGAAGTACAGGAATGGCCGCTCCCACCACGGGTCACCTGCTGTCCCCAGGTCTGTGCGTCAGGCCTGTCTGATTCCCGAGGGCGTCCCTGCAACAGCCCCCCAGCCAGGCGTGCTGCAGTGGGAGAGGCTGGGAGAGAGGCTGGAACTCACACAGGTGACCCTCCCCCTCTAGGTCACACTGGGGGTGTGGCAGTCAGAGTCTGGTCCCCACCTCTGTCCCACTGCAGAGACAGGTTTTAAGAGAGAGTCCCCAGCCTCAGCCTGCTGTCATTTGGGCTGGGTAAGCCCTGCTGCCAGGCACAGGGTCCTGTGGGATGCGTAGCGGCATCTTGGGTGTCAAGCTCTAGAGGCCAGTAGCACCCCCACACTCGGTTGTCACAACCAAAAATGTCTCCTGACCCTGACACCTGACCCCAGGGAGGGCAAAATGGCTCTAGACTAGTTTCACTCAGGAATGTAGAATCTGGCCAGATGCTAGTGGCCAGAGAGTGACCTTCAGGAGCTGGCGCCAGAATGCAAATCAGCCCGGTCACCAAGCACACGCTGCGTCTACCGTCTTTCCTCAACAGCAGGGCATTTCTGGTGTAGGAAGCCGCGTGTGGCTTCTCTTTCTGGGCCTCTTCTCCATCTTGACCTGCACCAGGGCTGTGAATGGGGCTGCCCCAGGTGATTGTGGTCGGCTGCATCCCCCAAGCGGCAATGTGGTGATGTTCCAAAATGATTGACAGGTCCAAAATGATTGACAGGTCCAAAATGATTGACAGGTTATTTCTTTTAAAGAGGCATTTCTCCTCAATCTTGTATTGGGCAGATGTCAAACGCCGCTGGTCACTGGCAGAACATCATCGTCAAGCCGAGCTCACTAAATGGCTCTCGGGTTTGGTTGAGCATCGTTTTGCATTTCCTGTTCCTGACCTTCAGGTTGGCAGAGGGTGTTCCTGATGGTAAGATCGCAGCCCAGCTGGGCAGCCTCGGTCACGAATCCCACTCTAGCTGCCCAGCAACGGGGACCTGGGTGCCCACTGCCCTCCCTCTCTCCCACCAGTCCAGTCCCTCTGATATCAGCTGCGTGTCCCCTTGCCCTCCTCCACACTGTCATCATCTGTCACACACACTGAGTGGCAGAGCAGCAGCAGGGGCACCGATGACCAATAATGGGATGCTTGTTGTTTACAAAGCACTAATTAAGCTCTGCATGTGCATTAGCTCGGGTGGTCTTCAGTCACCCTCCGAAGCCAGCATTGTGTAGAGATCTGAGAATCAAAGAGGTCAGGACTGTGATCATTACCTTGGCTGGAATCTGCCCCAAATAGAACTCCGACATCTATTGCTCTTTTCTTTAACTTTCCATCATAAAGAATTTCAAACATAAACTGAAGAGTGGAGTCAAGCTCATTAGTAAGTCAGTTATAATTATTACCAACTTGTGGGCAGCTCTGCTCTATCACCCAATCCACTTGTGTCCCGTGTGAGTGTGGAGCGAATCCCATGCACCGTCTTAAGCACGTCAGCTTATGTATCAAGAAGTCAAGGACCGTGAGTCCCAAGTCCTCATGAGACTAAAATGTCCTGTCGCCAACATCCTCCTGTCAGTAAATATCAATTGCATCACGGAGGTTAGGACCGTTTCTTTTCCTATTTTATGATTGGCTAGCTTGCATCAGATTCCAGGTAAAATTCGCTGTGATCAGCTGGTTATGACTTTCAATCTCTTTTCATCTCCCTTCATATTTGCAGTCTATTCATTGAAAAAGAAAATGGTCCACCCAGTCCTAGAGAACAGTGTCGCTGTCACATCTTATTTATTTATTTTCAGTCCCTTGAAGGTGGAAAACCACCCTGAAACCATTCTGAGCTCTTGTTCAGTGACGTCAGTGTGGACTGTCCCCTGCTCTGGACTATGCTGATGGTGACCTAGTAGTGTCCTTTGTGAGCCTCTGTTCTGTCTTTCCCGTACAATGTGGGTCGATCCAAAGCTGGAGGAGACTCAGGGTCAGCTCTTGGGTCAGGACATTCTGTAGATGCAGGGTCATATTCGGCCTGGCCAGACACGGGATTGGTTCTATTCTGTTGTTTTCCCTCCATGAATTTTGTCATTAGCTGTCATGTTCTGTCCAGGTCCTTCACTTCAAAGAACTCAGTTCACGCATCTCTTTGGGGTCATAAAGTAAATGTGAATGAACACACAGCAGCGATACTGGATAAGCGATTTCTACCATGATGTGAGTGGGACCCAAGGACGGGCAGGACTTTGAGGTGGGGTCAGAGGTGGAGGCTCCACTGGGAAGGAGCCCGTGAACTGAACTCCAGTGGAAGGGAGCTAAGGACGTCCTCTGTAAACCTGGGCATGGGTGTGGCAGGTGTGGAAGGCCAGGGAGGTGAGTAGGGGGCAGCAGGGGTGAGGGGCAGAAGGTCATGGTGGGCTTAGCCCGCACCTTAGGGGAATCAGGAGATCTTTAGGAATCCCTTTTGATTGAGTGACAACAGCAAAGCAGTGACACTGAGCACATTTGTTTATCTGGTCCTCAGAGCAACACCTCTGTTCAAGGGTCAGTAGTCTCCATTTCATAGATGAGAGAAAGAAGTCCCAAGTCCGTCATTCCCCCTGCTCCAGTCCACCCAAACTGTAAATGCCCAGGCAAGGATTTGAGCTGTTCTGGGTCCTGTGAGCACAGATACCCCAAAAAGGAACACCTACCTGGCGGTGACCCCAGTTTTGAGTTGGTGACCCAGGCATCCCTCGCCGAATGTCCCAGGGTTGGGGACTGCAGTGTGATTCACATCCCAGGAAGGACTAGCCCACTGCCCGCTTGCTTCAGGTGCTGCTTCTGCCCCAGATCATTTAATAAAAGATGTTTTAAAAGGAAAAAATAATCAGAGGTAGCAAAATAGCAATCTTGAGACAAAAAGGAAAGAAGTAAATAAATTGTCCCTTGGGTCAACGCAGTTGTTCTGACTGATGGTCAGTCTGGCGCTGTGTTCTGAGAGGAAGAGGGAATGTGCTGGGTCCCGCGAGGTCACGCTGTCCTGTGCTAGCTGATCCCGCTCCTCTTTCCCTGGCCACCAGTCTGGGCAGGGGGTGACCCAGGCGCAGGACCTGGACCTGGAGGATGGAGGCTCTGGCAGCCTCTGCTCCTCGGTGACTGTCCCACTGTTGGCTCTCCATCCACGAGAGCTTGGGAATCTGGGAATTAGGAGGTAGGGATTGAGGGTTGTGGGTAACCCGCCCCAGGAAGACCCTTCACTGGGGAGGCTGGAGATGCGTCTGCATCTTCCAGGAACCCGTCTCTCTTGGGGGAAAGCCCTGCTGCTGGTGACTGGACTCTCCTTGTTTGGTCTCCTTTAAGGTTAGGATGGGGTCATTTTAATCCTATTAATCCTATTAGTGCAAGATGGGGAGGGGGTGACATAACCATTGTGGAATAGGCAGATTTAAACCTGCAGTGAGAAACCTAAATTCAAGGCAAGGAGCCAGTGTCCCTGGGATCATTTGAAGGGGAAGAGGACTCAGTAATGGAGGCCCAGACACACCAGGCCAAGTGGTCAGAGGCTGTGGTCAGAGGCTCATGAAGGTTATTCCACAGCTATGCAGAATGCACGACAGGGGATGGCTCTCGGAGACCTGAGTGGTGTCAACTCCATGACACCATGAGAAGCGAAAACCATCTTTGGACTCTAGAGTCAAGTTCTCTGAGGCTCAGGAATACCTAGGTACGACCCTGTTTCCATATGCACTCCCTCTGCCTGATGTATTTCCTCAGCCTGCTTCGTCCTTAGTGGGAAGGATTCCTTAAGTGGACCATCTGGAAACAGATTCAAGGAGAATTGTAAATTCTGGATGGTTCACCTGCTTTTTTTAAAAAATGGAAAGGTGCTGTCCCTTGTCAGTGTTGGAAAGTGTTGTATTTGAAAATAAATCTACAGCAAAGGAAAGGAGAGAGCTCAAGGGTGAAGATCTCAGGGACAGGCGGAGCAAGCAAGAGAACAGATAAGTGGTAATTAAAACCAGAAGAGCTCATTTGAATGTGATGGTTCTTAAGGAATGAAAGAACTAAGAAAAGAATTTGGGACACACTTGGTCACAAAGAGGGATTGAAGAATGAGACTTTGGGAGAGAAAACAAGTTCAGATACTTAGGGACGTCTCATTTTTCAAATATAAGTTACCAGGACAGGAGGCTGGTTGTGTGGGGCTTACAGGTATGTTCCTTTGAATTCTTTGCTTCCTATCTGTGTAAAAAAATGGACAATTGCATGTCAGAATTAATGTGTCCCGTGCATTCACTCTAGCAATCAAATGTCCATAATGTCGTCAGCATCTGTCATTTGCTTAACTCTTCAACTTTGCAAAAATACAATTTTGATGAATCACCAAAAAAAAAAAAAAAAAAAAAAAGGAAAGGAAATAGAGAAGAAACTCATATATCAATGCTGCCTATCCCTGGCCCTCTGTCGCCACCAACTAGTTAACACAATTCATTAAATGACCAAACATCCCTGTGAGCTGGTTGAGAGATGATAGGTATTTTTTTTTTCTTTGAAGACCAAGTCCTGCAAATAAATTTTAAGAAATTTCTCATGTGCTCAGAGCTAATGTTATTGGCAAAAATGGAGCACGCCAGGAACACCTCTCCCCTTGGCTGCCCAAGCCGCCATCTCCGTTCTCCAGACACCTTTGCCAGTTCATACCCAAATGTTGGTAAGTCTGTGAGAGCGGGCCACCATGGTGTGTCTGAATTTTACATGTGATTAGACTAAGGTGAGTAGTGAAGTCTAGAAATAGCCAAGAAGACAGGCTACAGAAATAAGTTAACAACACTGATCACAATATAGGAGCTAAGCAGGGTTACCTAAGAAATGGGGCAATGCAGAGAAAAATAAAGAAACAAGCCAACCTGTGGACCTTGAGCTCCAAAGGCGGAGTTCAGTACCACCCCAAAGGCCAACTCTCTCCAATGGACAGTTGCAAGAGGCTGGATTTCTCTGGTTCGAAGTAGCAGTCTGAAACTTCCCACATCTATTCTTTTTCCTTAGTTCCATCAGTTTTGCATCAGTGGTTTTAGGCAGTAAGAGGGGACCATGAGGTATCCTGTAAACAGAGGCAAGTGACTTCATTATTCCTGTAAGAACATTTAAGCACGTGAATGATACACACACATGCTAAAATTTAAGGGGAAAATGGTCTCTTGCAGGGTCTCTCAAATTCAAGAATTTCCCCCAATAAGCATATAGTAACATTTTATTAAATGAACTTAAATATTTATATTGCACTTGGTCATTCTTTAAAAGCTACCAAAGTCAACACTTTAAGTAGCTGGAGCGTGCAGATCTACTGCTAAAACAAACTGTAATTTGATTGATTATGGAAAGACATTCCCCTGTCACATCTTCTGAGAGTGACCCCCACCCCCAAGTTGATAATGTGAACTGGGCAAAAAATATTGATTCCAGAAATGAGCATTGGAAATGTGATTTCCAATGATTCTAAGAAATTGGTCATCAGAATTCTCGATTATGGAGGAATAAATAAAGCAGCTCCGATTTAATCTGTGAAAGGAGCATCCTCACGTCCGGAGGGGAAGAGCCGGAGGGAGCGGTGCGGTGTGTAAGGTTGGTGACTGGCGCCCTCCAGTGGTCAAACTTCAGAAGGTTTCATCCCGAGAAATTCAAAGTATCTTCTGTTTCAAAATCTCACAGGCTTTAGCTTGTGCTCTGTCATGTACTGTGTGCTCCCAAAATGCCAGATCCGGAGGTTCTTTAAGAGTAGGTTTTTGGTGTTTTTTTTTTTTATAAGGGAGAATACTGAGACATAGGTGGTGAGTTGACTTCACAGAAAGCATTTTAGTATGACACTTGCCATTTATCACACACCTTTGTGATGCTTGTCTTTGGTGTTGAAGGAAAGATACATCCCAAAGGAGCAGCCCCGCTCTTCTCCTCCTGATGGAGAAGCCACCGTCCTGCCTGGTGATCGGGGTACCCCTGGGAAGTGGTGGCCATGGGGTCACTGACACAGGTCTGACTTGGGTTTCCTAACTATGCTCTGGGACATTCATTCTCTCTCTTATTTTAAAGTCTTCCCTTGCACCCAAGAGGACATCCTGATCCTCCCTGGCTTCTGATCTCCCACAGGGGCTCCCCTACTTCCTCTGAGATCCCCTGCTCAGCAATTACCCATGGCTTCCCTTCCCTCGGGTCTAGGGAGTGGACAAGCCCACTGACCTACCAGGGAGTCCCAAGTCACCTCTCCATCCTGGAGGATTTCCATAAATTCCAAGACAGACTTAGCAGAATTGTGATTGTTTTCACATTTCCAAATCTGGTGTTAATTTTCCCATTGGGAGTTTTGACATAAATGTACCATTTCATAGGAAGATTACTTTTTAAAGTTTTGCTCCACCTGTACCCAGAGAAGATGAGCATGTTCTCCCTGGAGCTTGCCAGCGCGTCTCTCTGACTGTAAGTCTAACTTCATGGAGGTGGGATGACACTGAACATCTGAAATTACAGAACATCAAAAGTCTGAGTCCTTCTTTGATGTGCCACATGAACCAAATGGTGGGTCAGCCCCTTCTGCGAGAGTACAAAATAGAGGACTTTGATGGCACTAAACAAGGAAGTGATCTTGTGCACAAAATCCTGTTAGGACTGAGGACAGCATTTCATTGGAACATGTGATTAGAAGGCTGCATACGGTCTCTGTGGATCAGATTCAAAGCACATGGATTTTAACTGCATGGAAAGACTGTAGACTCCACACCTCTGCATCATGGATTGGGGGCTATTTATTTACAGATTGATTGACTGATACTGGGGATTGAACCCAGGAGCATTTAACCACATCCCCATGTCCCCAGTCCTTTTATTTTATTTGGCGACAGAGTCTCACTAAGTTGCTCAGGATCTTGCTAGGTTGGTGAGGCTGGCCTTGAACTTGCAATCCTCCTGCCTCAACCTCCCAAGTCACTGACCACTGTGTCAGGCTAGGATGGGGTCCATTGTTACAGTGAAAATCCCCTCAGAACGGAGCCTGGGACGTGAGGACCTGTCTCTTTGGATGCCCCTGTTCACTAGAGATAGTTTTCACCCTAGTGATTTTAGCAACTCTTCCTATTATTTTATAGTACCTGGAGGAATTGGGAAAAGCTAATCATGGATTAAGCTCGTTATCCTTCTCATCGCAGTTGACCTGCTTCCCTCTGTGTTTGCAGATAGATAAAAGCACTTCAGCAGAGTTTCAAGTGTAAATCAGAAGCAACCATTTTAAGGAGAAAATACCCTCAATACTTTCTCTCCATCGGTTTCCTAGCCTTCTTCTCAATACAGTCTGAGAAAAGACTCCAGCCAACATCACTCAGTGTCCATTGCCTGGCTGTGCAGGGGACTTAAGTTCCTCGTCTCCCAATCTGCCACCTTTCCATCATGCCAAGTTGGGAGGTCAATTGTGGTGATTCTCCCCTGACAAATAAAAAGTCCCTCCCCGTGGCTGCAATAGTTTAACTGGAACCTATTCCTTCACAGAAAGGGACTGTCCAGAATCGGTACTCTCACACTAAGGAGTCACATCCGCAAAGCGGTGGTACAGTTTAAGACCAAAATTTTCAAATTTATCATAGCAATTGATTTCATTGCTAAAGGAAATAGGCAAAAGTTTGGATTTGTTACATGAATCCAATACCGGTATGCATACAATGGCCTCCTTCATCATCTCTTTCTACTACATCATTCTGAACCTGTCTTTGGTCACAAGCAGTTTTGAGGACCCTCTATTTCCCCTTCATCCCCAACTCCTCAGCACCCAGGAACTAACTGTGGTGCCCAGTTCCAAGGGATTCCTTGACTTGGGTTTGGAATACTTAATCTACATCAGTTCTCAATGAGGGCAGTTTTACCCTTTTGGAGGACATTGAGCAAAATCTAGAGACAGGTTTGATTGCCACAACTGGGGCACTGAGGTGCCACTGACGTAGAGGGACGTCATCTTCAAGGAATAGCTCCTAAAGAGTGCCCCCTACAACTGAATCTGTTCCTGTTCAAATGTGGACAGGGACAAGGTTGGGAAATCTGCTCCAGATCTGCCCTGACCCAGCAGCCCCTGGCCAGTCTGGCCGCTGAGTGCTGAGTAGTGAGGCTGGCCTGAACCCAGATGCACCGGAAGTGCAAACTACATACTGATTTCAAAAACTTCCCATGAAAACAGAATCATCTCACACATAAGGTTTTGTGTTGATTATGCATTAAAATAATGTTTTGAATCTCTTTGGCTGAAGTTGATTCTTGAAATCAACTCCACCTGTTTGATTCAGCAACTGCTGGAAAACCTAAAGCTCCTCAGGTAGCCCCCAACTGCAAGTCACCTATCAATTTCTGCAGGACAGAGGTGCTCTAGATGCTGTATGAAATTGAATTAGTGGAAACTAAGATTATAATTCGAAAGCAGTGGTCAGCCAACAGGAGCCTGTGACCTCAATCCAGGCTCCCACCTGCTCTTGTAAATAAAGTTTTATTGGTAGAAGCACATTTTCATGCCACAATGTCAGAGTGGAGTAGCCATGAGGAAGGTTGGATGGCCAATACTTAATATCTGACTCCTTACAGGAAAAGCCTGCAGCCCTGCAACTGCAGATGTGCCCACTAAGTGGGTGGGGTAAATGTTGGCATCCTGACGTGGCGATGTTTTCATATTTAAAGTAAGCAAATCTGGGGTATTTGAAGAAGAGGTGGATGAACAGATGGGGAACAGCTAGAGCAGAAGATGCTAATTGGCTAAGCCGACCTGATATGACTGCATGTGACAGTCCCATTAAGTCCCATTTCCTGTCCCATTAAGAGGAAATGTGCTCTCTGCCCAGGAGAATGAAGAGGATGCTGTCACGTGTTCCAAGTGGATCATGGATTCAGCCAGCGATATTTATTGAGCACCTACTGCCCTCCAGTCATTCTCTAGGATGGAGCTGCAGCAGAGAACAAAGGAGGCCCAGTCTTGGCTCTCCTTGGCTTGCATCGACTGGCATAGCGAGAACATCAGGCAGAGGAATCTCTGACCTGTCAATCAAGGCCAAATGCAATGAAGCAAAGAACAAACTTATAGGCTAATGCATGTTGTAGTGGAGGAGAAGTGATTTATTCAGGGTGATAAGGTCATGGAGGTAGGTGACGTTTGAGATTGGGGAAAACAGTTCTTGGTTTTCCCTGGGGACCATTTGATAGAATGCATTTAAGCCTTAACTGTGACCCGGTCATTCTACCTGGATTTATTTAATATAAACAATTATTGAATTAAGCCTGCTGAAATATGTGTAGAAGAATGCTTCCCGAAGAATCTTCCTCATAATTAAAAACTACTTAATTATTCAACTAAATTTATTAATATAAAAATGTTCATAGCATAGTAAATTTTTGAGGCAAAAAGAAATCATAATCTAAGTCTTATAAAAATATTGTGATTAGGGGGAAAAGTCTCCCAAGTCTTTGCACAAATATTAGGATAACTAAAGGGTAGAGTTTTAGGTGTGCCTTACACGCTTTTTTATACATCTGGGTAGTACAACCCATAAATAAATAGTTACAAAAAAGGAAAGAGGGTGTTTTCCCCAAAGTATGCAAATGTGCAAAATGATTGCCATCAGTGTCCATGACAGTGTCTCACTGAATTGTTGGAGACAGCTGGACAAGAAGTGAGAGGAATGACTACATAAACAAGGAATTGGCTTTCTAAAGAAGCCCCATAGCTTCCGGAATGCCCCCAGAGAACTAAAGCAAACCCACTCAATTCCTCTCCCTGTCGCCTATGGAATGGTCCAGAGATGTCAGCGGATGGAGGGGCCCCTCCAGGGAACAGCGCTCCCTTACCAAGTGCAGTGGAGATTCCAGATGCTTCCCAAGCCAGAACTCTGAAGGTCCAGTGTTTCTCAGGGTGGCCCTGGGTCCCCTGTGGAGCATTACTCAATAATGGTGCATGATGTGTGGGAAGAGGAAGAAGGTCCGTCCTTAAAATGTGTAGTCTTGACTTTGATGCCCGAATGTGCCCGCTTCCGAGGCTGCTTGATTCAATCTTATGCAGACCAATCTCTTTCCCTCCTGATTGCTCACGTTCTGCAGAGGGGGGAAAAAAATCACTGCTGAAGATCTAGAGGGACTTACGTCTGGTCAGAGCCCGAGGGAAAAGACAAGGGAAACTGGGATTGTCTAATCAGCGGGTAATTATGAATAAACCCCAATTGTCCTGAGGGGCCCATGGAATCAAGGGGCCATCAGCCTACTTCTGAATATTGCCGAGGGTTTTTTCCTGAAGACTGACACAGCCCAGTTTCCTCTTCCTGGAGAAACACTCTGGGCCTGGGCATGTTTTCCCACCCACAGGTTAAAAGATACTAAAAACAAGCAAAAATAAACAGCTGCCTGTTTTGGAAACCAGGATCGCCCAGCAATTAAAATGGTGCACTGGTCAAGTTGCATGACTTCCTCCTTCACTTCAATTCAAGACCTTCTCCCTCCTGTGTCCACCATGACGGCTAATGGATCATGAATAAGCCCAATCCCAAGCATTCCCCACCTGGTCAAATCTACCTTGAGCCTCCTAAATACCCTTGTCCCTTGCCCTCTCTGAGTCACTGCTCTGTTGGTGGCTTCCCAAGGAGATTGGTCTGATCCACTTTGTTTTCTGAGTCAGCAGCTCCTTCTGATGGCCTTTGAGATACAGAAGATTAGGACGCCAGGGTTTCCACTAATGGAGGCTGGCCTCTCCCACCCAGCCTGGCAGGCGTGTGGCATGGGATTCTTGAAAATTCTTTCAGGCTTCCGTGTGCTCCGTTCAAGAAGAGCCTCAACTTCTCTTACTTCCAACTCAGGCTCTTGGCAAATATCCCCACCCAAGCTTGTATTTATAGAAGTACCCGGAAGAAAACTTAAAGAAAAAAGAACAATCAAATCTATAGATCTTTCTGTAAGATTCCCTCCTCATGTAAAGTCTAGAGAGGTTGATGAGTGGTGGCAGCTCAGTTTCACTGTCTGTGAATCTCTGAGCATCTGTGGGGATGGGTTCCAGGAGCCCCCAGACACCAGAGTCTGTGCAGACTCAAGGGGTGGGCAAATATCAAATGCAGAAGAAGCTAGAGTCAGAAAGTCGGAGGGTGAATGCTTTCTCTGATATGTGGAAGCTGGAGCAAAATAAGGGGGAAAGAAAGAAAGAAAGAGAGAGAAAGAAGAAAGAAAGAAAAAGAAGGAAAGAAAGAAAGAAGAAAGAAAAAAAGAAAAAGAAAGAAAAAGAAGGAAAGAAAGAAGAAAGAAAAAAAGAAAAAGAAAGAAAAAGAGAAAGAAGAAAGAAAGAAAGAAAAAGAAAAAAAGAAAGAGAAAG
>JAJEJO010001114.1:40943-52664 GCA_020662805.1 Glaucomys volans
AATGAGAGGGGGAGGGGGTGGGTTATGAAAGATGGTGGAATGAGACAAACATCATCACCCTATGTACATGTGTGATTGTAGAAATGGTGTGAATCTACATCGTGCACAACCATAGAAACTAAAAGTTGGACCCCATCTGTGTACAATGAATCAAAATGCAGTCTGTAAAAATTGAAACAATAAATTAAAAAAACAGTACAAAGTTGCTTTGGAAATGTGGCTCGCGGTGGGGTGGGAACCACCCAGTGATGCCCTGGGGGTAGCTCTGCCGTAAGCTGTTGAAACCTAAGTACAGGTTCTTGTCCCCAGGCCAGCCTGCCCTGTCCGTCTAGCGGAGTGGACACACCAGGAGAAGCAGCTACAAACCAGAGGAGCCAGGTTCTGGCCACGAGCTAGGACACTCAAGAACAGGTGAGGCCATGATTGGAACTACATTAGGCCAGATGCACTTCGGCACAGTGTCTGGCCCTGGGGCCATTTGTAACTGACCAACAGGCTCGGAAGCCTCGCTCAGGCCAGCCTGCCCTGTCTGTCTCGTGGAAACTCCCCACTGCTGCATTTGATTCTATATGCGGTCATCTCCCTTACTGGGTCCCCTCCCTGCTCTGGAATCTGCCAGGCCCCCTGACTACTCTCTATACCAAGTTCAAGCTTTGAAGAAGGCAAAGCCCTAAAACTGGCCCACGCTGCCCTTTGCTGTTGGATTTCCCAGCACCCTTTGATTTTATTCTATTTTTTTGGTCCCCAAATTTACTTCCTGTGCTGTCCCATTGTGCTTCCCACTTTGAGTGTTTTTCCAATTCCTGTCCCAAAGATCTCTGCCTCCTACCCAATCTTGTCCCCGTTCAGTCACCCTGCCCTCTGATGTCTTCCTGGTCAAGTTCTTCCTGCGTCCCCCGGGAAGAGGTGTCTGTCCTTGACAGTTGAACACAGCCACATCCACCTGATGGCATGAGGTGTAAGCTTTCGGACCTGGGAATTCGCAAGCTCTTAACTCTGGGCGGTTTATTTTGCCTGTTCAACCTTGGCTTCCTCTCCTTCTAGTGAGGAGGTCACCCAGGTGTCAGCCCACGGGAGTTGATTATACCCTCAGCATCTATTAGGCAGCAGACTGGATTCTACAAGAAACAGTCGCACCAGGCATTTCCTAAGCTGATACATTTAATTGAGCAGCTACTGGCTCGAACATTTGTGCATATATCTACTTCCGATTCGCACCCAAGACTTGTGCTGTATGCAGGGTGGCAGACAGAAACCCCCACTCCTGGTTTCTTCTCTCTTGGTCTCTGCAGACATTCAGCTCCCTCCGTGTTGATTCTGCAAGAAGGTTTGGGTGTGTGATCAAGTGTGCATGCTTGTGATCCCAATCCCAAACTTGTCTCCCATTTGCTCCTCTGCCTGCCATGAAGCGTTGCGAACACCTTTCTCTACCTGTGATAATCACAGTGCCCATTTTAGGGGATTATAAGGAGACGTGATCTACAGCTGCAAAGTTCTCGCGTGGGCCAGCACATACCAACTGCTCAGATCTCGGGCTGTTGTCATTCCATTCCTCCCCGTTGGCTCTGTGTCCTTAAGAGATGCTAAGGGGAAGACCTCTATTTTATCCATATTCCTATAAGGAGCACAGTGATTCTCTTCTGCACCTCGGCTCCACATCAGTGTCACCCAGGGGGCCTTGAAAACCAAGCCAAGCTCCCTAATCTCAGAACGCCCTGGTGGGGCCAGTGGGAGCATTTTCCAGGTGGCTTTAAGCAGCACCCTGGATGGCGATCACCATTAGGCAAAGACGCGCCATGGGCTGCAGTAGGATCGTTAGTGTGCGTCCTGCTCTCTTGGCAGGGCCCGCAACAGGCTGAGCCCTCTGACTGCCCAGGTGCAGGTGGCCATGATCTCCAGGTGATTCCAATATCTGGAATCACCAAGGTGGGGAACCCAGGACTCCTTCAATTCCCAGGACCGCCCCACGAGGCAGGGGGAGGCGGGGCCCTGTCATCCCATCTTGCAGACGAGAGAAGTGAGGTTAAGGAAGGATCAGTCTGCATCCTGGGGGAGGACAGGATACTCCCACCAGAGCCCGGAGCTGCCTCCTCAGCCCTCTCTGCCTTCATGGGAGGAACCAGGAGGAGCGACTCAGCTGACCTCTTCTGCTGTCCCCCACCCATGGGGGCACTGCAGGTAGGAGAAATGGCACGGCCTGCTCCCTCTCCTTCGGGTTTGCCTCGTCCCAGCACCTTCGAGCTTGGTCAGCACTGTCACAACACCTCCACAATGCTGCGCAGCCCGATATTTAAAACCTAAAGATGTTTCACAGTATGAGTGAAGCCCCGAGAC
This sequence comes from Glaucomys volans, assembly GCA_020662805.1. Classification (NCBI taxonomy): domain Eukaryota; kingdom Metazoa; phylum Chordata; class Mammalia; order Rodentia; family Sciuridae; genus Glaucomys; species Glaucomys volans. The sequence continues at coordinate 43,278 of JAJEJO010001114.1, forward strand.
CCAGACATAATTAAAGACATACATGCCCTGGTTTCCAGCCCATATTTGCAAATACAAATATTCTCCCATCCTAGTGTACATTAGGATATTTGATAATACCCTGCTTTTATTAATTTCTTTTGCTGATTTTGTGTAAAGTCAGAGGGACGCTTGCGCTTTGCTTAATCCCAGAAAGGTTGCAATTTGTGTGTTAGCTACACACATGAAAACATTCTTTACTTAAGGGATTTGGGTTAATCTCATAAATTATTTTAATGTTAGAGAAAGTAGAAACCATTCTAAAGCAATGTTTCCTTTGAAGTCTTGGTAGGAAAAAAAAAATATATATATATGCATACATGTATGTATGCATATGTATATATATATATGTATGCATATATATATGCATATATATGCATATATATAGTAAAGTATTAAAATCATGATGCTGCCAATCCATGAGATCTATTTTTATCAAAACACTCACCCTCCCCCCACCAACATTCTACCAAAACCCCACTCCATCATCCAGATCAGTAGTTCTCAGGCTTCAGGCTTCAGAGCCAGGACAAGCCTATTGAAACACAGCTTGCTGAACCCCGCCAACCCCAAAGGCTGGGGCAGAGCCCACATGTTTGGATTTCTAACAAAGTCCCAAGTTCTGCTGCTGATCCAGAAGTGACACTTGGAAACCCCTGAACTACCCATCGAAACATCTATTACCATCTGACCTCATGAGCTTTTTCAAAATTCAAAAGTCAGGAGCAGGGGAGTGAAGCAAGGTCACCTTGTCTGTGGAACCTCAGAGGCTGCTGGCTAACAACTGCTGGTGGATAATAACATGCAGCCCTTCGTGTTGTGGTTTCTACGTCCCTGGATTCAATCAGCCGCAGATTGAGGGTACTGGGGGGAATGAATGTCCATGTAAGCATGTAGGATACTCCTGCTTGTCATCATTCCCTAAACAACACAGCATGACAATTGTTTGCATAGCATTTACATGGTAATAGGTATTGCAAGTAGTCTAGAGTGATTTGCAGTCCACAGGAGGTGATAAACCAACAGCACCATTTTAAGTGAGGGACTTGAATGTACCCAGATTTGCTCCCTGAGAGGAGCCCTGGAATTGATCCCCCACGCACACCACGCGCAACTGTTCCATTACTAAGAAGGCAATGGGCATCTATGAGCCCTGGCAGATCCTGAGCAAGATCCTCTGCATCCATGGCCCCTTGATTAATATTAACAGGTGGGGCATGTTCTTGCATAGACTGCAGTAGCCATTGACTACCTGCAGGTGGCAGAATGTTCCAGCAAAAACTGTCGTCTCTGTACCTCCCGCTTGTCAAACAATTGAAACTTTCTACAGGATTTCTCCAAATCACTGTGTCGGGAAATGGAAGCATTTAAAAGGATAATATTTTGCACTCAGAAAAGGAATGTGATTAGACATTTCAGTCATTTATTTGATAGTCCTTGAAAAAGCAACATGTTTAATCCTTACTACGAACAAGTATTAAGCACTGACTGTATACCGGGTTACATGGTAATTGCTTTACGTGGGTTGTGTCTCTGAATGCTCACAGGGAGCAGCTAATGTTAATTATTATCCCTGTTACATACAAAGGAAATCTAAGCGCTGGGTTTCTCATACTCTTTAAGTTCGATTCTGAGGATTTTCTCAGCAGGGCCACAGATGAAGAATCTCTCACCTTCACTCTCTCCCTCCTTTCCACCCGTCCTAGTAGTTTTGGAATTCTTCACTGGGTCCCTGGGGCTTCTATGTCACTATCCCTCCTTTACTGAAATGTGGTAAGAATCAAAATTTTAAATGAGGCCGTGCATATGAAAGTAATGTGTTGCAAAGAGGGGGCCAATTATAAATCCATGCCGTGTAGTAAATCACAGCCCCCAAAACACATGTCTACCCTGGTCTTCAGAACTGTGGGTGTCCCTGGAGAGGGACCTTTACAGATAGGACTGAGCTAAGCATCTCAAGAGGGGCTCATCTGTTATTGTCCTGCGAGTCCTGAAACCACAGCACCCATCCTTACAAGAGACACACAGGGAGACAGTAGGACACGGACTTCTAGGACAAGCAAGGACAGGGGTTTTGTGACCACAGCCCTGGAAAGCCTGGAGCCACCAGGAAATGGAGGCGGTGGGATGGGTCTGCTCCTGAGATGGCCTGATGCCACCTGTCTGTGGACAGGTTCCTGGTTTGTAAGGCACATGGCTCCTGGGAATCTGTTACAGCAGCCTTAGGAAATCAATCAATGCTGTCAGGAACAATCAAAGCTAAGGCTGCTGAGCCCTGGCTGGGGGTGTGCCAGGCCCTGTCGCTATCCTCTTATTTGGTCCACACAGCCAGTCCTGTTTCACAAACCAGGAATCCCTCAGGTGCGCAGCCCGACTTCAAGCCTCAGGCTATCTGCTTCCTTGAAGCGCAGCTTGGTGTGTTGCAGAAAGGAAAGGGTGAGCGAGAGACAGCCGCCCTATTTTACGCCTGGAGTCACACCTTTTTAATAAAGAAGGATTTAACAGATTCAGAAGGAATTTTTTTCTTAGCAATATTGCCTTAATGGCAAAGTCATAAAATGACAGCATAATTAGAGCCGGAGATGTCATTCAGAGAGAGGGCGCTTGCCTAGCACGCACCGGGTCCTGGATTTCATTCCCAGCACCAGAAAAAAAAAGTTTTAAAAGTGTGTAGTGTCACTAGATTAGTGGAGAGTAGAAATTTTGTCTTATGTCTCTTAGTGAAAGATAGTAAGGCAGAGACACTCTCAAACCAGACACAGCCCAGAATGCAGGGAGGAAACACCAGAATCTTCATGGGGTGCCGTACGATTCGTTTGAAAGAGCATATTCAAAATCATGATTTTGTATTTCTTTGGTGATAAAAGATACTTTTTTAAAAAGAAATTAGGAATTTTCTTCTGGAATTTCCCCGAGGTTCATATTCCTCCTTTCTTGGCCGTCTCATGGACCAGCTTCACCTGAGCATTGTTGAAACCCAAACCTGCACCTGAAGAATCAGAACCTCTGCCTGCCGACCTGGGGGAATTCCAGGCTGTGGCCAGACGCGGAGTTGGAGGAGCGCTGACTTTCTGTGGCCCAGAGCTCTGGGGCCACCAAGGGAGCCTCAGTCTCAATGCCAGCACCTTGGAACTTTCCATGTGTGGGCATCTAGTCTCTGGGAAACCCAGCGCAGTGGGTGGGGTGTCCAGCTCAGGCTGGGAGCCCGGATGTGAGCCCACAGAAGATGAAGCAGAAGCCAGTGGTATTGAAAATTAGTCTTGAAAGTGGAGTGATTTCCATGGTGACCCTTTGAAAGATTTGTGCTTCTCCTGCAAATGAGGAGCTCTTGCTCTGGGGGCAGCTGGGAGCGGGGTGCATTTTTAAACCCTGTGCTCTGCCCAGTCGATTCTCATCCAGTGAGGAACCAGGATGGATGGCAGGTGTGGACCACACTCACTGCGGCACAGGGCCTGTCTGCAGGGCATGGAGCCGCGTTGCCCGCACCTGGACCATCTCAGTTCTCCCCGAGCCTCCCCCAACCCCGTCCTCCCCGCCTTTTGCCAAAGGACTGCAGTTGAATTCACGGGAGTTAAATGCATTAGGTTGGGATTCTGATCTATTCTCCTCTGGAAAAGAGACATCACATTACGAGGGAGTTTGATGTCATATCCTAAGTACAGAGCCTACCATGTCCTGGACACTAACAGGGATTTTCTTTTTCTTTTTTTAACTGGGTTTTTATCTTGTTTCCACTGTGGAATAATATCCCACAGAGGAATAATCTCCCACAAAGGAATAATCTCTTTAAAAAGGTCATTAATGTGAGGGTCTTTGGATAATTAGTGAAATCTCTATATGAGGAAACTGGCCCAGAGTAGATGCTTTCAAAATCAGCTGTTCCGGGCTGGGGATGTAGCTCAGTTGGTAGAGCGCCTGCCTTGCAAGCCAAGGCCCTGGGTTCAATCCCCAGCACCACAAAGTAAATAAATAAAAAATGAAAATAAAAACAAATATTCTCAGAGCATTAAAAAAAAAAAATAGTTGTTCCATCCTCCTGGCAGGGCCACCTGGATCTTGAAGGCTGAGGACATCCCTGTGACGTCGCAATCCTGTGGACGCGAGGACCTGAGATGCTACCTCAGTGAAGGTCCTTGAAGTTATTACGACTTGTGACTTGAGTTTCTGTTGACTTGAAGGTTTGGGGTTTTTTTTTTTTTTCCCTCTAATATTGTAAAGTCATGAACAAGCCACAAGTCATGCCATCAGCAAAGACGGGACATGTTGGTGTCTTTCTCCAGGGTCAGAGTTGACTGAATAACAACACATCCACGAGCTACCTCACTTCCAGCCATTGCAATTCACCAGATATACCAGTGGCTCCCAGGTGCATGACCAAGCCAAGCGCAAGGTCTCTTACTCCACTGCAATCTCAATTTCTAATACCAGTATCATCCAAGTCATGCGTCATACTTCACACGATGATATACAGGTTACAGAAAAGCTAAGAAAGGGTCAAGGTGGCTGCAGGATGCTGGGCAGGCAGCAGAGCAGCCCCACAGTGTCACTGCAGGTGGTCAGATGAGGGTTTCAGGAGCCAATTCTGCAGAGTCATCAAGGCAGAGTCCAGACAGCAGCTTAGTGGGGGCTTGAATCAGCAGGGGCAGGAAAAACCTCACTGGGCTGAAGCCCAGGGTCTGAGAATCAGGCTCATCAGGGAGGCGATTTTCCCTGGCGAGGCCAATAACGAGTGACCAGGCAGTGGGGTCAGGGTCATCCAGCCTTGGGGTGCTACTTTTTTTATGGTCTTAGGTGAGGGGGTCACACCTGGTGAGGCTGATAAGCTCCCGTGTCTCTTGTTCCTGATGTGATCTGAGATGCACACGTGTCTGTCGCTCCGGATCTAATTTGATAAACTGGCCCAAGCTAGCGATTCGTCAGTCTGCGCCTTCTGGTTGTGCTGGGCAGAGGGTGTGTTTTCCTTGATGAGCAAGGTGTAGAGTCGTGCTAACCTTTGCACTTGTTCTCAAAATGGAATAACTCGTGACAAACGACTGCTTTGTGAAATGGAGCCGCTCAGAGTCAGGTACAACCTGAGAGCTGCTGTTCCATCCGTCATGGAGTAGCTGGGGGCCAGGCCCAGCCTGCTGTTCCCGCAGAATATCCATCATGAAGTCAGCCTTGACTTTACAATGTTCACCTGACTGGAAGTTTCCTGCAGGACTGGTTTGCTCCTCATGGGCTACTAACCCAACTGGCTGGCTGCAATCAGCTACCCACCTACAACACAGAGGCTAGTGGAGGGGGGCAGCCTCTGTCCTGATGGCTCAGGTTACCATGTTGCAGAAGGAAAGGAAACTGCAGGCAAGGTCTGAGTCCACTCCACCGGGCCAGTGTGAGTGGTCATGTGGAAGCACAGTGATATCTATTCACTTTGGCCAACCACGGGTGCCTGTCCGCAGTTCTGTCCTTATGTGTCAGCGTCCCCTCCCCTGGAGGAGATTATCTGCTGCGATATTGCCTTCTCAGACTCCTCCACACCTGGACTCCCAACATGATGGACCATAATGGCTCTGGTGCCCTTGGCTGATTGACACAGCCAATAAGAACGGTAGCTCATCCCTGCCTTGAGCTGAGACCATCAGCCGTAAAAACTCCAGGGAAACCTAGGAAAGTCAGAAAGGCAGGAAGTGGTGACATCCGCCGGTTTCTTTCTATTTCTTGAGTATTTTTTAATCGTATGATATTTTCTGGTTTATGAAGTCATTTTAAAGTAGTCAAGTATTTCCTTGAAAAAGAGAAGTCTATGCAAAGGAAAATCAGGTGGAAATCTGGAAAACACCCCAATGAGCTTCCACTTGATCAAAGGCCAGAATAAGATATTCTACTCATTGTAGAAAAAATACCCAAAGGGGGCAGTTAAAGGGCTTAGAAACATTTCAGGTTTTTTAAAGGCTGTGTTTGCTTTCTTTGAATAAATTTGTTTTACCATGTAAATTATGTAATCTACAATTCAGAACTAATAATACTTTAATTTGTGGAAGCAGTATTTCATTGCAAACTATTTTTTTTAATTTTTTATTTGTTCTTTTTAGTTATATGTGATGGTAGAGTGGTTTTTTACATACCATACACACACGGAGTATAACTTCCCATTCTTGTGGTTGTACGGGATGTGGTGTTACAGTGGTCATGTAATCCTCTAAGAACATTAAAAAGTTATATCTGATTCATTCTACCATCTTTCCTATTCCTGTCCCCCCACCCTTCCCTCCATTCTCCTTTGTCTAATACATTGAACTTCTATTCCACTCCCTTATTGTGTGCCAGCATCCGCATATCAGAGAGAACATTTGGCCTTTGGTTTTTTGGGATTGGCTAATTTCACTTACCATGATATTCTCCAGTTCTATCCATTTACCAGCAAATGCCAGAATTCCATTCTTCTTTAAGGCTGAGTAATATTCCTTGTGTATATATACCACATTTTCTTTATCCATCCATCTCTTAAAGGTCATCTAGGTTGGTTCCACAATCTAGCTATTGTGAATGGAGCTGCTGTAAACACTGATGTCACTGGGTCACTGAAGTATGCTAATTTTAAGTCCTTTGGGTATACACCAAGGAGTGGGATAGCTGGGTCAAATGGTGGTTCCATTCCAACACACTTTTTTATTTTTAAACAAACTCTTTATTCAAATATAATGTAACATGCCAGAAAAGTGCACAAAGAATTAGTGTAAAGTTCTTTTTGGAAGAACGGTCCATAACCAGCACTCCTGAAGGCCTCCAGAGTCTTTCCAAGGGGCTTCCCAGCCCGACAGCCCTGACTTCTAACCTCAGGGGTTCCCTTCCTGTTTCTGAGCTCCTCACAATAGATTCATGCAACGTGAGTCCTTCCTGGTGTGGCTTCTTTGGCTGGACCGTGTGCTTAGTTGAACTTGCATGTTGTGCATTGCTCTTGCTGCTGGTTGGGACCCCTGGGCACTTACCCTCTGTCCATCTCTCTCCTGCCAGATTGCTTCCCATTTCAAATAGAGTTCCCTGAGCACTCTGCTAGCCTTCTGATGCAGGAACCCATGTGTTATTTTGGTCTCACGCCTGGGAGTGAAATCTCCAGGTCACCTAGCAGGTGTGTTGAGCTTTAGAAATCTCCTCCGAGAGAGTTCAAGGTGCTTGCTTGGGTGTGCGCTCCTGGCGGCTGTACCTGAGACTTGGTTGCTGTGCATCCTCACCAACGTTTGGTGTGGCTTACCTTGTGTGGCATCCTTTCTGTGAAATAAATCTCAATAGGAATTGATCACATTTTCTTGATGACTGCTGAAGCTGAAAACCTTATTTTGAATTTCTTAACCATTTGGACGACTCTTTTTTTGTCAACTACACATTCGCATAATTTGCCCAATGCTGTATTAGGTCATCTATGTTTCCCTTCAGGTTTTGTTTATTTGTTAGTTTGTTTTGTTTGTTTGTTTTGTGTTGTTTGTTTGGTACCAGAGGTTGAACCTCAGGGCACTTCACCACTGAACCACATCCCTAGCCTTTTTAAAAAATGTTTTATTTAGAGACAGGATCTCTCTAAGTTGCTTAGGGCCTTGCAAAGTTGCTGAGGCTGGCCTTGAACTCATGATCCTCCTAAGTCAGCCTCCCTAGCTGCTGTGATTACAGGCGTGCACCACTATGCCCGGTTCCCTTCACTAGTTTTTTAAAGTTTCTATGTGTTCTAGTTCCTAGTCCCTTTAGAAATTTGTGGTTCATAAGTATCTCCCTCTGATTTTTTACTCTTTGATATTTTTGATAAATAGAATTTCTTTAGATGTAATACAAATTACCATTTTATTTTTACTGAAAACACCTTCAGTGTTCTTTTTTTGGAAATTTTTACCTACCCTAGGTTAAAAAGATACCCTCCTGTTTTATTTTTCTAGAAGCCATATGGTTTTGTCGATCACATTTGGATCCACTGTGAATCCAGAATTGATTTTTGTGTGCTGTGAAGCACAGGTTAGCATTGACTTCTTCACTACTTAGACTGCATCTCCAATGAACTGTTTAAGTAAAATCCATTTCCCCATCATTTGCAGAAAGGATAAATATTTGTGAAAAGTGAAATCACTTTTACTTATCTCCTCCTTTCTGTTTTATAAACTGGTTTTTATACATTTAGTCATAATGGACACCATTAGAATACATGCCTGCATTATCATTTTGTGTAACTGTGTGCTATTCTAATGGATGTCTCTGCAATTATTTCTTTAACCCATCTTCTATCAGTAGTTCTTCACATTGGCCCAAACCATTCATTACCATAGTCAGCATGGTGGAAGTGACCTTGGTGTACATGGCTTCATGCATTCATCAGAAGTCATCTTCCAAACAGTGGAGAGTGGGGCCGCCATGTTTGAAGGCTTCCAATCAGAGGTGGGTGAGCTGCAGTGCTAAGGAAGCTTAAGCTTCACGCTCCTCCATTGCAGGGGCTCCCTCCAGGTTCCTGCTCCTCCAGCAGTGATGGAAAGGGCCATGTCCTCCTCCTTGGCCCCGGGGCATCTTCCGTTGGCCCACTCTTGCTTCAGGTACAGCCTTCCTGTGGCTTGATCCACCCTGTGCGGCTGGCCCCACTCACCACCTGTGATGGGAAGCAGAGCTGTGCTGGCCCAGCCAGTGGACGGCCGTCTCTAAAGGACTTCTGGTGGCACCGTGTGCTGACCTTTGCATAGAAAAGAAAGCTCCAGTCACAGAAAGAGCCAGTGCCCACTTTCCCCGTGTCACAGGAAGTGACCGCATCCAGAAGTGGATGCGAGATATGGTATGAAGAGCAAAATTCCTTAAAAATGCAGTTTAGTCTTTTTGGGAATTCTATTGAGCTAAAGCTGGATTTAAAAGGAAAGCTGAGGTTAAGCCACTATACTACCTGCTGCGTAAAGCTCCGTGTCCTTACCTATAAATCGTCACTGTGAAATTCTCCAAGGTGGGCACAGAGGAAGAAGTGGTCCAGGGGGTTTGGGTTGAGCTGTGATGACTACAGCACCATCCGATCTGCTTCCCTTGTTCAAGTCACTGCCATCTTTATCTTGGTCACCGAGTCACCATAAACCACTAAGAGGACTCTCCACCTCATGTAGAGCAACCCAACTTCCAGGCAAACTTTGAGAAGCAATCATGAAACTTGGAGAAGTCATCATTTCACACTTGAGAAGTAATCATTCAAATTTTAGAAAACCAAAATATAAAAGGCATCAGAGAAGTCATTGGCTCAGATCGCTGATTCAAAAGCTGCTTGATCATGAAGTATGTCTGTCCTTCCTCCTCCCCCATACTGAGCAAGACTTTGGTGGCTTTCCTTTTGTCCTTTCCAATGACCTTTCCCCTCGATGAGTTGATATACACCAT
>JAJEJO010001114.1:57664-70393 GCA_020662805.1 Glaucomys volans
TTATTACAACCTACCTGGAAGCAAAAGCGCTCAGAGCATTGTCTAAAATATCAAGGTTGGGTCAGGATACACACTTTACAATGCTTGAGATTGCTCTCACCATCAAAATCATAGGCCAATCTCAAAAGCATTGTTTAAAAGAAAATTATTAAATCAGTTTCGATCAAAAATTTAAATTTCTGCTCTTCAGAAGACATTTAAAAAAAAATTAAAAAGTTAAGCCACAACTGGGATAAGATATTCCCAGTTGCTCTAGTGGACAAAGTGTCCACATCCAGAATTTATATTTAATATATAATGACAACTCAAGACAGACTACTCAATTTTTTTAAATGGGGAAGGTTTTTGATTAGATACAAAAGTGAACAATAAATATACAAAGAAGGGCTCGTTGTAATCATCCACCAAGTAAGAGCACAATGAGCTACCACTACAGACCCAACAGAAGGGCCCGAAATGAAAAGATCGATACCATCAAATGTTAGTAATGGTATGGAGCCTCCTAAACTCTCACACATAATTGGTAGGAATGCAAAGTGGTATGAACACCTTAGGAAAAGTCTTGGAAGTTTCTTTTGAAAACAACATAAGACTCACCCATAGCCAAGCCAATTTATTCTTCGGCACTTATCCATGAAAAATGAAAATGTGTCCATTCAAAATGTGTGCATGGATGTTCATTATTATTCCCAAGAGTTCCAAACTGGAAACAACATAAAGGCCAGCAAGAGATGAAAGAATATATGAGTGGAATTCATCTTTAAAATAGCTGCTCATTACATTTTTGGAATTAATCACATGGGACCAAGACTTTTTCCCTTGGAGGAGTAAAGAAGAATCATTCACTCTTTCAGTGTGGTTTTCTTTTTTTCATTTGTTTCCCCAAACATCTAATATCATCAGCATTATGCTTGGTAATTGTTTGACTGTTTTGTGGTGAGCAAATCCACATGGTCACTGTCTTCACTTTATCACATACAAGAAATGTGAGTTTCCAAAGATCAAATATGCTCCTTGGAATTTTTATCTTTGCATATCTGTTAAACAGCAAGGAAGATAGTAACTACTGATCTGCATGAAGCACCTGGAAATAAGTTTTTGTTTAAGATTTTCTCCACTTAAGAAGCTTGTATAATCATATCAAAGTGAATTCTACTGTCATGTATAAGTAAAAAGAACCAATAAAAATAAAATTAAAACCTTAAAAAAAAAGAAAAAGAAGTCTGCCAAGAGGAATGTTTTCTAGTTTGAGTAGAGAGATGTTAGCCTCAGAGAAGCCTGAGCAATTTCCTTTGTCAAAACTTGTTTGACCTTCTTTGCAGTCTGTGTCCCTCCTTCATTATGAAGAGGTCTGAGTGTCGGTATGGGGGGCTAAGGACTTGCAGTGTGATCTCACCACCCATCTTGGATATTAACTGCAATGATACCAGATTGCTTCCAACTCCCTCCTTGGGCAGGTCCCTCTGCTGCTTGGGCAGCCCATGCTCATCCCCTCCGTATGCTATGCATGCCCTTGTCCTATCTTCTTTTGCTACTTAACTGTGCTTCTAAGGTGGCATCTCTTTTTATAGCTTCCAAATGAAGGAGAATACCCCTGCTCTATACCCATTTCTACAAACTTCTTTGTTTCCACCTTCACTCAATAAACCTGTGGAAATCCCAGAGTTGAAAAGAGGCACTATGTACTCTGTAAACAACAAGTGGGTGCTGCTTGCCCACCAAGCAACAAAGAGATTGAGAAGGTGGTGAGGCTGCCAGGAGTAGAAGCTAAGGGTCAGGGACAGAGGGGTTAAGCCTGAGTCTGGCTCCAGTGTCAGTCTGATGCTGTGGAAGGCCAGCTCTTCTCCTTACTAGGTCTGTAAACTTGAGCTGGAATCTTAATTCGTCAGTCTTGATATTCCCATTGGTAGAAGGGGGTGGTCTAAATACTGACTTTATAGGTTCTAGAAGATGAATTGGCATTTCCCGGGCAAAAGAAATAGCATTTGCATCTGCAAGGAGTCGGGAAAGGAGGAGAAATGATTGAAAGCTCTAAACAGAGGTTTGAATCAGCTGGTCATGTCGATTTTTGTGTGTCAAGCTCATACAAAGTAGTACGGAAAACAGACAGTTGGCACAATTTTTAGTACGATGGAAAAGCACCTATAATGGTGATAAATGCATCCATTGATTTCTGCTCTCCACTTCATAGACTAGACTTGTCCCAGATCTTTGTCAGAGTTGGACTTTCAAATCTTCTTTCTCTTGGCACCTCCTGCTTGATACTCCTGGTCCATCCAGTGTTCAGTTTAGTGTCAGTGGTTCAGTCTTTCCTGTTGTATTAGTCAGTTTTTCATTGCTGGGACTCACATACTCGACAAGAACAGCTTAGAGGAGGAAAAGCTTATTGGGGCTCACAAGTTCAAAGGTTCGGGCCATGGTCGGCTGGCTCTATCCCTTTAGACCTAAGATGACGTAGCACATCAAGTCATAAAGGTGTGGTGGAGGAGCACCGCTCAGTCCATGGTAGCTGGAAGCATAGAGAGGAGCCAGGGACAGGACACCCAATGGCCCTCCTCCAGAGACCTACCTACCCACAGCCAGGCTGCTCTCTTCAGTAGCAACACGAACCCAAACAACCTGCATCCCTCAGCCCCAAATGGTTAGGACTTCAATAACTGTGAGCTTCTCCAACTCTTGCTCTATGTTCTAAATGACAACCCATGAGAGGAAGTCAAATAGGGGCTCCTCACCAGTCTCGGAGGATGCCCTCCTCTGGTCAGCCCACCTCCAGCTTCCCCTGGCCAGCAGCCTCCCTGTTTTCCTGCTGTCGAGCTCCCCCTCCTCTGCCTACCTCTGCGTCTCTGCCTGACGTGGGTGCTGGTGCCGTAGCAGGCTTGGAATAGACAGTCTGCTTGTCCTCTCGGGTTGGTCTTCATTTCCACAGTACTCAAGTTCGGAATCTTGTTCCAATTTCATCTTAATGAAATTTGGTCACGTATTAAGTTTGTCCCTGTGGTGTGATACGCCATGGGAGTTCTCACTGTGGGAACCACGGAGGCCTAACCCCTGCATATAAAGCACCAAGAGTTACAGCTCAGGAGGACCTAAGTCAAGGCCCTGGCGCCTGCAGGGGAGGAACTGAAGGTAAGAACCTGCAGCATGAACCAGGGTCGCTTGCCCATCAGTCCACATCAGTCCTCCAAGAGGAAGCCAGCTGCTCTGGGAGGCTATTGGCAAGCGCCCCTTAAAATCAATCAGTCTGTTGACCCCTGACATCATCACTAAGGGTCAACCCATTTTCTCTACTTTCATGTTAGATAGAAACCCTAGATGTGTTGGAAAGTCCCAAACTTTGAGCAATATTTTGTGAGGACTATTTTCTTTCTACCCCATACATGACATTATTATTCCAAAAGTAATGTCAAGAGATGCCAATCTACTCCTTAAGAAACAGAGTATTTTAGCCTACTGAAGATTTTTCAACTTTCTCTTTCATTTAAATGGTTGCCTGTGTTTATTTTTTAAATTGCTTTGATTTAAGCCAAACCCAAGAAACCAAAGGCCAAGTGTTTTCTCTGATATGCAGATGCTAATTCACAATAAGGGGGAGGCGGGTAGGGAAGAATAGAGTTACTTTAGATTAGGTAGAGGGGAGTGAAGGGAGGGGAAGCGGTATGGGGTAGGAAGGTAGGAAGGACAGTAGAGTGAAGCAGACATCATGACCTCATGTGCATGTGTGACTTCATGACCATGTGATCCTGCAACATGTACAATCAGAAAAATGAGAGATTACACTCCATTTATGTATGATCTATCAAAATGTATAAATGCATTCTGTCATGGACAACTCATTAGAACAAAAAAATAAAAAATAGAACTACCAAATGATCCAGCAGTCCTAAGCAAACCTAAGTGTCTGTTTACAGAAGAATGTATAAAGAGAAAATTATATATTATATGTATATATATAATTTATATACATACAAATGGCATATATTCATATATGTGAATATTATTGAGTCATAAAAAGGAAGGAAAACTTTCCATTTCCAATAATACATCTGAACCTGGAGGACAATATATTAATAAAAATAAGCTAGGTAGAGAAAGATATTGCATGATCCATTTACATTAGAAATTTAAGTCAGATTCATAGAAGCAGAAAGTAGATTAGCGGTTGCTGGGGGTTGGGGTTGGAGTAAAGTCTTTATTTGGGGCAAAAAGTAGAAGCTCTCAATTATAAGATCTAAGACTCTAAGGTATAGCATGGTGACTATAGTTAGTAATACTGTATTATACACCTAAAAATTGCTAAGAGAGTAGATCTTAAGTGCGCTCACCATGCAAGCACTCACACACACACACACACACACACACACACACACTGTGCAGTGGTGGAGGTGTTAACTGTGGTAATCATTCCATCATGGATGTATACATCAAATCATATACTGTGTCCCTTAAATGTATGCAATTTTGCTTGACAATTATGCCTCAAAAAACCTTGAAGAAGAAAGAAAATAATGCTCTGTGTGGTAAATCATACATAATATGAAATTCATCATTTCAACAATTTTTAGGTGTGCACTTCAGTAGAATTCAGTGTGTCCACATCATTCTTCAGTCATTCCCATACAACTCCAGAACATGTTCCTCTTCCCAGTATTACATTTGGTACCCATTAAGCAGTACTGCCAAGGTCCCTCCCCGACACAGGTCCTGGGGACCTCGATCTTCCTGCTGTCTTGGACTATATTCTAGGATCCTCACCTGAGCAGGAGCATGCAATACATTTTATTTGGTTCCTTGCTTATTTCATTTGGTATAATGTAGTCAGGTCCATCTGTGATGTATCTTAAGGCAGAAGTTCACTCCCTTTTAAGGTAGGAGGTATCCATTGTGTATGTGTGTATGTGTATATATATATACATATATGTATATATACACACATACAACATTTTGTTGCTTCATCTGGGTATTTTGTTTGTTTTCAATTACAACATTTTAATTTTACATAATATTTGGGCTCACGTTGACAAAAATCATACATGCATGGAATTTGATTTACCCCATTTCAATCCCTGGTGCTTGCCAGCTTTCCCTCCCCTCTCCCTTCCCCCATTCTCCTCCCTCTATTCTACTGATCTTCCTTTTGTATCTTTATTTATTTTTATTGGTGCTTGGTTCATATACATGAAGGGGGAATTCCCTGAGGTGTATTTGTGCATACACATCACATGATGTTAAATTAATTCATTCGTATTTCCTCCCCTTTCCCATTCCTCCTTGCTCCCTCTTGATCTCCTTCTACTCTGCTGATCTCTCCCTGTCTTTATGCTGTCCAGCCCCCTGAACTTTCCCCCTTATTTTGCTCTCGTTTCTGCATATGAGAGAAAACATTTGACCCTTGATTTTCTCAGTCTGGCTTGTATCACTTAGCATGGTATTCTCCAGTTCTATCCATTTCCTGCAACTGTCCTCATTTCATTCTTCTTTATAGCTGAGTAAAACTCCACTGTGTATACATCCTTCATTTTCTTTATCTATTCATCCATTGATGGACACCTGGGCTGGTTCCATAATTTGGCTATGTGAATGTTGTGGTCAATGTAAGCACCTTTGTCTCTTCTCAGCATGTTCTTTGAATCTCTGCTTTCAAATCCTCTGATGATACCCGTAGAATCATATTGATGGATCATATGGTAATTTTAAGTTTAATTTGCATGGATGCACCATTTAGCACCCCCTAACACAATGCTCAAAGGTCCCAGGCTCTCCACATCCTGTCAATTTTGAAAGGTCCTGGGTGGGATCAGGGAGGGGAGGTAAGAATAATAACAGAATGAGACAAACATCATCACCCTGTGTACATGTATGATTACACAAACAGTGTGACTCTACTTGTGCACAACCAGAGAAACAACAGCTGTACCCCATTTGTGTACAATGAATCCAAATAAATTTTTTAAAAAAGAATGAATGTAGGAAAACATAAAAATATAAACAAAAAACTTATTTCAATTTGAGCAGTGTAGGTCTATAAAACATATTGCTTCAATTTTTCACAAAATTCTCCCAAATTATGACAACTCACTTAAACCTTTCAGGTCTCAATTACTGATCTGAAAATTGGGGACAAATATTTAAAGTTATATATGTGTTGAGAGGCTTAAGTTGTTTTCCAGTGTACTACATAAGAAATAGGAATAGGAACCAATAAAGTAAAATATTAGCATAATTGCTCTTAAGGAGGACAACTGAAAGGGGAGAAATAAAGTATTTGAAAATAGACTTTGGTGTATATATATATATATATATATATATATGGTGGGTCCTGATCCCACCCAGGACCTTTCAAAATTGACAGGATGTGGAGAGCCTGGGACCTTTGAGCATTGTGTTAGGGAGTGCTAAATGGTGCATCCATGCAAATATATATATATGCACATATATATATATATTTAGTTGTAGATAGACACAATACCTTTATTTTATATATTCATTCTCATGTGGTACTGAGGATTGAATCCAGTGCCTCACAAGTGCTAGGCAAGTGCTCTACCACTGAGCTACAATTCCAGCCCGTTATTTTTAAAGTAGGTAAAAAAAGGAAATCACACCTTTTATTCAAAGCAAAAACACTTCTAAAAAGCACAAAATCTGTCAGAATCTCATAATCACTAGGTTAAAAATGGGTGTAAATATGAAACTCTAGAAACAAAATGTATATATGTGCATAGATAGGAAAACAAGCATTTTGTGTTTCTCAGCAGCAAAAAGGAGAGATGAAAAATAATATTCTGGATAAATTCAACTTATGCACACAAAAAAAATTTTTTGAAAAGTCCTGTGTGCCACCGATGTATCCTTTTCCTTACAGGTTTTTCCAGTTTTTGTTAGCATATAGTTTTTCTTAATAATCCCTAATGATCTTTTTATTTTTGTGGTATTGTATTTGCTTTGGTCATATTTCTTTGGTAAAGTAGCTAAAAGTCTGTTGTATTTTTTTAAAGAATCTATGTCTTTCCTTTCTCCTGAGATCTTTTTTATTTTTTCTACTGATTGTGTGTTTGGTTTGTTGTTGCTCTTCTAGGTCCTTCAGAGGCACTCCTACATTGTTTATTTGAAACCTTTCTACTTTTCAGATGTAGGCACGTGTTGCTATAAAATTCTCTTGTATCCTGTAAGTCGTGGGACTTTGTGTTTCCATTTTCATTTGTTTGAGAAATTTTTAAATTTCCCTTTTGATTTCTTTAATGACCTATTCATTCACCTAATCCCCATGTATTTGTATGATTTCTATCTTTTATTTTGTTGTGAACTTCTAGTTTTATTCCACGGTGATGAGAAAAGGTAGAGGATGTAATTTTTTTGGTTTTTAAATTTAAGACTTGTTTGCAGCTTAAAAAGTAGTCTATTCTAGGTAAATTTCCCTATACTCATGGATAGGATGTGTATTCTGCAGCTCTTGGAAGAAGTCTTCTGTGAATGTGCGTTTGATTTTACTATACTATGGTTTTACTCTGATATTTCTTTGCTGATTTTTTTGGTCTGGTTATCTGTCAATTCATTAAGGTAGACAGTTAAACTCCCTCACTGTTACTGCATTGGAGTTTCTCTCTCTCTCTCTCCCTTTGACCTAATCATGTTTATTTGATCAAATTGAGTGCTCCAACATTGGTGCACACAGATTTGCTGTTGTTATGCCTTCTTATTGAATAACAATCCCTTGGTCCTCATGGGGTTACCATTGTCTCTTCTTAGCATGTTTGTCTTATAATCTGCTGTCAGATGTGAGTGTAGCTACTCCTGCTCATGTTAGGCTTCCCTTTACTTGGAATGCCATTTTCCAGCCTTTTACTTTCAGTTTGTGTGTGTCTTACAGTGAAGTGAGTTTTTTGTAGGCAGCATGTTGTTGGGTCATGCTTTTTTATGCATTCATTTATCTTATTATTGATAGGAAAGAACTTTATTCTGTCATCTGGTTGGTTTTCTTCTAGTTGTTTTGAATATTGCTTGTTCTCATTCATCTTCGTGATATGATGGATTGTTGTATTAATAATGTTTGATCCTTTTCTATTTATCTTTTGAGTATCTACTCTTCTTGTGGTGGGTGAGCATCATGTAGGGGGCAGGAGTAGCAGGAACTGCATAGGTGCTGCCTGCAGTCCTTGCACTGGTGTGAGTTCACATGCCTTCAGCCATGCCCCTGGTCTCAGGGACAAGTAACCTGATCTTCTGGTGCTTGAGTACAGTGCCCTCTAGTCCCCTCCATGTCACAACAGCCATCCTCTACAGTGCAGAGCACCTAGTAGGCTTGGGTCACAGTCACTCCGCTGGGTTAAGTTGGGTTTGTAAGGCTCCCCACCTAGCATAGTAGAAGGCATGTGGAGGCCCAGAAATGGGAACACTCCAGGGATTCTGAATCCTAGAGCAGACAAATCCAGGAAATTGGTCACTTCTGAAAGTGGCTCCTGGCTACAGGGTATTCACTGGGAGATGATGTGAGACCCCTTCCCAAAGCAAGGCTGCTCTGAAGATTCAGGTTACTCACCTAAGGTGGCTGCAAGCCTGTGGGGACTGGGGAGCTTTCCAGCAGAAAGCACTGCCAGCATCTGTGCACTTGAAGTTTCCTGGGATTCTCCTGTTCACCCTTGCCTTTGCTAAGAGGACACTTCTCCTCCCCCAGCTGTGCAGCTGGGGTCCCAGATGCTGGGAAGTTTTGCTCCCTTCCGTATACTGTGCTCCCTGGTGTCTGGATCTTTCTGTTGCTGGTGTCCAGTGCGCGCCAATGGTCATTGAGCTCACAATGCTGCTACTTGTCTGTGGTTTGTTTTTTCTTTGTGGTGGAGAAGATGAGTGCTTCTAATCAGCCGTCTTGAATCTATTTCTTTTAAGGCCAAAGGGGCTAAGCTGTTTCTCAGGGTTAACTGGTATGGGTGTGGGGAGACAGGACACCCATCACACAATGGAACTTGGAAGGGAATTGCTCTTAAACTTTTTGAAAGTGCATTTTGACAATAACATCCTCAGGCTGTAGTGTTAAATTGCTTTTTTCATTTATGAGCATCTGTGTTTCCTGGTATCTTTAACTCCCATAGGAGAACAGAGAATCCAGAGCTAGTCATCAGCCTTAATCCAGGAGGCCTGCAATGCTGTGCCGAAGCCAAAGCAAGGCCAGCTTCTCTTAGACACTGGTTCCACGTGCTATTCTACATATGTCTATAAAGAGGGCAGGAGGGGGACTTCAGTAGCCTCTTGAGCTTACTAAGCAAGGTCAGATGCCAGTTGACAGCACCTCTGACTCTTCAGGTCTCAGCATGAACGTCCCTTTTGCCAGGAAGCCATTCTGTCCTGACGTCCCCACCCCAACACATTTCCATCTCTCTGTTGTACGCTCTCATTCTATCATCTACACCTTTCCCCCGTTTTAGTCAGCTTTTTTCTTCTGTGACCAAAAGGCCTGACAAGAACAATTAGAGGACAAAAAGTTTATGGGGGAGGGTCACAGTTTCAGAGGTCCCAGTCCATAGAGAGCCAACTCCAATCCTTGGGTCTCAGGGTGAGGCAGAACATCATGGCAGAAGAGTGTGGTGCAGGAAAACAACTGGGAACATGGCCCCAGGAAGCAGAGAGAGAGAGAGTTCTGCTCATCAAGGAGTAAATAAGTACCCCAAAAGCGTACCCCCAGGGAGCCACCTCCTCCAGCCACCCCCCACTTGCTTAGTTACCCCTCATTTAATCCCTATCAGGGGATGTACACTGATTAATTTAAGGCTCTCATAACTCAATCATTTCTCCTCTAAACCTTCTTGCATTGTCTCACACATGAGCTTTTGGGGGACACCTCCCCTCTAGCCCATGACACCCCCACATTTTACAAAGATTCACTTTGGAGGCTTAGTGTAATTGCCCTTTTATCCTGTTTTCCAATGAGATCAGAAGCTTTATCAGGGTAAAGACCCAGCATGGTTTTGCTTATTTTTCTACACTGCCAGGTTCTCAGGAGGAGCTAAAATGTTTCTTGAGTGAATAAATGTATTTATGAAGTCAATGGCAAAGCAGAAGAGTGAGGCATAAAGAGCTAAACTTTTCTGTTTCAAAAATCAAGAATTGGGATTGATAGGAGCAGAACAGCAAGTAGGAGCTAGTGCCCAGGCAATGGGTCAACGGTGACCATGCTGGTGGCAACTGAAGCCCTTCATGTGACAGAAGTGCCCAATGTTCCACTTGTAGGTTGTTTTCTAGCTGTGGGTGGTGGATATGTGGTTCACCTCATTTCACTGAGTACACCCCATCTCTGGCCAAGGAGACGCAGTGAGAAGGAAGCACACAGCAGGGCATGCAGAACTGAGAGCAGACACAGGAGTAGAAGGGAGCAAATGCTGCTTCCTCACACCCTGTGTGGACCAGAGGCAGGTGGCCATGCTGATCTCAGCTGGGAAGCTCTGGTGTCAATGTCCACACTCTGGTGCTGGTCAGTTGAACCATGGTTCTGGCCCCTTCTCAGGATCTCTCGAAGTGCTAGAACCCTATTCAGTGCTTCCAGGGTAACATCTGGGACAGCAAAGGGCCACCAGGATGGACACTTGGTTGTGACCAGCCAGTGCCCATCCTGGTCCTTCCTTTCCACATCTTGCAAGAAAAGACAGAGGCTAATGTCTAATGGCTGACTCACACTTCAGACCTGCATGAACAGAACACCAGAGAACTTCTGCGGTGTCCCCACAGGGTTTCACTTGTTCCTCTTTCAGAAATCCTGTCCAGTTGCTCCTCCCGATTGCATGAATCACCCTCCCCCTACAGTGAATCAGGGATGTGATTTCACTTGCCATATGTCCACAAATGCAAATGCCCATATCTGCTTGTATGTAAAGGCCCCAAACCAAACTCAGATCAAGTGAGAGACATGATCCTTTATAGAATCGCATGGTAGATTTCTGGGACAACATCCTCAACTACACGGAGAGTGCATCTACAGGAAATTGCCTCAACTTTTCCCAAGGTGGTCCTCAGTTCACACTTGCTGTGTGAGAGTTCTGCTGACCTGGTGTCCCTGCCGACACTTGGGGACTCTCCATTTTGGCCATGCCAGTGAACAGGCAATGTGCCTCAGGAGGGTTTACACTTGTGTCTTCAGTGGTGACTCATGGCTCTGAGCTCTTCTGCCTGAGCTTTTAGTCACCGTAGGTACCCAAAGTCACCCCTTGTTACCATGACTTAGGTTGTCTTCTTGTCATTGAGTCATAGGAATTCTTCACACATCCTGGAAATAAATCCATGTATCGGGAACACTGATTCCCAGTCTTTTGCTTCCCTTTCATTTTTAAGGTGTCCTGTGACAAGCAGAGCTTTAAGATCTTGACGAAAGCCGAGTCTGTCTTCTTCTGCTTGTATAGTTCTCGCTGCGTGCGATTGGCTTGCTGCTTCCTTGGGGATTTAATCTCAGAGACAGCTAAACACTTACATGGACCTTACACTAAAGACATCAATTCACACACTCCGCAAGCTCAGTGATTTTCATGTAGGATAAATAAGGAAAATCACAGCAGGGCACAATATCATCAAAGTATTAAGAAGCAAAGGAAAGCAGGAATCTTGAAAGCATCCAGAGCAACACCACTCACTATTTGCCAAGGAGCCATAAGTAAGACTGAATTTTCAGCACAAGCATATTTGGAAGAGATGGAATGGCATCTCCAAAATACCAAAGATGGGGCAGGGATCCACCTAGAGCTCTGTATCTAAGAAAAATACCCTTCAGATGTTGTTAGGAAATCAAGATAGTTTTGGACAAAATTTCTGAGAATTCGGCAGCAGCAGATTCCCTCTTCAAAAAATGATAAAAGAAAATACTTTGGCTGAATGGGATGATTCCACATGGAGGTGTGAGACTGTAGAGAGAAGGGGGAGAACCTCCCCGGATGCAAATAGGGACAGGTATCCAAGAATGTCGACCATCGGAGGCATAACACCAAGCGTCCTGTGCAGTTGATCAGGAAGGACCCTGAGCATGTGGCATCCAAAGCTCAAAGGGAAGAAGGGAAAATGGAAGGCAGCTCTCTGAAATTTCTTCCCTCATCTGGGAAGCGGTGGGAGTACATATGTAGCATAGAGGGTCATGATCAAAGTTATATATTGGAGAATGGAGGAACTTCAGATTACGTAGAGGGAAATGAGAGGAAGCAGGGGATGGGGGTGTGAAAGATGGTGGAATGAGACAGACTTCATCACCCTGTGTACACGTATGATTACATGAATGGTGCGAATCTGCATCATGCACAACCATAGAAATGAAAAGTTGTTCCCCCTTTGTGTACAATGAAGCAAAATGCAGTCTGCAAAAATAAAAAAAATAAATAAATAAAAAAGAAGTACCTGGCTAATAGATAAATAAGAAACACCATATTTTTCATCACCAACAAGATGAAGAATCTAGGGTTGGGGATACAGCTCAGTTACTAGAGAGCATGCGTTTACATGCACGAGGCCTTGGGTTCCTTCCCCAGCACCACAAAAAAAAGATGAATCTAGGCGATGGTCATAATGATTGCTAGCATCTGAGCATGTAATACACCCAAGCATTATGTGCTCCCTGCCAGAGACACAAAAATGCATCTAAGAAAATATCTCAAACCTGCATCTCAATCAGGTATCCAGACCCACCTACCAGGTTGCAAGATTTTTAAAGATGGGCATATATTTTAATGCAAAACACACACACACACACACACACACACACACACA
>JAJEJO010001114.1:70493-91947 GCA_020662805.1 Glaucomys volans
ACACACACACACACACACACACACACACACACACACAAAACAAAGATGCATACTGAAGTCTCAGGGTAACCACTACAAGAATTATATTAAATATATAATTAAAGGCCAATGGGGAAAAGAAAAGAAAATTTATTTCATCACTCCGGAAAACAAAGCCAACAGAAAATGGCAGAATTTAACCAGTAAGTACACCGCAGAGCCCGTTAAGGCCAACAGAAGATTTTATTCTTTTCTGCAAAAGTATGTTTTTACTGTCCCTAGTCCATCTCCATCTGCTGAGCTGGATAAAGCTGGATGCTGAATGTGGGAAGGATGGTTCCTCCTCGCCAGTCACTGGCGGCAGACTTCACAGATGGGGGCATCCACCTTTGGACCAGTTTCCTCCTCAGCATTTAGTTAAGTGTTGATCTTAGACACAGTGGGAAAAAGGGGAATGGGGTAAACACACTGTCCTCCAAGGCTCAGGAGGTTATGATGTAACAACAACTCCCAAATCTTAGCAACTCCAGAAAATCCACTCTTGTTCTCACTCGGGTCATGTGACCATGGCTTCATCATGGGCTGCCCGCCATGTTGTCTCATTCATGGTCCCTGATCTGAG
The DNA here is from genome assembly GCA_020662805.1 of Glaucomys volans. Lineage (NCBI taxonomy): Eukaryota > Metazoa > Chordata > Mammalia > Rodentia > Sciuridae > Glaucomys > Glaucomys volans. Next base: position 71,095 of record JAJEJO010001114.1, read on the forward strand.
GCAGTCTCTGTCTCAAAGCAAATGTAGAAGAGGGGTTGTATTCAAGATGGTGGCTCTTGAGGCTTCAGCTCCAAAAGAGCACGGATCACTTCTAATGGTTTCATTGGTCAAAGCAAACGCCAAGGCCCAGGCCAATATTGACAGCCTCACAATTATCACCTTCAGCAGGGACAGGCCATAGGGTGGGTGGCCTCAGGACAATGGAGTGGAAGCAGGGAACAGTGACCACCTTGAACAAAGTCCGCCCTATACATGATATTTCCTAGCCATTATAATTTGGATATACCACCTTGCAGCCATTACTTGGAAATTATCTTCCTTCAGTCCATAGCGTCTTTCCTGACCAATCTGCCTCTTCTCTAAGACTGAGGCCAACGTGGTACTCTTTCCTCTGGCCCTCTCCTTTAGATTTCAGTCTGTCTCCTGTATCACGTTTCCCTCCTTGTCTTCAAACTCAGGACATTCTCTGTCACCAGGATGGCAACATAGACATTTAAATGGTTTTCCATGTGTTCATTTTCTCCTAAGACATGTTTTTGAGCTTCTCATTCTTCTGGTTGTACATGATGTAGAGTTACACCGGCCGTGTAATCATATATGTACATAAGGTAATAATTCAATCTACTATTCTTCCCCTCCCCTCCCTTCACTCCCCTCTGTCTAGTCCAAAATACCTCTATTCTTCCCTAGCCACCCCCCTTATTGTAAATTAGCATCTGCATATCAGAATAAACCTTTGACCTTTGGTTCTTTGGGATTAACTTATGTCACTTAGCATGATATTCTCCAGTTCCATCCATTTGCTGGAAAATTCCATAATTTCATTCGTATTCAAGGCTGAGTAATACTCCATTGTGTATATATACCACAATTTCCTTATCCATTCATCTGTTGAAGGGCACCTAGGCTGGTTCCATAGTTTAGCTATTGTGAATTGAACTGCTATAAACATTGATGTGGCTGCGTCAAAATGTATTCTACTGTCGTGTATAACTAATTAGAACAAACTAAACAAAAAAGAAATCACAATGAACATGACAAGACATTTGGACCTGAATGATATTAAAACTTTGACATACCAAAATATATACCATGCAGTCAACACCATCTTTGAGGGAAATATATGTAGCCTTAAATCATCTCAGAAAGAAGTCTGAAAGTTAACAAACTAAACCTCTATCTCCAAAAACATTTTTAAAAAGGGGGGAAAGTAAACTGAAAGCAAGTGGAAAGAAGGAAAAAATAAAGAGAAAAACAGAAAACAATGAAAATTTTAGAAAAAGAAATCCATTGCAGAAACCGTCACCAGAGCCAAAAGTTTCTTCTTTGAAAAATCTACTAAAATTAGCAAGCTCCCACAAAGAAAGAGGGATTAAAACAATAACCAGGCAGGCATTAGGGATCAAAAAGGGACATCATTGTAGCTCCTTGCAGACGTGAGAGAAAAATAAGAGGGTATTACCAACAACATTGTCAAAGGAGTACAAACGTCCTGAAGAAATAATAGCAAGTGAAGTCTAGTAATATACTAAAATGTTACTAAGTGAATAAATTGGGTTTAAACCTGGGAAAGAAGACTAGCTTAATGTAACTTTCCATGTTAGTTTTTTTATTTTATTTATGTATTTATTTATGTTTATTTTTATTTATCTATTTATTTTTATCTATTTATTTATTTTGGTGGTGCTGGGGATTGAACCCAGGGCCTTGTGCTTGCAAGGCAAGCACTCTACCAACTGAGCTACATCCCCAGCCTCCTTGTTAATTTTATAAAGGAGAAAAATCATGATTACAAAAAAAGAGAAAGAGACAGTTATTTCATCTGTCACTTCTAAGCCATGTACACAAGAAGCAAACCTATTTTCTTATTTTTCAAGAGCCATTTCTGTAGGCTGTAACTCAGCCCAACTACGTGAGGGCAGAGTTCTCACTTGATGTCTCACATCTTCTCTTCCACATAGTCCAGGAAGACATGGCGGCGAGTCCACACATGGACTCCATCATACTCTGCACGCCCACCATGTTTTATAGTTTGCAAAGCAAATTCCTCATTTCAATGAGCACCTCACTTTGTTATAAGCAAGACTGGTGTTATTCCCATTTTATACATGACCGAAACAAAACTGCAGTGTTGAGTGATTTGTCCAATGACACGCAGCTATTTAGATATGGCATATTATCATCTGGTGACATTCATGTGGCACTGTTTAGAAACAGTCCATTCTGATTCCTTTGGGATGAGACCAAGCTCCAGTCTGGATAAGAAGGCAATTGATCAAGGAATGTTATCAGCTATTACTCTTTCTGTCTGCTAATTCAAATCAGAGGCAGTTAAGCACGCCTACCTACTTGACTGGATTTTCTTATTTGGCTCTTTTAATACAATGTCGAGCATTAAGACTTAGAAGCCAGAATTTTGGAGAACTAATATATGTTTAATGAGTGAAGTCAAGAATTAGGTCTTAGACTTTTTCTTTTCTTTTACTTATCAGGGAGGCCAGTATCAAAGGACGATCTTTGGTGAATGGTGACCTGGTACTTTCCTCACAAAGAGAATGAGGACCTTTCATGTCACCATGAATCCAGTGAGGTCCCTTGTGTTTTCCTTTGCAATCTCTTGGGCTGGATCATGTTCAAGGTTACGTGGGCCTCTTGTCCTTTGAGTTCATTTGAGAGTTCATTTCCCGGCTCTGACATTCAGCTCAGGAATTCCAGCAACAATTAATCAGAGCTATCCCTATCGGAAACATCATTAATCTTCACCAGACAGAAGCGATTAAGCCTGTGACTCAACTTCAGTGCACCCTTTGGAGGGAGGATTTACCATTTCGCAAATATTTTGAAAGGGAAGTCGCAGCTTTGAAGCAAAGTGAGAAACCATTTTAAAGTCTTAGAATCCTAATCCGAGAGTCACTCAACCAGTCCTGGAAGGACTAGTTTGCTTCTGATGCAGATTATAAGAACCACAGCTTCAAGGCTGAACCCACCCCAGCGTGCACACAGGGGAGCGGTTACCCATCCTGATGTCAGCCCCAGCCTTTCCCTGCCCTCTCGCCCTGGGTGAGCTCATTTCTTCCTGATTTCAATTATCACCTGGTGCCTCAGCGTGGGTGACTCATGCATCCATTCCCTTACCCAGCAAGCCTTGAGTTCCCATCACCGCAGCTCTGAATGCTCAGAACTGCCAGCCCGAGCTGAGCCAATGCTCCCTGTTCTTTGAGTGGACGAAGTGGGGTGTTAAGGTAGCACAGGATCTGGGGACCACCACCTCTGTGCAGATCCTCACTCTGCTTCTCACGAGTGGACTCACTTTGGGTAAGTTAAGCAACTCTCTGTGGCCCTGATTCTCCTTCTGGAAAATGTACACGAATGTTATGCTTAAATATGAGCGTCCTCCAGAAGCTCATGTGTGAGCCATGCAAGGAAGTTCAGAGATGAAATGATCGGGTTATGACAGACTTGACCTAATCAGTGCCTGAATTCACTAGTATAGATTAACTGAGTGGTAACTGTAGGCAGATGGGGTGTCACCGGAGGAGGGTCATTAGGCGCTGCCTTCAGGATATATATTTTTTGTCCCTGGAAAGTAGTGCTCTCTCTGTTTCCTGAGCTTTCTTCCACCACACTCTTCCCACCATGATGTCCTACCTCACCTCGAGCACAGAGCAACGGAGCTGGCCATCTATGCCCTGAACCTCTGAAACCGTGAGACCCAAATGAAGTTTTCCTCCTCTAAAGTTGTTCCCATCAGGTCATTTGGACATGGCACACACACACACACACACACACACACACACAAACTGACTATAACTTGTTACTTGTTTTTTTAAAATTGCATAAATTTCATGTAGAATGTCTAATATAAGCCGGGCGCGGTGGCGCACATCTGTAATCCCAGCACTTGGGAGGCTGAGGCAGAAGGATCGTGAGTTCAAAGCCAGCCTCAGCAACTTAGCGAGGCCCTAAGCAACTCAGTGAGACCCTGTCTCTAAATAAACTACAAAATAGGGCTGGGGATGTGGCTCAGTGGCCGAGTGCCCCTGAGCTCAATCCCCGGTTCTAAAAACAAAAAGAAACAAAAAAATTGTCTAAAATAGGATCTTAGCCTAAACTTTCAGGCAACATTGATTATGATAATTAATCATTGTTAATTATCACCCTCCTTTTCAATGTGATGACACGATGCTGCCAGGCTATAGGTACCTACTTTATCCGATTTAAAAATGTGCCTGCATTCTCGATCAGCCCGATAAGGGTCCCTATGGCTTATGGCCCCTGGGAATAAGGTATTGTTAGAAAATATATCTATGGTTGGCCTCACGCTGCAGGAATGGGTGACCAGGGGACAGACACCATCACAGCAATCTTAGAAAGTGCTCCGATGGCTCAGGATCCTGCATTGCTGTCTCCAGTCTTGTTCCTTCACCTGTTCAGAGTCCCAGGACATCAGAGCCAAAAGCACAGCCGTGACCACAGCACAGGGCTCTGTTTCCGGCAGAGGACACTGTTGGAAAGACTCGCATCCGACAAACGTCCATTTCTCACGCTGCATTTAATCAGAACCATGCATGGTAGAACCATCCTCACTACTGACCGGACCGGAGATGCTACTTGCCAACTGGACTTCCAAGGGATCCGCTGTTGTGCAGATGCTCTGCACGGCAGACCAGGCTGTGAAAGAAGGGGAAGAAGGGGGTCTCTGTGTTTTGAAGTGCTCCCCAAGAACCAAGCACCAAGAATGGCTGAAGCAATGCTTGACAGAATCTGGTTACTGCTGCAAGAACTGGGGACCTCAGGCGCCCCTCCCCTGTCCATCAGGAAACCCTGCTAGATGGAGCAACCCAGAATCTGACCCTTCCCACCTCCTCCACTGACACCTCCCTGTTCCAACCAGGAGCATCTCTGGCCGACTCTATCCTCCCAGTCACCTGCTTAGACAACCGATCTCCTTCTACTGCAGAGGAGGGACATGCTTCCTGAACACTCCTGAAGGAGCTGCCCAGGTGATGCTTCCGACACACTAAGTCTGACCTGTCATTCCAACGCAAGAGCTTCCCAGGGGCTCAGAGGAGAACCCAGCTCCCTCAGTATGGCCCCGGCCCTGCCCTCCCCAGCTCTGGCTCCCATGCTCCATCCTCATCTCCCATTCCTCTCTCCACACTCTGCTTCTGCTTTGCTGCTTCTCGCTTTCCTCAGAAATTTTAGGAGCCGGGTGTGGTGGCGCACGCCTGTAATCCAAGCAACTCGGGAGGCTGAGCCAGGAGGATCGCGAGCTCAAAGCCAGCCTCAGCAACTCAGCAAGGCCCTAAGCAACTCAGTAAGACCCTGTCTCTAAATAAAATACAAAATAGGGCTGGGGAGGTGGCTCAGTGGCCGAGTGCCCCTGAATTCAATCCCCAGTTCCAAAAAAAAAAAAAAAAAGAAATTTTAGGACCTGTGCCCTGACGGTTTCTTGCCTGAAACACCTGGGACACACACACATGCCCTTCCCCTCCTGGCTCAGAAGGGCACTTCCCACCCGGATCAGTGGCCCACCTGGATCAGTGTGTTAGAGGTGTTGACATGACCCCTGCCTGAGTGCAAACTCTCCACTCCCGGCCTTGAACCACAGATGCCAATCTCCGTGACATCTGAACCAAACCAGGATGGGCTGCAGACTTCAGTGGGATGCTGTTCATAATTACGGGAAGCAGAAATGAACTAAGCCTGCCTTGGACCGGCTGGGACTTACACCCGCGCCCAGGCGATGGGCTCTCTCGGCATTGATGACCTTCTGATGCACCATGGTATCCCCATATTCATTATGTGGATTAGTTCCTGTCTGCGTGTTCCTCTTAGAGCATCAGCTCACGAGGGTTAGGGTGCTGATGTCTTTGTTGACATAGTCTAAGTGCCTAAGAGAATACCTGCCACCCTGGCGCACAGTAGGTCCTCAATAAATACTGGTCGAATTGAACGAGCTCATGGTATGAGGAAGCCAAAGACGATCTCAAAAGTTCATTCAAACTGTAAGCATGAGGTGAATTTTTCTGTTTCTCTCGAAAATGATAAAAATGAACGAGGTAAATATGCAAAGCTAAAATTTGAATCACAGTCATGAGATTCAGGAGTTTTTAGGCTGCATGTGGAAGGGGCACTCATGGGTGACCAGGCACTCTCTCTCCTCCTGCAGGGAGGCCAATGTGTCAATCAGGGTTCCCAAGCTGCTGCCCTTCTCCACCTGCAATGACTCTGACTTGTTTCTCTTTTTCTAAGTTTTTACTGGTGCATGAATACAAAGGCTCATTGTGATATGTTCACAGTTGCACGTTGCAGAATACGGTCAGTTTTATTCCCCAGGGTCTCTCTTCTCCTTCCCCTCTGTCCTTCCCCTGGTCCCCTTCCTCTAGCTACTGGTTTCCCTTCTATGTTCAGAACATCCTTTTCTTCTTCTTTTTTTTTTTTTTTCAAGCTTCTACATACAAGGGAAACATAAGGTCCTTGACTTTCTGAGTCTGGCTTATTTCACTTATTCTGATGTTATCCATTTTCACCCCTTTACCAGCAAGGCCATGATTTCATCTTCTTCATGGCTGAGTAGAACTCCATTGTGTGTCTATACCACATTTTCTTTACCCACTTACCTGTTGATGGGTACCTAGGCTGGTTCCATGGTTTGGCTCTTGTGAGTCATGCTGCTGTAAATGTGGGTATGCCTATGTCACTGTAGTGTGATGGCTTGAATTCTTCAGGATAAATATCAAGGAGTGGTACAGCTGGGTCACATGATGGTTCCATGCCTAGTCTTTTGAGGAACCTCCACACTGATTTCCATAGTGGTTGCACAATCCCACCAACAGTGTTCTAGCATTATTATTATTTGTATTCTTGATGACCGCCATTTTGACTGGTGTGAGATGAAATTTCAGTGTCTTCTTGATTTGTATTTCCCTGATTGCTAAAGATGTTGAATAGTTTTACATATATTTGTTAACCATTTACATTTCTTCTTTTGATAAATATGTGTTTAATTCAATGGCCCTTTGATCAACTGGATGATTTGTTGTTTTTGTTTTTGCTTTTGGTGTTTTTTAAGTTATTTATATAGTCTGTATATTAATGCTGTCAGAAGAATAGTTAGCAAAGATTATCTCCCATTCTGTAGGCTCTCTCTTCACACTCTTGATTTTTTCCTTTGCTTTACAGAAGTGTCTTAATTTCATACCATCCATTTATTAATTCTCAGTATTATTTCCTGAGCTGTAGGAATCCTATTGAGGAACTCCTTTCCTGAGCCAATGTGTCGAAGTATTGAGCCTATGTTTTCTTCTAGCAGTTTCAAAGTTTCTGGTCTAATGCCTCAATCTTTGATCCACTTTGAGTTGACTTTCATGCAAGATGAGAGATAGGGATCTAGTCTCATTCTTCTACATATGGATAATGAGTTTTCCTTGCATCATTTGCTATAAGAGACTATTTTTTTCTCCAATGTATGTTTTGGGCACCTTGTCAAGTATCAGATGATTGTGTCTGTGTAGATTTGTCTCTGTGTCTTCTATTCTGTGTGTTTGTGTGCTTGTGCGAGTACCATGCTGTCTTTGTACTATAGCTCTGTAGTATATTTTGAGATTAGCCATCGTGATGCCTCCAGCATTTCTTTTTTGGCTTAGAATTGCTTTGGCTGCTCTGGGCCTCTTATTCTTCCAAATGAATTTTAGGACTGTTTTTTCTAGCTCTTTGAAGAACATGGTTGGTGTTTTGATGGGGATCACATTGAGTCTGTATGTGGCTTTTGGTAGTATGTCTATTTTGTCAATGTTAATTCTGCCTATCCATGAACATGGGAGGTCTCTCCATCTTCTAAGGACTTCCATTTCTTTCTTCAATGTTCTATAATTTTCATTGTAGAGATCTTTCACTTCCTTGGTTAGATTTCCTCTCTCCCTGCCCCGCCATGATTATTGTGAATGAAACTCTTTTCCTGATTTCTTTTTCAGTGGGATCATTATTGGTGCATAGAAAATCTGTTGACTTCTGTATTTTGATTTTGTATTCTGCTACCTTTCTAAATTTGTTAATCAATTCAAGCAGTCTTCTGGTAGAGCTTTTTGAAGATTCTAAGTAGAGAATAATGTAATCTGCAGTGATAATTTGACTTCTTCTTTTCTTGTTTTATCCCACTGAGCTTCTTCTTTTGCCTAATTTCTCTGGCCAAAATTTCAAGTACTATATTAAATCATAGTGATGAGAGTCTGGTCCTTGTCTTGTTCCACACTTTAGAGAAAATACTTCCAGTTTTTTCCCATTCCATATGATGTTGGCTTTGGGTTTGTCATGCATAGCCCTTACAATGCTGGGATAAGTTCTTTCTATCTAGTTTCTTCATTGTTTATATCATCAATGGGTGGTGAATTTTGTTGAAGGCTTTCTCTGCATCTGTTGAGATGACTGTGATTATTGTCCTTAATTCTATTTATGTGGTGAATTTAGCTTATTGATTTGTGTATGTTGAACCATCTTTGCGTCACTGGAATGAAATCATCTTGATCATGATGTACAATCTTACTATGCTTTTGAATATATTTTGTTAATACTTTATTAAGGATTTTTGCACCTATGTTCATCAGGGATATGGGTTTGTAGTTTCTTTCCTTGATGTGTCCTTATCCAGTTTTAGTATCAAAGTGATTCTGGCTTCATAGAATAAATATTGAAGTGTTCCATCCCTTTCTATGTCATGGAATACTTTGAGAAGCATTGACATCATTTCTTCCTTAAAGAAGTAGAACTCTAATGATAATCCATCTGATCTTGGGCTTTTATTTGTTGGAAAAATTTTTTATTAGTATTTACATCTCATTGCTTATTATTAGCCTAAGTTTTCTATATTCTCTTGGTTCACTTTTGATAGGTAATATGTGCCTAGAAATTTGTCTATTTCTTCTAGATTTTTCCAATTTTTAGAATATGTTTTCAAAACTGTGTCTAATGATCCTCTGGATTTCAGCAACATCTGTGGTAACACTCCCTTTTCATCTCTAATTTTGTTAACTTGGGTCGTCTCTTTCTTTTGGTTAGTTTGGCTGGGGATTTATCAATCTTGTTTATCTTTTCAGAGAACCAACTTTTCATTACATTGATCCTTTGTATTTTTTTGTTCTCTATGTTGTTAATCTTGGCTCTGATCTTAATTATTTCCTTCTTTCTACTGGCTTTGGAATTGGTTTGTTCTTGTTTTTCTAGGAACTTGAGATGCATCATTAGGTTGTTTATTTGGGAACTTTCTGATGTTTTATGTAGGCACTCATGGCTATAAACTTTCCTTAGAACTGCTTTCATCATGTCCCAGAGATTCTGGTATGTTGTATCTCTATTCTCAGATGATTTGAGGAATTTTAAAATTTCTCCAAATTTCCTCTATGACCCATTCATTGTTCAAAAGTGCATTTTTCAACTCCGTGTTTCTCTATAGTTTTTCTTGCTGTTAATTTCTAATTTTGTTCCATATGATCTGAGAAGGTACACAAAATTATATAATTTTGGATATTGGCTATGCTCTTTTTCTTTAAAAATCTCAGGGACTGGGGTGTAGCTCAAAGTAGGCACCCAGCTAGCTGCAAATGGCCCCGGGTGTGATCCCCAGCACCATGCCCTCAAAGAAAGGGTCAGATGGAAATTTCTCCCTAAAACTTTGTTGACCCCACTCTCCCCACCCCAAGGAGACATCCCCCAAAGGACGTGGCTACTTGTGTCTTTACAATGTCATTTCTCTACCTTGTATATGTTCGAGGAACAGCTATGCCTTGGGTCGTCACCCTCATGTTCCTGTCATAGTCCAGCATATGCCATGTCTTCTGGTGTCCTTGAATGAACACTGAGGTTTTAGAGGCAGGAGCGCCAACATTCACCTAGGTTCCATGGCACCCAGCACAGTGCTTGGCACACTGACAGCTTCGACTCTATCCACTCATCTGAAATAAATCAGATGTGAATCAGTGACAACCACAGTTCCCACTCGCCCTGTGGCCCACCCACCCAACACAGGCTGCGTGCCCCCAACACTGCAGCTCAGTCCTCAGAGGGTCCATCCTGTGGAATCAAAGGCCCTTTCTGATTTGATATTTTCATTTGCCAATAGAGCTCCTATCCTCCAACTCATTCCACTTCTAACTACCAAGGAGTTTTAAATACCAGTTATATCAGAGTGGACTCTTTTTTTTCCCTATGTACTACAAATGAGCAGTTTCAACTGAGTTCGATTTACTAGTGAATAAAATGATTTTTAAATGAATTTGAAGCTATCGAATTAAATCTATCTTTATAGGGAATCTTCCACACTTATGTCCTAAAAGTTCTTGCATACGTATGGCGTGTACACCAGTATGTGCACCCCTGAGCCTGTCATCTCTGAAGTACACGGGAATAGTTTTAAGTCCATCATAACATTTTTTGATCCTCTAGTATTTGGGGGAGGGCGGGGGTTTCTCTTTTGACTACTAGTAAACCCTTTGTCCTTCGGCTCTGCTCTCTGCTTCTGAGCTGTTCATCGTATGAGATCCTTTTACCATCTGTCTCACATGACTCTTCTAGGTTGTTTTAACTCAGATTTTTGTCACTGTGACCAAAGAAATTGAGCAGAGCAATTAGTGCAGGAAAAGTTAATTTTGGCTCATGGTTTCAGAGGTCTCAGTCTATGGTCGGCTGACTCCATTGCTCTGGGCCCAAGGTGAGGCAGAACATCATGGCAGAAGGGTGTGGAGAAGGAAAGCAGCTCAGGACATGGCATCCAGGAAGCAGAGAGAGCTCTGTTCACCAGGGACAAAATATAGACCCCAAAGGCACACCCCACTCCCCCAGTGACCTACCTTCTCTTGGCATAAGAGATTAATCCACATAAGTGGATTAATCCACTGGTTAGGTTCAGCCTCTCATAATCTAATCATTTCACCTCTGAAAATTCTTGCACTGTCACACCTGAGCCTTTGAAGGACACTCATATCTAAACCATGACAACGTCTAACTTTGATCACACTCAACTTCTACAACATTTGTAGCCTCAAACCATCTTCTTTTCGCCCTTCCATGGCTACTCTGGATCTGACTCTTTCAACACCAACATGCCCAGTGATAACTGAAATACAAGACGTCCTCTACACCATCCAGGTTTGTCCTCAGCTGGCCAGCGTCTCACCCTCCATACATCCAGACCCAGGACTTCCTCCACAAAAGCACCCAGTCTCAATGGATGAAGATCATTTACAAACCTCCCTCCACTTGCTCCTTGGGGGACCACAGTACGTGACCTCCTGCTCCCTGTGCTTTCCCAGTGTGTCTCTCTGGTTCTGTCTGGAAGCAGGTAATTCATGTGACAGGTGTGTTGGATTTAAGATGTGCTGACTCTGCTCTCCACCACTCACTCCAGATTCTTTCCACTTTAAATCACCAATCCAATGAGCCGTGGGGAGAAACACGCAACGTGACTGAAGGTCGGGCAGGCGAGTCTCACAGACTATGAGTCGGGGTGAGCCTCACCACGCCACCCAGGTCCTGTGCACAAGTGGCGAGAGCCCAGCCCTGCAGTGGCAGATGCTTGAGCTGCCATTTGCCCATCGGGCGCGCTGGCTCTCCAGGCCCCTCCAGGGGGACATCCTGCTCGCCTGTCACTCAGATGATATCTGTGTTTCAGCCCACGTCAGCAGAACCCTTTGTAACTGTCCTAGGAGGAATTGTGCAACCCTGCAGATGATCGCGGGGAGCTCCAGCTGGCGAGGGGCCAGGGCAGAGCCTCTGCTCCGGAGGAGGCAAATTGTGAATTAGGTGCGCTGCTGGCAAATGGCTTTCTGAGTGCAGTTTAATTTCGTTTTCCTGATGCTTCCTGAGGGCTCATCCGGCCTTGCTCAACTGACTGGTTTAACAGATCAGCTCAAGTTCAGAAGCCTTCAAACTTTCCAAGATTGCAGAATGCCTTATTTATTCAGTTCCTGTTTTGGACAAGGGAGAGTAACAGACACTTGACAGGTGTTAAATTCTCCAACACAGACATGCTTCAGAAAAGGAAAAAAATGGCCATAAATTACCCTGAGCCACTCCTACTCCTCTCCAGGGCAAAACAGAAGGAGGAAAATGCTTTTTACTGAAAATGAAAGTCATGTTCTCTCAACGGTGACCTCCTTAAAACTGCATTAGACCATCCGTGAAAAACAAGCCTTAGGAAGAAAACAGAGAGAATTAAGAATCTGCATTCAGAACTGGAGACCAGGAGCCAGTTCTGGAAACATCTGAGTCTGCTCATACTAACCGGCTCGAACAGTCCAATGTGAATAAACTCAAGAAACAAGATTGGCTTCATCAAGGGAATGTTGCTGGCATAACACATTTTATAGATTTTTAAAAATAAATATGGGGGCATGTTAGTTATGACCTGGTTCCACTACATAGAACACACAAACACAAAGTAGAGAAAATAAGTTGAAAATTCATGTCTTTCATTCATGAAAGAACTTGGCAAATAGGTAATTCAAAATTTAGGGGATGATTCCCTGCTCACGGGAACCAAAGCTCTTTCTGGCTCTCTGCTGTGGTGGCCTCACCCACCTTTGATTCTCAATATTGCCTCAAGTTGCAAAGTGGCTGCTGGAGCGTGGCCTTTAGGTCTGCTTTCCAGGGAGTGGGGAAGCAAAGGAAAATGGTTGACTAAATAAATACACCAAGGGCACTCAGAACCACAGGTCACATGCCAGGCCAGGTCCCGTAAGCACGGATGACACTGGACCACAGCAGCCACGGAACATTAGTATCAGCTCCAAAAATGAGATCACTTCCCCCAGCGCTGAAGCAGAGCGCTCAAAATAGAAACACGCAGCCCAAGACAGAGGGGCAGAGATTTTCCTCACTGACTTGAGGTCCAGCGGTCAAGTCCAGATCAACCTGAACTCTGCCTGGGAGGGTAGCTTGGCCACGCCTCTGGCCCCTGTCTGGGGGCAGGTTGGTTTAATAGTTGAGCCCACTGCCAGGCGTGGGCTCACCTGTAATGCAAGCGACTTGGGAGGCTGAGTCAGGAGGACCACGAGTTCAAAGCCAACCTCAGTAACTTAGCGAGGCCCTAAGCAACTTAGCGAGGCCCTGTCTCTAAATAAAATACAAAATAGGGCTGGAGATGTGGCTCAGTGGCCGAGTGTCCCTGAGTTCAATCCCGGGTTCCAAAAAAAAAAAAAACAGTGGAGCCCACAGTTCTTCTTTCAGGGGAATGTGAGCTCAATGCTGCACCTCTGCTTTCTCATTGCAGGTCAGGAGTGGCTAGGTAACTGAGTTGTGCCTCGGTTTCCCCATATCAAAGTGCAAAAAATGTGACCGCCAACCTCGTAAGTAATAGCAAGGATCAAGTGAGGAGTCTGACATTGGGCACTGTCAGTATTTGTTGGGGTCGTCGAGGTTTGTGTTCATGGTAGAACCAACAGGGGACCCATCTGGACCCACAGGTACACATACCTACTGGGGAGGGAGGACAGAGGGGAGAGAGATCTATTTCAAGGAAGTGGCTCACACACCTGCCAGGGCTGGTGAGTCTGAAATCATGCAGGCAGGCTGGAGATCCAGTTGTATCGCTGTCGTGATTGCATCTGAAGGCTGCGAGCTATGGCAAGGTTTGTGTGTGGCAGTCCTGAGTTAGCCCTGTAGCTTGCTTGGGACACTACAGTCTAGGTTCTGGAGTCCGTCAACTGATTGAACGAGGCCCACCCTCATGGAGGCAGCAAATCAGATTTACGTAGTCAACTGATTTAAATGCACATCTCCACCTGGATTCTTACCAGAGAAATCAGACCAAAGAGTTGCAAGCCCCTGCAACCTGGAGGACAGGGCAAGGCGAGGATGGAAGGTGTGGGTCACATTTGCAGGTGAGGGGCGTCCGTGGCGTCAGTAGCTGCTCCACCCCGGCTGGGTGGAGGGACGCAGGGGCCCTCGGTGGTGCAGGGAGAACCGCGTGGCGGTGTTTCTGCTGACAGGTTCACACCTGAAAGGCCAGAGAGGAAAGGCTGGTGATGTTTTCTTGGCGGATTTTCCAACCAGATAAGCCAGGCAGGGGTAGCAGAGGGGCAGAGGGGCAGAGAGCCCGCGCTGCGCCTGATCTTCGCAGGCCCTCATGGGGACGAGGTCAGGGTTCAGGAATCCTTCCGCCAGCCTCTCCTGGCCTCACCCCCACCGTCCTCTTCATCACGGATGCAGCGGCCAATTGGTGCTGTTTTCCTTCCTGTTGGGACACTCAAGAGTCAGTCTCTGAAATCCCAAGTTACGAGGCTTGGTTAAGAGGCTTCCGGAACCTGAAGAAGTTTCCACTGCATGCAGGACCCTGCCTAATCCTATGTCCTGCCAGCTGCCCGTCTCCTGCCTATGAAGAATAACCCCCTCCCAGCCCCTGAACCTCCAGGGAGGACCAGCTGGGCTTCCACGTGTCAGGCCAGGCCTGGGCCTCGAGACACCTCCGGAGCAGATTCCCATTATCTGGGAAAGCTGCCCTGTCCCCCCAAGAAGCCCTCCGAGGGGCCCCTGCGGCTCCACGCTGAGGGACTGACCCCCCGGGTAGGGGAGCAGCGGTCTCCGGGGCTCAGTATTCGCACCTCTGTGGAGAAATCTGAGGCTAAGGCAGGATGCGCTGGCCTCCCGCTCCCCTGGCCCAGAGACGGGCAGGGCTGGGTGACCACCCATGACCACTTAGCTGGGAGTCATGCTACCTGTGACTGCCAGGCACAGCATCGCAGTGCCAGCCTGAGCCTTTGCCGGCCACACTGAGGGCAGCTGCTCCAGCGTCCTGGATCTGAGACCGCGGAGCAGCTGGCCTGACCCTGAGGCCGGGTGTCATGAGCAGGACACGCCAGTCTAGACCTTGTATCTGGGGCTACTTTTTTACATAAGGTAAGAACAAACATAGGTTCCCCTGACTGATAGAGAACAGACCACCAGGGGCTTCCTCAGCCCCCTACGGGAGCCAGCAGGGGTCAGGCCTCTGCAGAGGGAGTCCTGAACTCAGCTTCCAGGGCCCAGCAGAGCAGGTGGACAGGGAAGCAGCTGAGCCAGTGAGACAGAAGTGAGAGGCCCCGGGAGCTCTGTGCACACAGGCTCCCCGTTGTAGATCTCATCATTTTCCAGAAGGATCTGGAGACTTGTGTGGATTTCCCTATGGAACAAAGCCCTCTGCAGGTCAGCAGGGCTGGACTGTGGGTTGAGTCCACTCTGGGTTCTGGCTCCAGCACTCCTGGTCCCCTACCCCGGGGCACACACAGCCTCCCCCCTGTCAGCCATGGAGCACAGATTTAGAGCAGGGACTTGCTGGGTGACATTGAGCCTTCTGGTCTTGTGCTTAGTACCCCATCTGTAAAATGGGTCAGCTGGGGAAAATGCATGTTTCTCAATCACAGCTGCATCTGCCCAATGACGTCTCCCACACACAGACACAAGGCCACATTTACGTGGGTCATGGATCCTAAGGATGCTGTAGACCCACCTTGGAATTTCCCACCTTGGGAGGGATCTGGGAAAACAAGCCTAAGGAATCTGGGCTGCGTGATGCACAATTTTCTTTCATTCTTCTAAAAATCTGCATCATTTTATCAAGAGGAATCAGATTTTTTTTTTTTTTTTTTTTTGGAACCAGGGATTGAACTCAGGGACACGCAGCCACTGAGCCACATCCCCAGCCCTATTTTGTATTTTATTTAGAGACAGGGTCTCACTGAGTTGCTTAGGGCCTCGCTAAGTTGCTGAGGCTGGCTTTGAACTTGCGATCCTCCTGACTCAGCCTCCCAAGTCACTTGGATTACAGGCGTGCACCACCACGCCCGGCGAATCAGATGTTCTATTGGGAGATCCTCTGCGTCTCTTCTGCCACCAGGGGACCCTGGCTCTGGGGGAGAGTTGATGGTGACCTGCATGGGGGAATGCAGACGTAGGTTTTGCTTGGACATCTAAAGTGGGATGATGCTTCTCAGCTGATCAGAGAGAGGCCTCGCCTGTCATGGATTGGGTCCCCGCCCCACACTGGCTACCGGGTCTCAGGTTGTAATTGAGCTCCAGTGGTTCCCATCTGGTTATCTCTGACCCCCTTCAGCTTTAGAATCCAAACCCTCCATGCAATGCTGCTTTCAGAGTGATCTCTCAGAACTCACATCCAACTGACTCCCTGTCCTTGCAGATGTTGAAGGCTCCCACGGAAGGTCTGCAGGGTCAATCTTTTTCTGTGTCCCTTTGTCAGCTTTAGTCTAAAACTCCTACAAAAATCCATCCAGATGGGCCATCCGATGCATCTCACCAAAGAAGCCCCTGTGGTTTTTGTAAAACCAGGAGCAGAAAATCACCTAAGTGAGGCCAGATCAATGGACCCAGTGCTGTCCCAGGTGGACTGGGATCTCTTCCCAGCTTTGATAGCGTGTGCTGTTAATGTTTTCATCAACAGCGCCATTTACCGCCTGCCTTTAATAAGGAGGATTCCCACCCCATTTATCAGGATCCCAAATGTACAGAAGGAGCGCATTCTCTGGGAAGCCCTTGATGTGGTTAGAATGCAACGATTCAGCTAAAATAAATGGATCCTAAGGGGCAGCCCCGGTATGAGGACTTCATATGTGGCAAAGAGATCTTAATGTGAAACAAAAAAAAAAAAATGCAGTACTCAATCATGTTAGCAAGCAGGTCCAAGGTCATAGGATGAATCAGTCATACAACCGAAACCTTAAAGCTAGAAAGAGAAAACTAAAAGTAGTGTTTTAGGTTTGGGCTAAATCAACACAAGGAAGGTAGCTACCCCCAAATGCTCAGAAATCTCATTCTTTTCAGTTGCCCTACAAGTTTCAGATAATCATCCCATGAAGAACCTGGTTCCTGGCTCTTGCTCTGGGAATGTGTTCAATTCAGCATAGTTTTCATGAGTCACTGGCCTTCTATTTGAAGGTACCTTGCAAGGGACAGCCAAATAAGGATCTCACAATTTAAGCCAGTAGTTCCTAAAGCTGATGTGTCGGTGGGTGACATCTGAGTCACCTAGAATGTTCCAAAAATATGTATTCACAGACCCCATCCCATGCCAGCACAAACAGAATTTCTAGGGGTAAGATCAAGAATCTCCATCTCAAACACACTCATCAAATGAAACTGATACCGAACAAATTTGGGTCCCACATAAGTCGGGAACTCTGTTAAAGTGACAGACATCTAATTTCAGATACTCTACACCAACAAGGCAAAAGGTTGCTTCCAATAACCAAAAAGTCCAGGGAGACTGGCTTCAGGCACAGGTGGATCCAGGGCTCCAGCAGCAAAATTAGGGATCACAAAGCATCCCCATCTGTCAACCCAACTTCTTCGAGGTTCAAGATATGGCAGCCCAAAAATCTATGTTTTAATGTCCCCCATTGACCTTATTGATATCTCTGAACACTCCAAGAAGAGTGATCCATCACGGCTCAGAGGAGATCTGCTGAAGTGTTGGCACCCCAATTGTTCTGTCTTCCTTCACCCAGGAATTCTCAGGAGAACTTGTCCATTTTTCTTTCAGGTTTTCATGTTTTCTATTAATTCATTTGGGTCTTGGCATAGCTGGTGATTTCTATTAAAATAATTGAAATTATTTTGGAAAGAGTATTGATCTAGATAAAATAATGACTTATAGACAGTCAGTAAAAGATGGATAATTTATAAGGGGAAAATAATAGGGATTAATTACTAATACATGAATTAAAAATATCAGCCCAAATTATGAGTCTACCAGGCCTTATTTCAAATCATTTACATGCATCATATTAAATCAGCTCACCATCTGTGAAAAAGTGCTCCCAAGCCCCACTCAAAGGATGAAGTGTCCTGTGTCCTGTGTGCACATGCCACCCAAAGTCAAGGTGACTGTCTGCGACTCCTCAGGTCTCCAGTGAGCGAGTCTGGCTTCCCAGTCCCCAGCAGACATTGAAATTCAAACAGCCCAGAAGGGTGAGAAACTGCCACCTCCTGATTTGTTACTGACAACCAGGTTACAGCCTGTGACTCAGACACCCGGCCACCCACCCCACGTGGGCACAGTGGCTCTGCAGATCTACCTCGCTGGCTTCTCGCCGGCTGCACCTGAGAGTTCTTACGGCAGGTGGTGGATTCTCAATGACAAACACACTAACGAAAATACTGAGAGTCCTTCTGAATGTCCGCTCTTCAGGCCACGTGGGAAGCAGCTGTTCGCTCACATGCACACAGCGAGAGGACAGTTCTGTCCCTCACAGCGCCCTCACCCTGTGGTTAATCATTTGTGACTTGACCACCTCATAGCTGATGGCTGCTCTTCCCATCTGAACGTGGAAACAGAACTTTCCCCAGAGCCGGTCCCCCCAGTTGTCAGCCCTTCTGCCTCTCTGGTCCTTGGCATTAGCACTTTCTGTTCACCATGGAAGGGCAAGAAAGCTTTGTCTAGGGTTATTCCTGCTGCCACTGGAGAACAGCGTTCAAAGGAAGAGAGGCATCCCGCGTCTTCATTTTTCAATCAGCCCCACAGTGCCCTGTGCCCACGAGCACAGCTTCTTGGGCTGGTGAACAACCAGTGCAGAAAAAGCTAAGTAATTCCCCAAGGTTGCCCACAGCCTTT
This sequence comes from Glaucomys volans, assembly GCA_020662805.1. Taxonomy (NCBI): domain Eukaryota; kingdom Metazoa; phylum Chordata; class Mammalia; order Rodentia; family Sciuridae; genus Glaucomys; species Glaucomys volans. The sequence continues at coordinate 89,690 of JAJEJO010001114.1, forward strand.
ACTCTGATGCTGGCAATCCAGCCACAACAAAGAGCCGCTTCAAAGTCCCCAAACAACAGAGTTCCCCAAGTTTCTTTAATAATACGGTTTCAGCCTAACCCGGGTCCTCGGGGTACCAGAAAATTCTTCTGTAAATGAAAGAATATATATAAATCACATTTTAAATACATGTTCTTCCCATGCCCCTCAAAATATAATTTACTTTCAAATGTACTTTTTAAAGAGAAAACCCAAACTGGGTTGCTTTCCTTTTTCTACATCGTTTTGGGAATTGGCAGCTCAATTCAGAATGAGGGAATTTGTTGGAGTTTTGCAGTGTAAGTGGATTCATTGACTATTCTGGAATATGCTCTTCTAAGGCACAGATACTGGTTTCAGAGTAAAGGGTTTAGAGGGGGAGAAGTGTTACTGAAATCGCTATTGGGTGTAACTCAGCTAAACTTTAAAGCAGAGCAAAAAAAATCTGCATGGACAGGTGCTATTGAAATAATCCTGCAATTGTGAGCTTTGAATCATAATAGCAAAAGGAATTAAGTAGAAAGACACCCAACAAACAGGAAAGGGTCAGAGATAAGACAGGAATAATTCCCTCCATCTGCTGACCCCAGGAAGCTGATGCTATTTTTATCTCCAAAGGAAGAGCTTTCTTCTTCCTTTGGAGAAGGAAACGTTCTGTTTTAAAAATCCTTAATTGAGTGCAACAGCTTTGAGGTGAAAAGGAAATAAAAACGTACCAGCTGCCGGGCGCGGTGGCGCACGCCTGTAATCCCAGGGACTCGGGAGGCTGAGGCAGGAGGATCGTAAGTTCAAAGCCAGCCTCAGCAACTTAGGCTCTAAGCAACTCAGTGAGACCCTGTCTCTAAATAAAATACCAAATAGGGCTGGGATGTGGCTCAGTGGTGGAGTGCCCCTGGGTTCAATCCCCAGTACCAAAAAAAAAAAAAAAAAAAAAGTACCAGCTAATCTCACACCTCAGTGTCCCTTCCAGGGCCGCTTGAAATGGGAGGTGTTTTATTGGCCCTTCAGAAGTTGTGGGCAGTTTGAGGTGTCCAAACCCCAGCCACGTTCTGGAGCTAGAAAGCAAAGACACAATTATTGAGACCCACTTGGGGGAGTTGTGTGGCAGTGTGGCTGTAGACACACATGGTGGCCAGGTCCTCTCCTCTCCTGGTTGGTGGGAGCTGCCGGTTTCCACCCTGTCCTCAGCACCCTGCTGCAGGCCTGGAGATGCACCCGTCTACAGTGACCACACAGAGCAGGCCCGTGGAAAAACACAAGGACCCAGCTTGAAATCCCAGTCCCATCCTCCTGGCTCTGGAAGGTTGGTCAGGTCATTCTCTGGGCCTCAGTTTATCTGGAAAATGTAAGTTCTTGCTTTGGGAGTCGACATGAGGATTCAGTCACTGACCAGAGGAGCCTGGGAAGAAGGAGGGCTGGACGTTGGGTACTGATCCTGGCTCCCAACTCCACGCCCTTTGGCCAGTCCTTCAGCACTGGGGTAGAGTGGGCAGTATGGGGAGCACGGAGGAAAGGAAGGGAAAGGAAGCAAGAGGACGAGAGCCCGGGTCTCCTGCAGCTGGTCCTCTTCATTTCCACTGAGTGTCTTCTGGGTTTAAACCCTGGATTTCCTCTCTTCTGATACTTGCAAGTCAGTGTTGGCCCTGCCCCTCCACCAGGACTTCCTGCTTGCCCAGAGGAGGTCCAGCATGGCGAGATTTAGTCCCAGCACTTCAGCGACATTCTGGTTTCAGGGCCACAGAAATGTCTCCCCATTGGCTGGGTCGTGGCTCCGTGGTGGAGCGCTTGCCTGGCCTGAGAGGCCCTGGGTCCCCTCCTCCGCACCACACAAAATCAATAAATAGACGTATTGGGTCCATCGACAGCTAAAAATATCTTAAAAAGGAAATGTCTCCCCAGCTTCATGCACTCCTGGATTTGTTAATGTGCCATGCATGTGGTCACGCAAGTCACTGACACCCAGGTCTCTTTCTGAACGTTCAGTTCCATCCTTATCCTGGCAGGTGGGTCTTTGGGGGTCTCCAGGGCATTGGGGGGGCTCAATTCCACAGTATTTTCCCACGGTTTGCAGCCACCATCTGGTGGCTCCTGGAGACTGTGAGGCCCCCAGGGAGGTCCAAGGCCCACGAGAAGCCCTGTGCAGATGTACTGCTCCCAGGGGGGACACGGGTCTCAGCTGTCTGTCTCCTCAGTCCAGGGGAGCCACAAACAGCATAAACGCTCAAAAAAAAAAAAAAAAA
>JAJEJO010001114.1:92047-106339 GCA_020662805.1 Glaucomys volans
AAAGTTGAATTTCTAAAGGATTTCCTTGTTCTCTGGAGAGAGTTCGCCTCCCCTCCCTCCCTCCTTCCCTCCTTTCCTCCTTCCCTTCCTTCTTTCCTCCTTCCCTCCCTCCTTCCCTCTTTCCTCCTTCCCTCCCTCCTTCCTTCCTTCCTTCCTTCCTTCCTTCCTTCCTTCCTTCCTTCCATCCTTCCTTCCTTCCTTCCTTCCAGCTCAGCCTCACACACACCGTCTCTGCCTCACTCCTCCCTAACGGTGCCCCCTGCTCTTCCCTGGCTCCCTTCCTGGGAGTCTCCTCAGCTGACAGGGAATCACGGGTCCAGCTCCCTCTTAGGCAGGTTGGGCTCGGCCTCCTCTTCATCCTGCGCTTTGCTCTCTGAACTCTGCCCCTTCCCTGGGATGGTGGGTTTTCGATCTCCAGGCTGACACTGAGGTTAGGAATTTAGAAACAAAAGACCGGAATTGACCAGAAAACCCTAAATCACAAATTGCCATGAAAATGCTTCTAACACCCCCTATGCCTAACTCATCAGTAGAAAGGCGATCAGATTGTGTGATCAGTAAGATACCTTTGCGTCTGGCTTTGGTGCATTTGGTGCTATTCACAGAGACCTGTCGCCTGGGTTACAGGCAAAGGCAGGAAAGCACCTGCAGATGTCGTGGGTGGTTTTGAATCAGGGCAAGCTTCCGACTCTCCATACGGCTGGCCTTGCACAGGCCTGGGTGGGAAAGGCCAGTTCAAGGGCTCGTTTTGCTGCAGAGCTTGTTATTTCTGGGAGAGGAGGGGGTGGCATGTGAGTAGCACAGCCCTGACTTTTTAAGAAGTCACCGTTAGCAACAGACAGGGCCACGAGGTGTGTGCACCCTTGTCCCTGGCTGCCCATGACCCTGAAGAGTGTGGCCTCTCGCCTCCCTGCTGCGCTGGAGACCTTGACTCTGGACTTCAGGTCTGCACATCAGCGTCCCCGGCTGTCTCTCCCTCCTTGCCCCTCTAGGTCCTTTGAGGGGCCACATCCCCGAGTGGAATGGTGCTCTTCTGTTCTCAGTGGACAGTCGTGATCCTTTTTCCTTTCTCTCACTTCCAAAACTCAATTTCTCAGAATGTGGGATTTAGAAAAATCTGTATAATTTTCCCAAGAAATGCCGGAAGGGAATCCCCCTGTGGAAGCTGTTCTCATAACAAGTGGCTATTGTTTGGGGCTGACCAGGAGGAGCCTCCCCCGCTTCCAGAAGGCACAGCTTGCGCAACTTCCCCGTCCTGCTCTCTGGGAGGGTCGGCCAGGGCGCCCAGCTCCCCATGTCCTTGTCCTGGCTGCGACCTGATTCAGGCTGTGTGCACGGGGCCGCAGCTGACCAGTCCCATGGCCAGAGCTGTCCCCAGCTGAGGGTGCAGAACCCCAGCTGAGATGCTGAAGACGGAGGCAGCGAGTTGAGTCTTCTCATTGGCAAGATCAGGGTTCCAGAGGCTTCCTCTGTCTCCAGACTTCCCGTGACACTGTTGTTCGTAACGATCTAGTAAGTTATTAGTTTTGCTTGTTTTATTTATTTATTTTTGCTTGGAACCAAGAAAAACCTGATTCTACAGACCATATATACTTGGACATGTATATATGACTATGCACATGTGTGTGTGTGTATATATAACTATATAATAAATTCATATTAATTTACCTATTTTTGTATTTAACTTATATTTTTATATATTTTTATTTGACATATTTACACATAAAATATATCTTAATGTATTTAGTATCTACTTACTATTTATATCTTTCTCTATGTAATGTATCTTTTTTCATCGGTGGCCCACGCCATGCTGTGTAAGACCTCAGGCCGGCTGCCCCTCGCTCTGGCCCTGCACCTTCTTCCTCCCTATTTGCACGTGTCCTGGAATCGACTCACCTTACCAACAAAATCGTGACGTTAGATGCCCAGTGTCTTGGTGTGGGATTTCACAGTGACTCAACAGGTCCCCAAACCACACAGCTTTGGTGTACATTGTGTTAGGCCAAGAGACAGGGGATTTCCCTTAGGCCTTAGGGCCTTACCGTGCAGATTTCGTGTGTGTGTGTGTGTGTGTGTGTGTGTGTGTGTGTGTGGTGCATAACATATCTGTGTAATTTTCCCAAGAAAATTCTCCAAAGAAACAGAGAGAGGAGGAAGGAGGAGGGGAAGGCGGAGGTGAGAGGGGAGGAGATGCAGCATGAAGCTTGGCTTTGCGCTAACATGCAGTCTGAGAAGAGCCGAAGTCCAGCTGGAGGCCAGTGGCAGGTGGTGAGGGTCAGGGGCTGGGAGCTGCACAGCTCGCCATGAAGACCCCAGTCCAGGTCTTCAGCCTTAGCATCAGGGAAGACCCAGAGGGCCCAACACTGCAGCATTCCGGGTCCAGGTCAGCCTGCAGTGTTTTCTCACACCTAAGAGGCTAAGGATGAGGGTGGAAGATAAATTGCTAAACAAAGAAAGAAAGAACACAACAGCAACAACAGGAGTAACTGAAATGGACCAGAAGTCGGCTTCTCTTTCTGGAATATTCCAGAGGTGGGCACAGGCTCCAGGGGTTAGGCAGCTGCCTTTCAAGAAATCCACCAAGCACCCCACTTCCTCCCGCTGCTCCCCCAGGGCTCTCTGGCTCTCTAGCCAGCTTCCCACCAGCACACGCAGGTGGCTCAGGCTGCGCACCCACATCCCAGCTCCTGGGCGGGGAGGAGAGAAGGTGCGGGGCCTCGTCCGCATTGAGGAGGCCACTCAGGAGCAAATCCCGCTGCTGCCCACTCCACGTGTCCACATGTCCTGTGGCCTCCATGGGCTGTGGGAAGCTCAAACTGCCAGCCACATGACTCCCCAAAGCAGAGAACTGTCATCACCAAAAGTAGGAAAAAGCAGATGCTCACTGGAGAGGAGTGACCATTGCCTGCTCCCTGGGCTGTCAGGAGAGAGCTGGGACACTGGAGGGTCTTCCTTCTTAGAGACCACGGGCACATACCCACCTGCCCCAGCCACTGCCAGAGACCACCTGTCTGAAAACCTGGATAGCCCCCCATCACGTCCCTTTAAACAAACACCAACAGTGAAATCAAGAGGAAACAAGTCCCTGTCAGCTGTGGGTTGACACCCAAGTCTGGCTTTTAGGATCTCTTTAAAGTTCTTCCTTCTATTTACCCACCTGATCAATAAGACTTCCAGTTTTATTAGTGTGGAAATTAGAGGCTTTCTGAAATGTATCCAGTGGAAGAAATCCTTCCTCACCCAATTTTGATTTTAAAGAACCAACCCTTGAAAAAAAGAACTAAACTTCGCGCCATACATAGTGCATCAGTGTGATGTGACCAAGATTCCCAAGGAGAACAACTTAGAGGAGGGAAGGTTTATTGGGGCTCATGAGTTTAGAGGTCTCAGTCCATAGATGGCAGACTCCATGGCTCTGGGCTGGAGGTGGGGCAGGAGGACTTGGTGGAGGAGAGAACTGGAGGAAGAAAGCTGCTCAACACATGGTGGGGTCAGGAAGAAGAGAGAAGGAGAGGAAGGGGCTGCAGGAAGATGCATCCTTCCAGGGGAAGAGGCTGCAGGAAGACCCACCTCCTCCGGCCACACCCACCTGCCTGAGTTACCACCCAGGTCCATTCCAACTAGGATGGACTGACGAGGCCACAGCTCTCCCAGTCCAATCAGCCCCCCTCTGAAGATTTCTGCATTAGCACAGGAGCTCTGGGGGACACCTCACATCCACACCATCACACCCGTCACACCCATCAGGGAAGAGGGGAGAGAGGAGGTGGCCGCCTAGTGCCCTTCCCCTTGGCTCTTCCAAATCTTGGATCAGAGTTCCCTAGAGTGCCTGGTGCAGATGGTGTCCTCATCCCATAGATTGCGAGACCGCCATTCATCTTCAAAGCTGCCCCCTGAGGCTTTAATTCCATTGGGAACTTTATTAGGCACTTTACATTTAAAGCCCATTTTTAAGTTTTACTTTATTATTCTTTACGTATTTGTTTAGTGGTGCTGGGGATGGAACCCAGGGTCTCGGGTATGCTGACAAGTGTCCCACCTGAGCTGCATCCCTGGGGAGAGTGTCTCTGTTTACTGCTCACAGGGAGCCTCAGTTTGCATCCTTGGTCAAAGTTTGTGCCAGTCCCATAAATCTCAGTTTCAGAGCCCATGTGTAGCAGCCCCAGGTCCCGCTGCCCTGGTCAACAGCCATTCACAGACTGGAGCTCCAGCCACCGAGCTCCCTGTCACCCATGGCAAAAGGCCCTAAGTCTCTCTGAGTCACTCCTTGAGAACTGTCTGAACACCACACTCCGGTGTCACTGTGCTTGTGTCCTGAGGCTCCGGGTAGGATAAAGAGAAAGAAACCACCAGAAGATTGTGCAGCCTCTCTCTGTCCTGCCAGTTCTTCTGGCTGTTACTCTGTTGGCCTGGAACGGCAGCAGAGCCCGGCCACCCTGGGAGGGCACTGGTGTTCCTGGGGTTGCAACCAGAGCTGCTGGCCCCCTGTGGTCACAGCTGTCCCCCACATCCCTTCGTTCTGTGAAGCAGATGCCCTGTTGGGACCTAGTGGGATTGTCACCTCTCATTAACAAGGGACACTGGGATGACCAGGTCCCCAACCCTAGAAGGGGCCACCTGCAGTTCTCTGCCTGGACACAGCCTCAGCCCCTTGCCTCCCGAGCCTCAGTAGAGGCCTCCCTGAGCACCCTACGAGTAGCGCCCACCTTCGCTTCCCTTGCCTGCCTGGTTGATGGGGGCCACAGGCCTCGTCAACACCTGAGATCATGTGTGTTTATCTGTCTGTCATCTCTCCCCCACCCAATCCAACCCCACGGGAGCAGAAACTTGGTTTAATCTCACTTGCGGCTGTAACCCTGGAGCCCAGGAGAGTTTCTGGCATGCGGTAGGTGGACAATAAAAATAAATGAGCTGTTGAATGAATTATGAGATTGTTGTGAAAAAGAGGAGAGGTGTCGAGGGTTTCACACGGTACCTGGCCCGTGGCAGGTCCTCCGCACAAATTAGCTATTTGTATCGCTGTCATCAGACTCTCGGGTGAAGGCTGACCTGGTGACCTCACCCATCCCATCATAGCTCTGTAGGATGCCTCCCAGGTTACGGCAGAGACACACCTGCCACCTGAGGCATGTGTGGCGGGTGTCGCGTCTCTGTATGTCTGAAGCCAGCACATGGGGTGGAAAACCAAACATACCCTTTGCTGTGGTTCCAATGTGTCCCCCGATTTCCACGCATAGGGAACCTGGTGCCCAATGCCACAGTGTTGAGAGGTGGGACCTCTGGGAAACAGAACGCTCATGAATGGATAAGTCCATTCCTGAATTAGTGGATTAATCCATTCCTGAACTAATGGATTAAGGGTTAGCATAGGAGCAAGCTCTCTCTAGCACCTGGCTCTGTCTCCCCAGGGATGCCTTCCGCCATGTTGTGATGCAGCCAGAGGTACACCAGAGGCCACACCTTGGATTTCGGGCCCCCAGAACTCTGAGATACATCAGCCTCTGTTCTTTTTAAAGTACTCAGTCTGTGGTACTCAGTTATAGCAACAGAAAGCTGACTAAGACATGCTTGAAGAATCTTTAAGAAGACTTCCTGTGAAGACTCACATGCCAGTGTCTCTAATCCCAGCCCAGCCAGGTGTTCCTCCATATCTTGGCCGCTCTTTTGTTGAGTGACAGATGGAGCAGCTGGCTTGCATTGGAGACACTGGTGACCAAGAGTGGTGACGATGGTTGAAGCCATTACAATGGTTAAGGCTGGTCTGTTTAAACATCAGAATGTCATAGACATCTCATAGACATCAGGACAGGCCCAATGGGATCGCAGCCTCCTTTGTGCTCGTCCTGCTTTGGTCTCTGTCCCTCTCCACTCTCCACTGTCCCTACCCTTTCTGTTTTCTGCCACACACGGTTAAGATGCCTGTGTTTGAAGAGTTAGCAGTGACAGAAGAGCGTCCTACCCAGAGGGTTCTCCAGTTGGACGGATCTTCAGCAGGCTTCTTATCCAACCTTTCCATTTTGCACAGGGTCTGTAAGAGAAGTGGAGGCCGTCTGTCTCTTACACACCATCAAAGGCTCCAGTGCTAGACCCCGGTGGTGTGGACCCTAGTCAGTGACTTTTCTGAGTCTTGCTCAGCTGCCTCCTGAGTCTCCTGGGTCATACTTCCATTCTTCTGCCTCCGTTCCTGCTCCTAAACCCAGGAGAGAAGGCTGGCCCTCAGGATGATGAGCAGAGGACGCTGGGCAGTGCTCTCCTTTGCTCCATCCCTGCCTCAGTGCCTCCGCCCCTCTGTCTCCCCAGGAGCTGGCTGGGTCTCCACACAGCCTGCGGGACCCCACCTCACCACTCCATTGAGGAACCAGCCTCCACCTTTCCCATCTCGGTGGGGAACATCACTCCTGAATCCCTTGTCTTGGAAATCCAGACAGGTCATTGGCGTCTCCTATTTTCTTTTCCAGTGGGGTTGGGCAGGGGCAGCCTCCTCAAAGATCAGGAAACACGTCCAGACAGCCAGCCCACGTGGGTAAAGAGGAGGACTTCGAGACTCCAGCAGTGTAAACAGAAGTGCATTTTTGAAATAATAAGCATTCGCATATAATGCTAGATGATTGCGGTAGATTAGATTGTGGTGGGAATGACCTCACAGCGCACAGATGCCCCCAGGAGGCTTCCACGGGGCGAGACGTAACACAGAGCCACAGTGTGCGGCTGGAGAGCCGGCGGAGTTCTAGAAAACGTTTGACCACTTTGGAATTGTCCTGTTCTTGTGTTTGGACTGGGGCCTCTGGACGACTTTCCCAGTCATTCAGGCACAAATCCACCACGGCCACTGTGGTCCAGATCACCAGCCCCCATTCCCTCCTGCCACATGCCACCCACACAGGTGTGCATGTGTGTGCGCACACACACACACACACACAGAGACACACAATCACACACAACAAAGGCAGGCGCTTTCTTTCCTCCTACTCTGGATGTGGCCTCTTCAATATTCTCAAGGGTTGTGACCATGTAGGAAATGATAGAAACTAGGGAGACACCACGAAGGGGAAACCAACTGGAACAGGGTTCCACAGACGTCCCCAGGACCTTTGAAAGTGCTGGGTGTTCATTACCCAGCATCCTCTGCCCCCGGATTCTCCTTCCTGTGGATCCGGTTGGAGACTGGAGATCTCCACATTTCACCGAGCGCTCCCTCCTGTCCACCATAGGAGCCATTCAAGTAGGGGCAGTGGGGAGAAGGTCAGGGGAACCTTACAAGGTCTCTGTCTGCTGGAGCCTCAGGCCTGAGGTAGCTGTTTTCATGGCCTTGGGATTGAAAATGGACCTGATATGTCTCAGCAGGTCCCCCCACAGGGTGACTAGGGACACTGCTTGTTTTAAATGGATCCGGCTCCATGGTTTCTTCTCCAGCCATGGGATGGGGAAAGCACTAATGGGAGTTGTGTGACATGGGGGTGACAAGGAGCGGGGACACAGAGGTGCACCAATCAGCCGTGCATGGTACCTTAGAGCCCTCGTGATTCGATTCCTCTTAGAAGCATTTCTAAGTGTGAGGAGCAGAGGCGCCGCCGTGATTTACTGAAGTCACAGAGAGCCCGTGTGACTCTCTCCTTTCCAGAGTGACATTAGGTGGACACCCTCACTGATTCTCTCCCTTTCGAGTTTCTTGCCGGATTTACTGCACCAAACCAAGGCCCACCATAGATCCTCCCTGGCACCCCACTGTCCAGGATCAAAGGCTCGGAGCCCTGGGTGTCCATGATCTATGCTCCAAGGTGCTGCTCTAACAGAGACGGATTAGGTTCCAACATCTGAAATTCATCATTTCCATGCATGTGCAGCCATTTTGAGGAAAAGTTACAGGAGGATCAAAAACAAGATTAAACCACATCTGTTTGGGTTTAAAGGACATTGTCTGCGTAGTTCAAAGTTGTTTCCTTTTGTATATGTGTGTGTATATATATATATATAAAAGAAACCTGCCCAGCTGTTTTTTATCTTCAATCCTTAGCCTTTATCAAAGAAGTGTTTTCATTGGCTAGCCAGTGTTATTTCTAAAAGTTAAAGTATTTAGGAAAGGGGGCTAAGAAAAAAAATACGGCTTTCATCTGAGTCCTCTCCCCAGAGTCCTCTCTGGCCTCACAGAAAACCAACGCAGAGGTTTCGTTCAAGTCTAAATAGAGAGGTTTCGCTCGACTGCGAGTCATCGGAGATGAATTAGTTCCTTCCATCTTTATCTACAAGTAACTGATTACAGTCGATGATGATAAGGAACACGAAGCAAAAGAAAAAAGAATCCTAAAATGCACACGTGATAAACAAAAATCCACAGAACTCTATGCACCATTCCCTGGGAGTGGGGGGCTGTTGAGAGCCATCCTTCAGGGGGGGATTCTCCTGTAACGGGACGGTGTAGAGGACCGGAACCCTGCCCTGTGTTTCTTTTGGACATCTGACACCTCTGTCTGTTAAAAAATCACACCTGATGACAAAAATCCTCTGATCTTTTTTTTTTTTTTTTTTTAAGAATAAATAAGCCCCATGCTGGAGTTTAGCTAGTTGGTTCATTAGAATGAAACTCGAAAGCTAAAAGGACAGAATGCACGGAAGGGGTGTGTGGTGTGACCACCCAACGTCCCCCGCCCTGGCTCAGCTGCTCTCTGGGCGATGCTGCAGCCTTCAGCTGTGTTTGGCAAGATGACCAAAGGTAACCCAGAGAGGTTTAGGCACACGTGCACACGTGCACACACACGCACACACACACACGCATGCACAAACTCTCACACACACACATATGCACAAACTCTCACACACACACACACACACACACAGGGGTGGACGGTTGTTCTGGCCACATGGCAGCCAGCCCCAGGCAGTGGGAAAGGGGACGTTGTTATGGAAAGGCCACTGCTCCCTGTGGCCCTGCGATGGCAGCTCTACTGGACACAAGCAGGGATTCTCTTTCTCTTTCCGTCCAGGACATCCTCCAGCTTTGGGTCCTGAGTTAACGTCCAGGAAGTGGTTCCACGGCTCCTCAATTTTGATTGTCATGAAACTCTAGGTTTGAAAATAAGTGAACGGAAGGCCCTGGGTTTGAATGCGAAATCCATCACATTTTTTTAATCCGCTGGATGCTTACACACTGGTCGTGTCCTGAGATGTCCAGAAGGTTGGGCGTGGGCGGTGCTGGGCTCAGCCATCCTGCCCGCCTCGGGTCCCCTGAGGAGCTTGGCCTCCTTCAGCTCAGCTTCCCCCACCGGCTGGGGTTGTGCTGTGACTGACTTCACACCATCATGGTGGGGATGCAATGAGATAAAGCATGGAACTCCGCTCGGAGCACCTAGCCCAGCGCGGGGCTCAAGAAACACCTGTTACCGCTGTGTTTGAATTTCGGGTGTACACCAAGGCCCTGTGTGGACGGCTTCTTCCCAGCCTTGGGGGCGTTGGGAGGTGGTGGAGCCTTTAAAAGGTGGAGCCTGCTGAGAGGCTTGAGGTCAGTGGGGCATGCTCTCAAAGAAGCCCGCAGGGTCCTGGTGTCTTTCTCCCTTGTGCTTCACCAGGAGGTGAACAGGTCTGCTCGGCCACACACTCCTGCCATGATGCACTGCCCCTGCTAGGGGCCTAAAAGCAATAGGTCCCACCCACAGTGGACTGAAACCTCCAAAACTCTGTGTCGAACTAAACCTTTCCTCTTTGTAAATGGATTATCTCAGGTAATTTGTTACAGTAATGGAACGTTGACTAACACAGCTAACATTATTCTTCGAAGACTGGTCTAAATCTCTCTGCTCCTCCCCTGGCGCTGCTCCATTCTATCCTGGTGCTCAAGTCATAAGCCAGGTTCCTTTTCTGAACAGGGGATTGAGAGTATCTGGCCTTTCTATCTTAAGATCGCTCACTCCATTCCCCCTCCTTCTCTTTCTTAGCTCCCACTCCTGGAAACTCCATGGTCCTCCCCTCTGAAACTCTCTTCTCTGACTCTAAAGAGAACATGGGGGTGGTGCCAAGTGTCAGTCAAGTTCAGTGACCCCTGCAGTGCTCGCTCAGTAGGAAAGACCGCCATGACCTGGTCGTGCTGTCCACCCTGACCCTTGGAAAGGCCATGAGTGGAATGGGCAGTGGGTGTGTAACAAGTCCTGCGTTCTTGGTGCTGGCCCTTGCCTTCCCTCAGCCCTCACTCCATCACCGCTCATCTTCCTCAGTCGCACTCTCCTGCCTGCCTCAGCGGGTGATTGAAGGGCTGGCTTCCCTGAGCCTCCTAGCCATGGCCTCACCTCCTCGTGTTCCCTCCCAAACTGCCCCAGATGAATCTCACAGTCACTCCTGTTGAGGAACCTGTGGCTCAGGTACAGCTGGGGAGGTGGGGTGGGGGAGCCCACTCTTCTTAACGCAGAAAGAGAAGAAAAGGTATCAGGATGTTTCCGTCTCTATCCAGGAAGGGACATTGAAGTTGTCTTTTGAAACGCAGGTAAAAGGTATGGCACTTTCTGTGGGCCAGAGGCTGGGTCCCATGCTCCGTCCATCCCATCTCTCTTAATCTCCCCGAGAACCCGTGAAGTAGGGCCTCTCCTCCTCACTTATTAATAAGGAAACAGCCTAGAGAAACTGACCTTGCTGAGGACACCTGGCTGGTGGCGATCCCTGGCCTGTGTGTTCTCATCTCCCCTCAGCCCCTTCCTCCCCCCATGAGTTCATTAGCACCAGGACAAGCCCCTAAATGCAGAGTAGGTTCCCTGCTAAATGATTCTGGAAGGAAACTGCGCTACCGGCTGCAAACGAATCTCTCATCAATCCCAACGTGCAGCGGCCTGGCTCCTGGGTGTCCCTCGGTTTCATAAGGCTTCCAATGACATGGGGCCCGTCAGTCCCCGCAGCCTCTTCTTTGATCCTCAGAACAACCCTAGGATCCAAATCTGCATACTCCCACTTGAGAGATGCGGATGTGCAGGGGGGACACCTGGCGCTGGCCAACACCGTGCGATGCGCAAATCGCTGGACTAGAAATCAGACCCACGTTCTCCTAGCTCACCCCAAAGTTCTCTGAGCTGAAGCTCTGAGCGTGCATTTCCGGCAAGAGAATCTCAAAGGCCCGGGACACTGGGCAGCCACAGGATTTCTCAGCACAAATAGCTGTTGAAGATCTAACTGCGGAGCTGACAGTGGAACTCTGCGAGTTCCTCCTTCAGCGTCGCCTGCCCATGTCTTGCGGGAGGTGAGTTGAGGACAGTCCCGCCTCACAGGGAATGTCTTGGTTTTCCTGGGTTTATTTAGCAACCACCCTGGATGTTACTTCAACACGGTTTATCTTCCTACACCATCCTATGCACCTTTATAATTTCCAGCAGACAGACGGGGACGGGGGCCTCTGAGGGTTCTGGACAAAGGTGGCCCGAGTCTAATTCAGAGGGTTTGAATCTCGCATGGACGGAGGAGGGCTTGGCCACGTGCCTGGCTGCAGCTGTTGGATGGAGATGCCAGCGATCATTAATGCCGCTCCTGTGTCTGGCTGATCTGCAGCCAGGGAAAGAACAAGGAAGCTCAGAGACGCTTCTCGGAGAGGATGAGGTCATGCAACGACTTTTAGGAGTATTTCAGTCTCTCGGTCCAAGAACGGTTTGCTTAAGTGGATTATTAAAAGAGAAACCTTGAAAGAGCCAGACCTCAGGATTTAATCTGAAGCTTTGGAACTGGCATTGGGGGGGTCGTGCAATTCTGCACAGAAGATATGCCCAGACCCAAACCTGCCCTGGTGTTGGCGGACTCTCCTCTTCCTTCTGTATTCCTATTGCAAATTTTTTTTTTTTTTTGGAACCAGGGATTGAACTCAGGGACACTCGGCCACTGAGCCACATCCCAGCCCTATTTTGTATTTTATTTAGAGACAGGGTCTCACTGAGTTGCTTAGGGCCTCGCTAAGTTGCTGAGGCTGGCTTTGAACTCGCGATCCTCCTGACTCAGCCTCCCAAGTTGCTTGGATTACAGGCGTGCGCCACCACGCCCGGCTTCCTATTGCAAATTTGGGGCAAGTAAACTCCTTCGCAGATTGAACTGCAACCATCTGTTATCTGAAAAAGAAATCTTGGCATATCTTAGACCAAAAGCATAGGTTTTTTTTTTCTTTTTTTTTTTTCTTTTTTTTGAGAAATCCAGTTTTCCCTTATAACTGATAAACTTTTCCATTGGTTTAAAAATCACCAACCCCAGGCATGATGATGTGCCTGTCATCCCAGCAGCTCAGGAGGCTGAGGCAGGAGGATCACAAGTTCAAGGCCAGCCTCAGCAATTTAGTGAGACCCTCAGCAACTCAGTGAGAGCCTGTCTCAAAATTAAAAATAAAAAGGGCTGAGGATGTGGCTCAGTGGTTAAGCACCCCAGGTTCAACCCCCAGCACCAAATAAATAAACAAACATCACAAAGAAAAAATAAATAGCTTCTGTGTGTTCCTGTGTTTCCCCCTGACGGCCTTGCTTCTTCACGAGATCTCATCAAAATGTCCATACCGTGGCCTTTGTTCAAACCTACCAACCTGAAAAGTTCCCACATGTTAGGAAGTTGTCTTTTGATGCGATCATGTAGGTGTGGTTTTGTGTAATGAGGAAAAAAATGGCTATTTGTGCTTTGGAAATACTTAATGAAATACTTTTAAATGCATAATAATCAGAGTTGGTGGGGATGGAGAGAAAATAAAATTGTCCCTGAGTTGACATTCTGGAGGGGGGATATGGTTACTTGGGTCTCATTTGACCATTTTTTGCATGTTTGAATTTTCCCATAGCAAAGAAAACTGTAGTCCTTAAATAACCGGAAGCCCACCCTTCTCCACCCACCGTCTCTCCTGCTTCGTCCCATTTGGATGTTTTCTGGCTCTGTCAGGGTCCATGTGTCTGTCTTCCTCCCTGTTCCTCACCTACTGTGGTTTGGCCCTGGAGTCCCCGTGAGGCCCATGGGCTGAAGATGGCCCTGGGCTGGGCGCTACTGGAAGGGGGTGATCTTGACAGGTGGGGCCATTGGGAGGTTTAGGTCCCTGGGGCTACACCTCCCCAGGGGATCGGGGACGTGGTCTCTTTCTCTCTCCCCTTGGTTCCCAGCCATGAGCTGAACAGGTCTGTCTGCCCCGAGCTGCCCCCCATGAAGCTGCTTTACCACATCACAGGGTCAACTGTCCATGGGCTGCAGCTCGTAACTGTAAGCCAAAGTAAACCCGCCCTCCTCTCCAGGGATCGCCCCAGGTATTTGTGACAGTTACAGACAGTGACATTTGCGGCCACAGCACGAATTCCATGGGGACACACTTCTGCCCAGTTATCCGGGTCAGGGGTAGCCAACCTCATGGCTCCATGGCCAGGATGTCCAACCAGAATAGCTCACAGGAGAAAACATTTATTTTGGGCTCATGGTTTCAGAGGTTTCCGTCTGAGCTCAGCCAACTCCACTGTTCTGGGCCCCAGGTGAGGCCAAGCATCATGGCGGAAGGGTGGGGCAGAGGAGAGCCCCTCACCTCATGGCAGTCAGGAGGCAGGGGCAAGGAACGGGGGTTTCAAGACATAGTCCTCAAAGACAGACCCCCAGTGACCAACTTCCTCCAGCCACACCCCTCCTGCCTACAGTTACCACCTAGTAATTCATTAAAATTATTATTCCATCCAATGGATTGATCCAGTGATGAGGTGATGGCTCTCATGATCTAACTCTTCACCTCTGAACATTGCTGCTTTAGAAACATGAGCTCTGGGGACACCTTTATCCAATCCGAAACTGTCTTAGAGGATAAGAGAGGGAATGTTTGGCTGTGGAATTACGTCTTTGCCTCACTGTCTTCTAGCTCAAGGCCTGGAGGAAGGTGTCCAGTCTCAGAACCCCTTTTCTCACCTGCTACCCAGAAATAATCTCTCTTTGGCAGGATTATTGTAAGCAAGAATAGAAACATCTACGTGGGCCAATCGTGGGACTTGCCACTTACTGGACATTTTTTGAAAAGTTTTCGTTATTGTTGTTCTTTTTAGTTATACATGACAGTATGATGTATTTTGATGTCTTATACACACATGGAGCATAACTTCCCATTCTTGAGGTTGAACATGAGGTGGAGTTACACTGGTCACGTATTCATGTATGAACATAGGAGAGTTGTGTCCCTTTCATTCCACTGTCTTCCCCACTCCCATCCTCCTTCTCTTCCCTTCATTCCCCTTTGTCTAATCCAATGAACATCTGTTCTTCGCTTCCTTCCTTATGTGAGTTAGCATCAGCATATCAGAAAGAACATTCAGCCTTTGGTTTTGGGAG
>JAJEJO010001115.1:0-25788 GCA_020662805.1 Glaucomys volans
TGTGGCATCTGTCTCCCTCTGTGATCTTTTTCTCTGGAGGCTGTTCTTAGGGTGGATACCACAGTCTGGCATCCAGACTGTGAAATCCCCCTCCTCGCTGAGAAGGGTCCAGCGGACAATGTAACATCTCAGCCTTACCCGAGAAACCGCCTGGGCTTTAGCAGGCTGCGGCTGCAACGCCGGACTCTGCCAGCTCAGCCTTCCAAATTGCTTACTGACTGTGGAAATCAGCAAGGAGGTTTTTACCTTGCAAGGATTTGGGCAGGATGGGAGTTTTGTCCAGATCTAAAATCGAGGGTTTTGGAATTTTGCACAGAGCTCTTGGCCAGCATTTTGAGCCCGACCTCCAGCTTTGGCATTGGCTGGTACTCTGCCCAGCTGGGAGCATCTTGCTATAAACGAGCGGGACCCAGATGAAGGCCCAGGGCTAAGTGACCCTCCTGGGGAGAGCTCTGGTTACTCATCTAGGGGCTTCCCAATTAGCACATTACCTCCCTGATCAATACCCAAGAGACTGCACTCAAATATTGCTACTGTCACTTTAAAGATTTTTCTGAGGTCGCAAAGCTGTGCACGAGCTCTTCTGCCTTGGCAAGAGGCATGTTCTTGGGGCAGGGCTACCTACAGCAAGATGGAACTACTTCCTTTCCCTTAGGCACCCTCCACCTGGCAGCTCTTAAAACTAAGGAAAAATATAATATATATATATACATACACATATATCTATTTATGCACATATTGGGGCCAATTTGATTTGCTAGTATTAGACAATAAACCATGCAAGGAAATTTATGATCTCAGTGTCTTTATTTAGTATTAAAGTGACCTTAGATGAAGAGTAATGGTTAGATAAACAGAGGCATCTCTGTTGGGACCAAACAGCTACTGTAGCATCCCCTTAGCATCTGGCTAGCTGAAATAGCATCTGTCTATTTCACCTGGACCGAAATAGGTGAGAGCTTGTTCCCTCTTTTCGGCAGCATTCTTAATAGATTTAGGCACTGAAGAATACCTGTGAGTTTTGCATTTGTATCTTGCAAGTTTGTATAAACAACAGGAAATAAAACGAATGGTTTGTACACATGGTGTGCGTGTCCACTCCATACCCATGTCCGCCCTGGTGGCCTTCGGTGTCCATGGCAGTCCAGCTTGGCAGGAAAAGCGGGCAGAGCTGAGGGGCAGGCATGGGCTGGAAGCCCGTCCACCCTCCTCCCCAGGCTTCCATCTGCACCCCCTCAACCTACCCCACAGGCAGAATCCCAGCCTTCTGCAACAATGCCGTCTCCCCTTGCGTTGGGGAATGGTGTGTACTGACATCAGGGCCATCATTTCAGTCCAGGTGACCCTAGATCGGGGCTTGTGCTGAGGTCCTGTATAATGGAAGTGTCGGATGCTTCAGGCTCAGGTGACGTCCTTGATTTGCCTCCGAGACAGGACAGTGGGAGAAGAGAACGAATTGCTAGCCTTCCTCAGTTACTACATGGTGACTTAAGTAGCTGCTGTTACTAGAAGCTTACTAGAAGCCTAGTAAATTCTATGGGGTGGACAGTGGAAAGGAAAAGGGAACCCCAGGTAGTGGCAGGCCTCAGCAGGATGTCTGAAAATAGAGATACAAAGGTGAACTTCCTGATTCCCAATTTTGGTTGGTTTGGCATCAATGGCCCTTGCTGAGATCTGGACACCTATTCTCACCCCTAAAGCCCCAAGAGAATGGGCATTCATATTTTGGGTTTTTCAGCATCCCTAGGGGAGCTGTAAACCCTGATGATTCCTTTGTGAATCAGGGAGACAAGGGACCAGTTGTAGGCTCAACACAGACATGTTGGAGAACTTGACCCTTATGGGGGCCCTAAGCCTTTGTCTGCTGTCCCCACCTGGCTCAGAGATGGCAGAAGGGGCTTGCAAGGAAGGTGGGCAGGAAGGTCACCAAGCCCCATGGGCATCACTGGATCAGATCAGATTGTGCCAGAAGGTCCTGCCAGTTCCACCTTCTGCTCTGATCCCATCAAGCCAGGGTTTCTAAAAGGGGTCAATAGTCAGGAAATTCGAATGAGAGCAGCTAGCTGCAGGCCTTTTAAGGAATGGTGCTCTGCAACGGCATGACCATGACCCTGAGGGTCAGGCAGGCCGCCAGGGGCAGCCCCTCCCTGGCCCTCCTCACCAGCTACTCCTGTGGAGTGGGCACACTGCAGTGTGAGGTGACCTGAGAAGGCGTGTGGTGCTCTGCTCCCCTGCCACCCCTCAGTTTCCTCATCTGTAAAATGAATGTATCGACTACCATCTTGAAGAGCTCTCAAGGAGGTCAAGTGAGAAAACAGATGAAAAACACTTTTAAAGTTCAAATTCATTTACAGTTGTGAGGAAGCAGTGTTGGTAATGTGGGGAAGGCCCTGAGCCACTTTGGGGGCATGACAAAGGGAGAGGGCAAATGTTTCCCAAGGGTCCGCCTTCACTGGAAGTCATCACCAGGGCTGGCTGAGAGTCCTCTAAGCTGTCCTTTCTCTGCCTAGTCCTGGACCTCGGGCCCCAGGGAGCAAGCACACTACCCCAGCCCTGCCCACTGGCCAAGCCCAACCTTCCAGGACTGGCATAGTCCTTCCTGGGATTGTCCCTGGAAAGGGCCCTCTTCAGGTGGATGGGCTATCGGACCCTCTGGGCTCAGCTCCAGTACCCAGAGAACCAGGAGGGGTCGGATTCTCCTGAGCTCACAGGTGGGCTCTATGGCTGGGACTGTGGGGGTTCCTAGCTGCTGTTCTGTACCCCTGTGGGAGCAGCTGAGAACCCTAATTTGAAAAGAGAAAGTCTTTCATATCCCAGCATACAAATGGTATATTGATGAAAGCAATAGTAATTAACTACACTATAATAGTAATAACAAGGGCTTATTAAGTGTCTTCCATGTGCCAGGGATCAGTTCTATGCACCTCACATATAGGCACCCACTGATCCTCCCATTTCTCTATGTGATTGGTACTATTCTTGCCCCTGGGACTGGGGCTCAGAAAGGGTAAATAGAATGCTTAAGGTCCCACGGAGTTAGGAGGAAGCCCAGGCGCTTTGACGTTAGAGCCCAATCTCTCAACCTACCAGGGGTTTCGGTGGGAGTCAGACCGCCCCCTAGAGGGCATTTTGGCCATTTGCAAGAGAGCCTGAGGTAACTCAACAACTAAGGAGGCAAAACTCTTCCTGGCCTTTGGTGACAGCAACACACAAGACAGATTTCCAAAAAAAAGAATTATCCTGCATCCTGCACAGCTTTAGAGCACATGGCCGGAATCATCTATACCTGGACATCGATATACATCAATCCTACTTTATAATACTACTAAGATGCTTTTATAAGTTTTTGAGTTTTTAAAAATAGTTTGTGAGCTAAGTGTGTTGGTATATGCCTATAATCCCAGTGACTCAGGAGGCTGAGACAGGAGTGTGGCAAGTTTGAGGCCGATCTGGGCAACTTAGCAAAACCCTGTCTCAAATAAAAAGGGTTGGGAGCTGGGCGAGGTGGCGCACACCTATAATCCCAGTGGCTGAGGAGGCTGAGGCAGGAGGATTGCAAATTCAAAGCCAGCCTCAGCAACTTAGCAAGATCCTTTTCAAAATATAAAATCTAAAAACGGCTGGGGATGTGGCTCAGTGGTTAAGTGCTCCGGGGGTTCAATCCCTGGTACCAAAACAAACAAATAAATAAAATAAAATCACATTAAAAGGGTTGGGGATGTAGTTCAATGATAGAGTGTCCTGGGTTCAATCCCCGGTACCCTCCCTCAAGAAGTAGTTCATGAATAACTCAGGAAATTAGGAAGAAAGGAAAAAAGAAATTAGAAGAAATAAAGACTTCCCCTTAAACTTATTGAATAATCTTCTCCAAGCATTGGCTGCACTTCGACTGTTACATATTTGGTTGCGCACGAAGCCAGTGTGGTGGGGCGTTGCGGAACAGGCAGGGCCTGGCTGGGATACTTAACAGAGACGAGTGGAGAGAACTGAGCGTCATGGAAGCAGAGATACTTGAAATGTGGGAGACCTCACCGGATCTCCTTCATAAGTGTTTAGAAATCATTTCACATTCTCACCATCCTTTATATATTTGACATTTTTGTTGCCCAAGGACAAACACCTCCGTTGTAACCATCACCTGCGGATATGTCTGGGGGAGTTGTCTATTGTTTACCTTCCCCCAACACTGTCCCCAGGGTCCAGATGCAGTTGCCCTAAACCACTTGTCACCCTGGCTCCTCCCGTTCGTCCTATGTTCCAGATCGTCCTTTGGAAATACGTGATTCTCAAGGTCCTAGAGACTGAATTACGCCTCTGCACTTGATGGTGTTTCAAGGCAGATGTGCGCATCTGTGATCGCCTGTCAGGCTCCCACTCAAGGTCACGCACAGGAAGCGAGTCTGATAATACACATGCGTCACACTCAGTTCCTCCATGTGGACCTCAGGCTTCTTCCTGGTCTCTACTTATCTCTGCTTGGCCTTGCTTTGCCTCACCTGCTTCACGGAAGGTGAGGCCTCCTTCCTCTTATTATACACAGCACGTCTGGTCTGTTATTGCCCTCCGGAAAGTTTATAGCTAGTGTTCACGAACTACTGTTTCATTGTGTGTGTGTGTGTGTGTGTGTGTGTGTGTGTGTGACTTGTTTTTGCATAGAGTAGCTCTAGTCTTCTATTTTGATTAATCAACCCCAAGGCCTCCGAATGTTCTCTCTGGTATGTGGATGCCAACACACAACACGGGGTGAGTGGGGCGGAGAAGAGAAGTCCCTTGGATTAGACAAAGGCGAATGAAGGGAAAGGAGGAGAGATGGGAATAGGAAAGACAGTAGAATGAATCCAACATAACTCTCCCATGTCCATATGAACACATGACCAGTGTAACTCCACATCATGAACAACGTCAAGAATGAGATCCTGAAGCCGGGCATGGTGGCCCATGCATGTAATCCCAGTGGCTCAGGAGGCTGAGGCAGGAGGATCATGAGTTCAAAGCCAGCCTCAGCATGGGCAAGGCACTAAGCAACTCAGTGAGACCCTGTCTCTAAATCAAATACAAAATAGGGCTGGGGATGTGGCTCAGTGGCCGAGAACCCCTGAGTTCAATCCCCAGTTCCAAAAAAAAAATGAATGAGATCCTCAGTAGAATAAATCATACTCCATGTGTGTATAATCTGTTAAAATACATTCTACTGTCATGTATATCTAAAAAGAACAAATAAAAAAATTTTAAAAATCCAGGGCCTCACCCATGTAAAGCAGGTACTGTACCACTGAGCACCTCTGGACTCTTCTGTTTCTTTTAAGTTCTGACTTATGATGTGTAGATACAAACAATCTGCCTGTTTCATTTATGTCTTCTGATAAATCTTGGCTGAGCATTTATATATTGAGTGATATCATATTTCATTACATATTATCCATGGGTTCCTTTTTTAGGATAATTAGCTTTATTTTGGCTTTTAAATGATGTATGGAGATGAGCCGTATCACCTATGAACTTCATTTCCAGGTAAAGGCACAGTTCAAGGGAGGTGTTGAGGACTGCAGCTCTAAAGTGGGGGAAAGGATGTTAGGAACCTTCTGTGCCCTCCTTTCTCAGGCCCACTGAGCAGGAATAGTGCACCCCTCTCTACACAGCTGGTAGGCAGACTGGAACCCGGCCTCCCTAATTCATTGCCCAGCTCTACCCTAAGCCCAAATGCAGGGCTTTGTCTTCCATAGCTCAATTTTGCATCCCACAGCTGAACTCTGCTGGGGGAAAGGAGGTCAAAGCCTTGAGATCTGACTCCCTTGTGGCACATTTGCCCTGATTAACCGGAGTCTGGTCTTGCCATTGGGCCTGCCACAAGTTTTACTCGGGTGGTTGTTGCCCCCTAGTGTCCGTCATGTGAATAGCACAAAACGACGTTCAAGATGAATTTACTAGTTCCCACAGACCCACTGATCTCAACTCTTCCCACACTCTCCATGAAACCAGCCAAGGAACCCAGGCATCCCCTCAGGCCCCAATTCTTCCATATCCAATGCAACGTTTCTAGAAGAGACAGAGATGGGAACTGCTGAATTCAGACTCAGGGCATGGGGTGGCTGCTGAAAGGGTGAGGGAGGAGTTGCCCTCTCTGGAACTGAGGGAGCCTGCGTCTTTAAGCAGCTGCTGGTGTGTGTGTGTGTGGTGGGAGTGTGGTGGGGAGTTAATGATTCACCAGAGGCCTCTTTACAATTACCAAGGGTCAACTTCCTATGAGCATGCGCAAGCTCAGTCCTTTGGGCTCTTACCACCAGCCAGTGACCTGGAAGGCCCCCCAGGTGGACCCAGCATGATCTCCATCACTGAGTGGCAGAGTGAGTGCAGGGATCAGGTGGAGGGGACGGGGCTGGAACGGGGATCCGGGCAAGGGTGGGCTGCAGATGGGCCCCCAACCTGGCTCTGTCTGAGGAACTTACAGATGTGACCTCTGGAACCGGTGGCTGGGAGCTGCTCTGTTGGCACCTGGGACCGCAGGTTCAAGGCAGGTGTGGCCCCTTGTGACTTGCAAGAGATGGGAGCTGCTCAGGGCACACAAACCTAAGGTCCCCTGTGGGCCTCATCAGAAACCAAACTGCCCACACCACTGTGTGGTCACTCCTAAACATCCCGCCCTTGCCTTTGCAGAAGGCAGGGAGATGGCCCACAAGAGGGACCAGAGAGTCCACAGAAGGCAGGGGCCGGAGGCTGTGGTCCAGTGGGCTTCCTGAGTTACTTAGAGCCTCCTCGTTCTCATTGAAGCGATGAGGCTACTCATTGACTGAACGCATCCGTCTCTGCTGTGTGCTACGCATGGTGCTGGGCAGAGAGCAGACAACGGAGAATGAGGCAGACGTCCAGAGAGGAAAAGCAGGCAATTATCCAGCAAAGAAGTAAATAGGCAGTGTGTCAGAGGGCGGTAAATCCTCCAGATAAATCCAAAACAGGGTAAGGAGTCTGGGGGAGTTTGAAGTAGGAAGAGTTGCTGTGTTACAGAGTGGTCAGGGAAGGCTTCCCCAAGGAGGGATCCTTAAGACAGAGCCCTGTAGGAAGTGAGGAAGCCGTCATCAGCTACCTGGAAGGAAAATGTTCCAGGAGGCAGGGACAGCTAGTGCAAAGGCCCTGAGGCATGCTCATACTTGGGGTGTTTGAAGACCAACAAAGAGGCTGATGTGGTTGGAGCTAAAGGAGCCCAGGAAAGAGTTTAAGTCAGGGAGGTCACTCAGAGGCCAGACCAGGAGGACTTACAGGCCATGGTAAGAATCTTGCTTTTATCTACATAGGAAAGCGCTGGATGGGTCATGCAGAGGAAGGATATGATCTGTTTCTAAAGATCACTCTGGACGTCGGTTGAGAACAGACTGCAGAGGGGTGAGGGCGGCAATGGGGAGGCCAGTTTGTGTGAGAGAAGCTGGAGGAGCCCAGGGAGTTAGCCATGAGGTGGTGGAAAGTGATCCTTGCTGGCTCTGTTTTGAGGAATTTACTGGTGGATTGACGTGGGTGTGAGGGAAAGAAGGGTTGGGAATGCTGCGGGGTTTCTACCTGGGCCTCAGCAGAGTTGAGGAGGAGGGACGCTGGAGGGGACTTCAGGCACATTGGGTTTCTTTGGGCTCTTAGGCATCCAGATGGGATCTCAAGTGGGCAGCTGGGTGTGTGCGCCTGGGGTTTGAGAGGGAGTCCTAGCTGCAGGGAGAAATTGGGAAGTCGCCAGCATGTAGATAGATGCTGTTTGGAATCACAAGAGTCCCTGAGCTCTCCCAGGGCATAGTTTCCCAGCCTCCCCACTACTGACCTTGGGGACAGGATGATTCTTTGTTGGGGGGCCGTCTCATGCATTGTGGGATTTTAGCAGTACCCTGGGCCTCTGCCCTCTAGCTGCCATTAGCAAACCCTCCCTGCCCATTGCGACAATCCAAATGTCTCCAAACATTGCCAAATGCTCCCCAGAGAACAAAATTGCCTCCCCTGTATTTCCACCTCGCCCAATTGGGAATCAACCACCTACAGAATAAACACACAGAGAAGAGTGCAGAGCCCGCCCAGGGGCAGCCTGCCAGGGCACTAAGCCAATCAGACCCTGAGCTAATATCCCCTTACCAAGTGCAACAAGTCCTAAGAAGAATGTACTGAGTCCCTATGAGAGGGAGGAGTGGGGGGACCAGATTCAGATCAGGGAACAAAGTGGACCAGTTTTCTTTGAGGAAATGACATGAGTTGTGACCTGAAGGATGAGGAGAGCTGTTCTGGGTAAGGAAACCACACATACAAAGGCCCTGAGGCAGACACTCATCCGGGAAACAAGGAACAGCTGTGGGGTTGGGCAAGAGGGAAGTGGAAGGAGAGGAAGGCGGAGGAGCAGGGCCTGCTGGCCATCGCATGGGTGAATGGTCTCCATTCTCAGCAGCGCCTTAATGTGATTGGATGATGCATTCCCAGGACCTGCTGGAAGACACAGCTAAAAAACTTATCTGTATTGGGGCTGGGGTTGTAGCTCAGTGATAGAGCACTTGCCTAGCATGTGTGAGGCACTGGGTTCAATTCTCAGCATCACAAATAAATAAATGTCCACTGACAACTAAAAAGTATTTTTAAAAGACCACAAAACTTAGCTGTGGTTGGGCGTGGTGGCGCACGCCTGTAATCCCAGCGACTTGGGCTGCTGAGGCAGGAGGATCTCAAGTTCAAAGCCAGCCTCAGCAACTTAGCAAGACCCTAAGCAACTCAGTAAGACCCTCTCTCTAAATAAAGTACAAAATAGGGCTGGAGATGTGGCTCAGTGGTTAAGCATCCCTGGGTTCAATCCCCAGTACCAAACAAAAAAAACAAAAACACGTAGCTGTGGCATGAGTAGGGAAGGGTGGCATGCCTCGGGCTCTGCTGCTAGGGCTGGCCGGGTGGTAGAGACCCTGTTACACCTTTGCAAACCAAGGGAGGTGCAGGGTGAAGGAGGGAAGATGGATCGCTCAGTGTGGAGCCCTGGAGTTGAGACTGCCTGAGAGAAGACCACGCCCACGTGCCTGGCAGGCAGTAGGATGTGGGGGGCTGGAGCCGGGCTTGGGCTGCAAGGATAGACATCCATGTGGTCAGCACACAGGTGGTACTGAAAGACACAGAAGTGTGAGTGAAAACAGAATGAGAAGAGAAGGGAGCTCAGGCCCAAGCCCTGAGCAAGTCAGATCCCAAGAGGGAGAGAGAAGGGTGCCTGGCAGAGGAGACAGAGAATGGGTGGGTATCAGGAGGAAAATCAAGAATGTGGTGTCAGAGGCACCAAGAGAAAGGACATTTCAACCTGTGAGTGACCACCCCCTCGTCACTGAGGACTGACCTGCCCATTGGATTTGGTAACGTGGAGGTCCTTAATGGCCAAAGCAAGAGCAATCCTTGCAGAAGTGAACTGGATCAGACTGGTCAAGGACACTTCAGAGCCAGACAACTGGATTCAGAGGCGGATTCTGCCAGCTGCTGGCTGTGTACCCCTGGGCAATGGTGTAGCTTCTCAGTGTTTAGTTTTGTGTGTGAATTGGGACTCATAGCAACACCTACCTCATAGGTAGCCACAGAAATAAATGAGTTAAGTGTCCAAGGTCACTGTCAATCACTTCTGTTAACTGTGAGAAGTGGATGAAGCCTGCTCTTCTTTCCCTTCTCTCCTTTGCTTCCAGAACAATTCAGTCTTAAAACCGTTCAATGAGCTGGGCATGGTGGCACATGCCTGTAATCCCAGCGACTCAGGAGGCTGAGGCAGGAGGATCATGAGTTCAAAGCCAGCCTCAGCAACTTAGAGAGGTCCTAAGCAACTCAGTTGAGACCCTGTCTCTAAGTAAAATACAAAATAGGGCTGGGGATGTGGCTCAGTGGTGGAGTGCCCCTGGGTTCAATCCCCAGCACCAAAAACAAAAAACAACAACAACAAAAAGTTCAATGGAACACAAAGAGGGTCCCCAGAGTTGGGGTGTCAGCCCCGGTGTGTGAGAATAGTGCTCATGGGGGTAGCCTGTGCAAGGTGTCACAGCCAAGACAGGGAGGGAGCCAAGCATGGTGGTGCACACTTGTAATCACAGTTACTTGGGAGACTGAGGCAGGAGGATCACAAATCCGAAACCAGCTTCAGCACTTTAGCGAGGCTCTAAGCAACTTAGCAAGACTCTGTCTCTAAATAAAATATAAAAAGGGCTGGGGATGTGGCTCAGAGGTTAAGTGTCCCTGGGTTCAATTCCCAATACCAAAAAAAAAAAGAGACCAAGGGAAGGGCAACCCGCAGGGTGGGCGATGGGGTGGGTAACTTCATGGTGCAGACACCTGCACACGCTGCCGTTTGATTAAAGACCCATCCTCAGTGGTGGGTCAGGTTGGAAGCATACATCACCTAGAAGGATGCGGTGGGAGGGACACCGCCTCACATTCGGGATGTTTCTGCCTAAGACACATAACCAGAACCCAGTCACAAGGAAGAATCAGACAAACCCCTGTAGAGATGGCTGCAAAATAGCTGGTCCGAATGTTCAAAACAGGTGGGGTCACATCAAGGAAAGACGGAGGGGCTGTTCCCAACAGCAGACTAAAGGAAGATGACAACGACAACCAAATGCCCCATGGGATGGGAATGACGTTCTTTTGCTGTAAGTAACATTCCTGGGACCACTTCAGTGGGGTCCCAGGGCTCGTGGATAGGAAGACTTCATTGTTTTTTTGTTTTTGTTTTTTAGTGTAGGTGGACACAATGCCTTTATTTTTTTGTGGTGCTGAGACTCAAACCCAGGGCCTCACGCATGCCAGGTGAGCTGGCTACCACTGAGTCACAACCTCAGCCCAAGACTTCATTGTTAATTTCCCAATTTCCTGGCAGTATCTTGGCTCTGTAGGAGAAGGAAGGGAAACCACAGCAACGTGTTCGGGGACAGATGAGATCCAGGAGGCAACTACTCTCAAATATGTCAGGAAAATTCTTTTTTTGTGACTAACTGCAACTTTTCTGTGCATTTTGTGATTATTAAAAAGAGGAAAAGCCCGGCGCAGTGGCGCATGCCTGTAATCCCAGCACTTGGGAGGCTGAGGTAGGAGGATCGCGAGTTCAAAGCCAGCCTCAGCAATTTAACGAGGCCTTAAGCAACTCAGTGAGGCCCTGTCTCTAAATAAAATACAAAATAGGGCTGGGGATGTGGCTCAGTAGTCCAGTGTCCCTGGGTTCAATCCCCAGTACCAAAAAAAAAAAAAAAAAGGAAAAGGAAAAGAAAAGGGAGAAAAGGTGAGGGGCTCTTGGCTGAGGCGTGGACCAGAGGGACCCACCCACCAGTTGCAGATTACTTCCTTGGAGGTGTCGCTGCTTTCTGGAGGAGGAAAGACATTGAACCTGGCTTCTGCTAATGCGAGCTATGAAGTAGGGCTCTGAGTGCAGGTTGCGGGCTCTCCTTGGCAGCGGCTTAGGAGTTGGGGGTCAGGGGTCCCCCAACCGGTTAAACCCCCAACTGGTTAAAGCTGGCCAGCCTTCGAAGTGCGGAGAGGGCGCCACCTAGTGAGAGGTGGCGCCCTAGAGAACCAGGCGGCCCAGAAGACAGCTTCCCCTCTGCGCTTTCTACTCCTTGTAACTGCCCGGGTCGCCTCCAGAAGGGGGCGGGCTTCCCCCTCTATAGGGGACCGTGGGCTGCATACTCCTGTCTTTCCCGGGAGCCTCTCTGTGCCATGCCAGCCCTACCCACTGCTCTCTCTGCCATGGTTGCTGCCCTGAGCGGAACTTGAGGAGTAACCCCCAGCTAAAATCGCCCAGCTACTCCAGAGGCAAGGGTTGGGAGGAAGGTCTGAAGCCTGCGTTTGAGAAACACTTCCCGATCTTTTTCTGTGAGGTTTTGTGCTCACTGAACACTGGAAGCAGTCAGTAGTGTGGCCCTTCAAGACGACTGCCCCCACAGGGGAAAATTCTGGAATTGCACCAGCCCTCGAAGAGTGTGGAACAAGTTGGGAGAATGAAAAGTAGCCAAACCAGCCAGCCCTTGCTGCAAAAGAAGAAAGTATAGGGAAGAAGACATACAAGGTAGATTTTTCTAAACAACTGATAACCGATTTATTAATGTAGCTGACTTAGACATCTGCAATGGGGACTTCGACCTCCACGTCTGGCCTGGTGCTGATGCTTCCAGTCTCAGAAGGACTGCGAGAGTCAGTGGAGTCCCGTCTGGAGTTGCATGCGGATGCATCCTGGATTCTCCAGAGTCTTAAACCTCCGCCACAAAGAGTTTTTCTCAGAGTGATTCTCAGAATCTCCGTAGGGATCTGAGCTGGTCAAGTCAGTGCACATCTTCAGGGGTTTCCCTGGTGGCTGGCTAGAGTGATTGTAATTGGGTGAATTTGCCACCTCTGCTTTCTGTGGGTGTCTTCCTAGTATGTTTAAAAGCCATGGCTGGGCTGGGCAAGGCAGCTCCCGCCTGTAATCCCAGCAGTTTAAGAGGCTGAGGCAGGAGGAAAATGAGTTCAAAGCCAGCCTCAGCAACAGCGAAGGGCTAAGCAACTCAGTGAGACCTTGACTCTAAATAAAATACAAAATCAGGCTGGGGCTGGGGCTCAATGGTTAAGTACTCCGTTCCCAAAATAAATAAAAAATCAAATAATTTAACCAATTAATTAGTTAATTAATTAAAGGGTCTGGGGATGTGGCTCAGTAATTAAGTGCCTGTGGGTTCAATCCTCAGTGCCAAACAATCTGGTAATATAAAGAATTAACTCAAGAAAGACAATTGTGTTGTTTTCTTTCAGTTGTAACTATAATTTAGCCTGTAAATCTAGTCTTACTTTGTTTTTGCAGTTCCTGTCTCTAAACAACCAGAATTATCCCACCACACACTTTTAACAACTATCTGTAAAAGCATGATAATGCTACCAGTTTCATAGAAGTCATGGGGACCAACTCTCAGATGTTAGTTAACAAGGCCAAGAGCATCAAGACCATTGGTTGGGGAAAGGAATGGTTTTCAATAAATACTTCTGGGAAAACTGGCTATCCACATACAAAAGAACGAAGGTGGGCCCTTATCATACGCTATGTGCAGAAATTAATTCAAAATGGATCAAAGACCTAAACAAGAGAGCCACAGCTATAAAATTCTTAGAAGAAAGCACATGGGAATGCTTTGTGACGTGGGTTTTGGCAATGACTTATTGGATGGGACATCAAAAGCATAGACAACAAAAGGAAAAATAGATCAGTCCAACTACACGGAAATGAGAACTTCT
The DNA here is from genome assembly GCA_020662805.1 of Glaucomys volans. Taxonomy (NCBI): domain Eukaryota; kingdom Metazoa; phylum Chordata; class Mammalia; order Rodentia; family Sciuridae; genus Glaucomys; species Glaucomys volans. The sequence goes on from JAJEJO010001115.1 coordinate 13,231, forward strand.
GTGAATCAAAGGACATGATCAACAGAGTCAAAAGGAAGCCTAAAAAAGGAGAAAATATTTGTCTGTCGTAGGCATGACGAGGGGTCAATGTCCAGAGTACATAAAGAACGCCTGTAAAACTCAACAAGAACAACCTGATTACAAAATAAGCAAAGGATGTGAATAGACACTGATCCAGAGAGGATACGCAAATGGCCAATGAGCCATGCAAAGATGCTGCCCACCATCAAACATGAGGAAAATGCGAGTCAAAGCCACAGTGCGAGGCCGCCTCACATCCATCAGCATGGCTGCCACTAATAAAAAACAAACAAAAGATCAGAAAATCAAGTGTTGGCAAGGATGTGGCGCAATTGGAACCCTTACCTACTGCTGATAGGGATGTAAAAGGGAGCAGCCACTTTGGAAAACAGCATGGCCATTTTTCTAAAAATTAAAGAGAATTACAACAAGATCCAGCAATTCTGCTTCTGGTTAATACTGCTGGGTATTAAAGCAGGGTCTTGAAGAGAGTTTTTTTTTTTTTTTTTTTTTTGGTATTGGGGATTGAACCCAGGGGCACTGGACCACTGAGCCACATCCCTAGCTCTGTTTTTTTGTTTTTTTTTTTTGGCGGTACTGGGGATTGAATCCAGGGCCTTGTGCTTACAAGGAAGCACTCTACCAACTGAGTTATATCCCCAGCCCTCCCAGCCCTATTTTGTATTTTATTTAGAGACAGGGTCTCACTGAGTTGCTTAGGGCTAAGTTGTTGAGGCTGGCTTTGAACTCGAGATCCTCCTGCCTCAGCCTCCCAAGTGCTGGGATTACAGGTGTGCGTCACAGCACCCGGCTTGAAGAGAGCTTTTTTACACCTGTATTTGTAGCAGCATTATTCACAAAGACCAAAACATGGAAATAACCCAGATGTTGTTCATCAACAGATGAATAGATCAACAAAATGTGGTATTTACACACAGGGATTATTATTCAACCTTAAAAAGGAAGGAAATTGGGCTGGGATTGTGGCTCAGTGGTGGAGTGCTTGCCTAGCATGTATGAGGTACTGGGTTCCATCCTCAGCACCACATTCAAGACTAAATAAAATTAAGTATTTTTTTTAAAGAAGGAAATTTTGACACATGGCACAGCTGAAGGAAGCTGGAGAATATTATAATAAATGCAATAAGCCAGTCACAAGAGGACAAATGGTGAATGATTCCACCTCTCTGAGGTTGCTAGGACAAATTCATAGAGAGCAGTGGCTCAGGAGGCTAAGGTAGGAGGCTCACAAGTTCCAAGCCAGCCTCAGCAACTTAGCAAGACCTTATCTTTAAATTAAATATTTTTAAAAGAACTGGGGATGTGGCTCAGTGGTTAAGTGCCCCTGGGTTCAATCCCTGGTACAAAAAAAAAAAAAAAAGATTCATAGAGAGCAAGTGGAATGGTAGTTGTGGGCGAGGCAGATCAGGGAGTTGATGATTCCAGAGTTAATGAAGAACACAGATTTAGTGAGCACACAGATTCAGCTTTGCATGCAGAGTCCCGGAGGTGACGGTGGTGCTGCTGTACCTGATACCACAGAACTGTGCAGGGAAAAGTGGTTACGATGGTAGCTTCTATGTTACATGCGTTTTCCCACAATTGAGAATTTAAACTTTTAATTTTTAAAATGAAGCAACACAGTGAATGCTCATCTGTTGACTATCATAGTGGCAAAGATAAGCACAGTTGACAATTCTGTGTGATGCCGAGCCCTTAAGACAAAAGGTAGCTCAGATCCTGTGACTGGCACATCTCTTCTAGAAGGGAGTGATCTAAAAATCTGTATCAAATGTCCAGAGTGTTGGCTGGGGATATAGCTCAGTTGGTAGAGTGCTTGCCTCCCAAGCACAAGGCCCTGGGTTCAATCCCCAGCACAGTGAAGGGAAAAAAAAAAAAAAATTGTCCAGACTGACCAAACGGAGTGCCACACTTTCTGGCTCTGAGCAAACTCCTGAGCTTCAGAGGATGCCTTGGTCACTCCACTAGACCCAATCCAGGGAGGCTGAGCGTGTGGTGGGCTCCCCAGTGGCTGCTGCAGGAGCTGGAGGACAAGCAGAGCAGCCTTGGGCGGAGGTTCCCAGGTAGGAAAGCAAGTGCATCCTGGCTGATGATTTCTCAGCTGGGTGAGGCCAACACCTGAGAGCAGGGGTCTGGGGTGTTTTGAGGAGAAGGGAGATGGAGCATTGTTGGGGGAGGTGGCTGGACAGTTCTGAGGCCCTGGGGCCGGTGGTCGTGAGCTTACATGGGCACACTCCTGCCCCCTATGGGTGGCTCCAGGTCTTGGCTGCTTGAGCACAGAAACAGTAGGCAGATATTTGTGTCCAGCCAGGGACCCGAGCCTGAAAATGCTCTGTGTAATGCAGCCCTGGAGGATAGGAGGAAGCTGACACTCGAACGTAGTGCCAGTGGCACTGGCGTCCTCATGAGCCCTAGTGTGGGGAAGTGACGGCACAGTTCCCAGGTGCTAAACAGTTCACGCCCATCTTCCTTCCCCTGCCCATCCCTCCCCCCCCAGACCCCACAGAGGCTGAGATTCCTGGGTGGAAACGGAGCTGCCTCTAGAGGGCACCTGTCCTGTGGTGATGGGAAAGTGTCAGGGTCTCACCTGATCCCCAAAGTCCAATCCTCCACCGCCTCCTTGCCCATTGCAGAGATTGGTGTGGGCATCACCGGCTTCGGCATCTTCTTCATCCTCTTTGGAATACTCCTGTACTTTGATTCGGTGCTCCTGGCTTTTGGAAACGTGAGTCCCCTGGTCCTGGCCCAGCCTCCTGAGGTCTCCATCATCAGGAGGGTCAACCCTACGTTCATTCATGTCATGCCCATCCGGGGTTCAGACATCATCAAGCTGGGACAGTTGAGGGTCCCCTGGGGATGGATACCAGGGCTTGCCAGGCACAGAGAAACTGAGCACCTGGCTTCTTATGCCGAGCTCTGGGTGAGGTCTTAGGGGTTCTATGATGGATCCCAGCATCTAGAAATAGGGATTGTAACATGTACCATCATGGCTGGGGAGGACAGCCATGGCAGAGGAAAAGTTACTCTAAGATGAACACATTTACTATGAAATAAGAGGCTTATAGAAAGAGGAAGATGAAGGGATTTTGGAAAGGAAATGGGTGCAGGGGTGGATGAAGCACTTGCAGGTGGTTGGAACACAAGAGAAAGCATGGAGAAGGAGAGAGAAGGCACAGAATATACTGGAAGAAAGCCAGAGGGTTAAATTTGATGGGGGCCTGGGCACCCATAAAGGACATTTAGACAGTGTCAGGCCTGACCCTAGAAGGTTCCAGGTGACTTTGGGTAGGATTCTCTAACCTATTTAGGATCAGTCTTCAGCTTTGTAAAGAGGATCCCACTGTGCATCCCATCTTCCCTGGGAGGCACGATGGGAAATAAAGTCACATGTAAGGAAGTGGTTGGAATCCAAGGACTTGGCTGGGACACTGGAGATCTCCAAGGTGCTCCTTGTCCATCCCCTGCCTCTGGGTGGTTCCTAACCAGCTGGAATTACTCCAGGGTATGGGGTTTGGCCACACTGCTGGAACACCCCTGCCACCTGGCCCTGAGGAGTTAGCAGGTCCTGCCTTGCCCAGGTGGCTCCAGGCTCCAGTCCCCGGCTCCCCCTGGGCCCTGTGCTTGCCTCAGGCTCCTCCCTCTTCCTGCCCCACAGTTGCTGTTCCTGAGTGGCCTCTCCTTCATCATCGGTCTGAGGAGGACGTTTTCCTTCTTCTTCCAGCGGCACAAGCTCAAGGGGACCAGCTTCTTCCTGGGGGGTGTGGTCATCGTGCTCCTGCGCTGGCCCCTCCTGGGCATGCTCCTGGAAACCTACGGCTTCTTTAGTCTCTTCAAGTGAGTGTAGATCCTGGTAACCCTCAGGAAGCTGAGGCCCCAGGCGCAGCGGCCGTCAGAAGTCAATCTCTAATCTCCTGGCCCCTCCAGGACATGGGGCCAAAGAATCACACATACATCCTGGGTCAGGCCCTGCCTGTCACTAGATACACCTGGGACACCAAGGGTAAAAGTGGCTCCATGAGGGGGGCTGTGGAGGCCCACGGGGTGGCAGTGGGAGCTTGGCCTCCAAGGACTCTGTGCCCAGGTGCCAACACCCCTGGAGCAGGTGCTCCATGCCCGATCCAGAGAGAGTAACAAACATAAATAGGGCTTTGCCCTGAGATGCGGTTCTAGTGTTATTAACCCATTTCACAGATGGAAACAGATTGAGAGAGGTGAAAGAGTCCCCCAAATGTATACAGTGCCCATGAGCAGAACGGCCAAGATTTGAACGCAAGGAGTCTGGCTTCAGGGCTTTCGTTCTTAACACGTTACTCTCTCAAAGGGGTGGGGGAGGATGCAGAACCAAGACTGCCCCCAGGGCCCAAGGGTCTGCTCTCCTGGGAGCCAGAGCTTGAGTCTCCTTAGTGGGTGGGGGACCTCAGCCTCCACCCTCTCTCCTCCCCTCCTGGGCCATAACTGACTGCCCTCCCCCCACTCCTAGGGGCTTTTTCCCCATGGCATTTGGCTTTCTGGGCACTGCCTCTGACTTCCCCTTCCTGAGTGCGGTAAGTGGATTGCCCCTGGGGCTTGGCAGAGTGCCTGGGGAGGGAGAAGCACACCAAGCTGGTAAAACTCTTGCCCCAGGTGCAGCGGACCCGCCCCATCAGACCCTACTCCAGCTTCCCCAGGCTTCAGTCCTCTTCCCCTCCAGCTCCCTTTCCATTTGACCAGAGCTAAGGAGGTGAGGGGCCGCACAGGGTGGTATAGAGAAAGGCAGCTGTCAACTGCTCCCTACTTCAATGGAAGAAACGGAGACTCAGAGACTCTAGCCCAGCCAGGAAGTGCCTGGCATTTCTGTGGAGCTGATTAAGTCTGGGCCCCAGACATGGAGAAGCTGTGTGACAGCCAGTGATAGCAGGAAAAGCAGGGAGCAGATCCTGTCCTGGTGCCCACCCCCTCTCTGAAGCACCTGAGAGACCATGAACCCCTGAGATGTCCAGGGAGGCCCCTGGGCACATCCCCCCAGCCCTTCTCCCACTCTACGCGCGGCACTGCTCCCGGCCCTCAAGGCCAGCTCTAATAGCCTGCATATGGAGTCTGCTTGCTCCTCTTTGTCTGGAGTAATGATTCTTGGCTCCCACAGCTGTTCCGGAGGCTTCACGGCACCAACTCAATGGTCTGAACCATAGAGATGAGCTCCTTGCAATCGGATCGCTGGTTGAGGGGGCTGGAAGGGAGACGGGGGCTGCTTCTCAGGCGCCCCATTCAGCGCTGACTCAGTCCCTATCACACGGGCCTTCTCACGTCCACAAGGAAGGATGAAACTGAGTGACCGACCTCAGTCCCCAAGTGGACTCAAGAGGCAGTCGGGACTCTTGGGAGCAGAGATCTCAGCCCATGGAGACTGGACTGGGGCTGGCATCCCAGCCTCGCCCTGTATTTAAAAGTGAAGATTAAATCCTCAAGCTGTGAGTGAGTCTGTCATTCGGAGTCAGTGCGTCCAGCTCAGTCAGTTCATCCTGGTCTCCTTGGGGTTGGCGGGGGTGGGGCTGAAACCAAGTGCACACCCCATTCCATGTGGAGGAGTTTCGGCCTCTGGGGGTCAGGTCTGCTCAGCCTGTGGTAATTTCCATCCTGGTGTTTAATAATCCTCATGAGTCAAATAGTTTCTAGGTTCCTGTCAGCAGTAAACGTTAGAGGCGCCGTGGGTACTAATCCCAGGTACTGTCAGAATGCGCTTCCCAACCTTGACCTGATGGTTCCGCACAGCACCCCTGCCAGCTAGAGCTTTTGCTGGGACTGCTTCCTGTCTGAGGGCAGGGACACAGCCTCTGCCTTCCGAGGACCCAGTCTGACAGGGGAACAGTCCCTGTCCTGGGCGGCCCTTCGTCCAAGGTGAAGAGAGTTCTTGTAGACTCAATAAATAGAAAAGAGTCACTTGCAAAGCATGAATTTTTAACTATGAAGGGACCTTGCTGTATATAAGTGTCAAGGGCCCAAGGAGGAGGCCTATCCCTGCCCTCACAAGCATTTACAAAAACCGTGTGATGGTGGGTGCCGTGAGAGGAGGGCAGGGCCTTTGGATGCAGTGCAATCTGGAAGTCCCTTCTCTGCCTCCCCTGCCACTTCCAGGGTGTGCCCACCTACTAGGCCCACCATTTTATTCTCCTTTCTTATAGCCAGCTGCTGACCTAACTGTCTCCCCCATCTGACCCTGTTGTATATTCATCTCCAAACCTCATGCTGAGCACTGGGCGCAGTCATTGGGGGAAGAAAAAAGAAGAGACAGCCCCACCCCAGGTGCAGAGTAGCCCAGGGGCTGCTTGCCTCCAGCCAGGCCCAAGCTGACCTGGCTTCCTCTCAGACCTGGCAGCACGTGGGCAGGGGGAGCCCCTGGGTCAGGCTGTGCCCTTCCTCCTTCTCCTGCACTGCATTCACTTCAGACTGGGTGCGTTTGTGGGAGAGGGAACAAGGCATCTCACAGACACACGAACTCCTCCAACAGTCCTCTCCTCATTGTCTGGGGCAGAATGGGTCCCCGGCTGAGTGGGCCAGGGCAGGAAGAGGTGGAGGACAAGAAGAACTCATGAGAATTAGAAGTCCAACCTTGGAGGGCTTCTGCGGGGGTGGGAGAGGCTGACTCCAGGCCTGAGAGCCCAGAGGGAGGCGGCCAGCGGGGTGCGGAGCTCTCTGAAGAGGGTCTGAGGAGGGGGTGAGGGAGGCAGAGGTGGGCTGACGCCTGGAGACGTCACCTGGGCTTTATAAAAGGGGACCAACTAAGGAGCTGGCAAGAGCGAGCTAAGGAGCCCAGCTCCCCTCCCTCCGGTGCTCGCCCACCCAGGCAGCCTCCTCTCCTCTCCTCAGAGACCCTGTGGATCTTGCCTGGGCCAGGAAGAGCCAAGGTAGGTGTCCTGCGCATCACACTCGGGGAGGTCCTGGCGGGGAGCAGGGGGTCAGTTCCCAGACTGATAGATGCATCCAGGTAGACAAAAGGGTGGGGAGTTCTGCTCTTTCCTGATGGCCAACTTGGCCAGACTATCCTGGGATGCCCTGGTGACTACATTGACCTATATTTTATTCGTGAAGCCAGGACCTGGGGTCCCAAAGGGTTCTTTCTTGCTTCACATGGAATGCAATGAAGAAACTATCTGTGGCTGGGATTTGAGGCTGCAGAAGCTTCTAGAGGGAGCTGGGAGAACCACTTAGGGCTCAAGGGCTCAATGGGGCTCCTCAGAGCAGATCCTCCAAAGACAAACCTGACCACATGCACACCCTGTTAGCCTCTTGCTAAGAACAGGGGCCAGTCACCCCAGGAAGGAAGTCACCCCACTTCAAAAGCTTTCCAGCCATACCTGGATGCTCTGTATTCACCAGATACAAAACTCCCTGGGGTGGGGGAGCCACAAAAATTGTCCCCAGCAGGTGAGCCTCTTAGAAGATGATGGTCCTTTTCCAAACAATTCAATCCTACCCCATGTTATCAAGTACCCCGGTGACCAGGCAGTGAAGCAAGAGTTGTGTGTGTGTAGGTGTGTGTGTACATATGTATGTGCTCTGTGTGCGTGGAGTATGTGGAGATGTGGTGTGTGTTGGTGTACATATGTGTATGTGGTGTTCACGGTATGAGGGTGTGTGTGTGCGTGGTGTGTGAGGAGTACATGCAATGTGTGTATGTGTGCATAGGGTGTGATGTACAGCATGGTGTGGGGGAAATGGTAATATGTATGGGTGCATGTGAGTGTGTCTGGGCAAGCAGAGTTCCTCCATGGAAGTGAGTGCTGTCCCCATGAGCCATCCTGCTCTACACAGTGGCCAGAATGCTCCAGCAGCAGTGCACACCAGCACACACTCCTGCCTGACTCCACCCCTCCAGAATGAAGCCTGCAGGGTTCCTTCTCCACGGGAACTCCACCTCTTGTCCTGCCTGAGGACCACAGTTCCCTCCACACCCAGACCTGCCTGCCACTGCTGCCTCCGCCTCCGGGTGCCATCACCTCAGCAGCACTCTGCAGGGATTGCCTTCTGCAGACTTCCCTTCCTCTGGTTGACCCCTGCTCTAGGCCACCATCACCACAGCCTGCCTGGAGTTAGGCTTCCCCAGCTCCCATGGCCCCCAGGTACTCACGTGCACCCAGCGAGCCACTCACAGTGTTACTTGGAAATGATCTGCTCAGGAGTCAATTTCTGGTGCTGGACTTGAGAACTTGGGGGCAGGCAGCCACCTGTGTCAGCCTACCTGTGTACCCCCAGCCCCTCAGCAGTGCTCAAGGAGTGCCTTCCAAACCAACCTGGACCCTGTGTGTCCAAGGTCTGACACATTTCTACATCATTCTCTCTAGTGGTTCTCTCTAGTGCTTCTATTCCACATCCCACCTCAGGGCTTAAGGCAAATGCAGAAAGTTCCAGTCTGAGTTTCAAGGACATGTAACCATCTGTGTGGGTAGCTGAGGGCAGTCTGATCAAATGCCCCCATTTTACAGATTGACCAATGAGGCCTGGTGGGGGACTTGCTGAGGCCAGGTTGTGTAGTGATCCCACAGCAGGATTCTTACACTGCATGCCATGCCTGAGTCCTGAGTGGGGGAGGAGACAGGAAGGGGCAATTTCAAGGGAGGTGTGGGTTGGTAGCCATTAGGAGCTAGTGTGTGGTCACAGAAGGTCCCCTGCCTCCCCTAGGCCTCGCCCTGCACAGAGGTGCTAGGCTTTAGATCTGGGCCCGGTGCCCCCTGCCTCCAAGAGGTTTGTCTTTAATCATGTTTATTGAAAATATCAAAGTACCTAATGACCTTTTCAAAGAGGACTCGGACTTGGAGCTGGAGAAGTGGGGGTGGGGGGTGGCAGCTAGAGCAAGATGGCGGGGGAGGGAAAAGGGGTGGATGAGGGTCAGGACACGCAGCTCCCATCCCAGCAGCCAAAATGATGAGGCCGATTCAATCCATATCCTCTCAGATCCCACAGAGAATAGACTGTGGAGACAATTGACCTGATAAATCAGAGAAAGGCTTTTCTTGTCCCTGAATTATAGGCAATAAGACAATTTAATGACGGTCTTTCAAGTCTCTGAGAGAGAGCAAGATGACTGCCCCTTCCCTCGCCTCTTCCCTCCTTTTTTCCTAGAAATGATAAAGAATTAGGTTTCTATTAAAGCAGGAGGGAACAGGGCCAGATTCAGGAAGATACATGCTCAGGGAGAACAGAACACAGAAAGTGCTGGATTTGTGCAGAGCCAGCATGCTCCTGGCTCCAGAGAGAATGGTTAAAGACTTTGCCCCGCTCCGCTCGCTCCCACACTGCACCTCATCCCTCCCTTCTCCAGCATTCCTCTCAAGCCAACCTGACCCTCAGAATCCTGGCCATTCTCCAGCCTGAGAAATCCTGCCCCTTCCACCAAATTGAATCCTTCCTTCCTCCCTAACGGTCCTCCTCCAGGAAGCCCTCCTGATGATTCTTGCAGTGCTGACTACCCCCAGGCAAGTGGTCTCCACCCCATTTCCCTGTTGGATTTTTTTCAGGCTTATCCTCCACCCAGGGCCTCCCAGGAGGGTGGTCTTCTCTCCTAGGGTTCTTCCTTTCACTGGGCTCTGCCCCCAGCAGCAAGCCCAGACTCTGTACCTGACCTAGGCCTTGTTCTTTCTGTCTCAGCCTCAGGGCACTTCCAGGATCTGCCTCCTCTCATCAGGATGAATGCACTGATTTCTTGGCAACTACTGCTTTTCCTCTGTGCCACCTCCTTCGGGGATCCATTGGCAAAGGTGACAACTGTGGACAATCCTAGACCCGTAGGTACGCATCATCGGGGAAAAGGGGCGGGGGGAGCAAATGAGTCATTGCGAAATTAGATTTGCCATATTTTTCAAATTTCAGCCAATCTGCTGATAGGTGGTTAACACTGCTTGATGGACATCTAAGATTGCCACATGTGCATCGCCTGAGAAGAGAGCAACTTCCCGCTGTTACCGGCACCGGGAGGCTCACCTAGGCTGAGGCGCTCATGAGCACCAAGCTCCCTCCTGGTGTTCTCACTTGTCTGTGTGGGGTGTTGGGAAAAACTTGATATGCAAGCTTTTTTTCTCAATGAATCCAGATTCTTTATAGGGAATTTGAAAAAAGAGCCTAAACACAAGGACAGACCCTTACTACCTGTCAATCTCATGAGTTGACCAGGGAACCGGTGAGTTGGGGAAACTGAAGCCCAAAGAGGAAAGAGACCTTCTCACCTGCAGAAGCCCAGCAGGTGCCAGCACACCCACAAGAGTTCTGCTGAGGGGCATGAGCCACAAAAGTGCTGGTCCCCAAGGCAGGTGCATGAGATCGAACACTAATTGTTTTTCAGCTTTCTAGGCAAACTAGAACCTGTCATTTAACCTCTCTGGACCTCAGTCCCTAGCTGTGGGACTCAGGCACACTGCACATTTGATATCATGACCTCATCACTGCCCAGGGAGAACGGACTTTGGCTGTTTCTGACAGGGGCTTAGGGGAGACCACACATGGTAGTGGTCCTCCTGCTGGGTTAGTGGCTGTAACTGGGATCCCCTCTCCCATCTCAGTCTGACCCTCGGCAAGGAGGGGGGACCTCCTAGGCAGATGATTATTAACTCTGGACCAAGTCCATACTCCTCCAAAGTGTGCCAGGGCATTGAGGAGCCAGGCACAAAGCCAACCCCCACCCCAACACACACTGGCTCACAGACGAGGCCTCATTTCCACTAATCTCCTACCACAATTGGCTGACTTATTGTCTATTCAGAGCTAGTTGTCCTATTTTACTGCCAAAAAGTATGGCGAACTTAATGAGCCTTGCATGTGAAGTGCCCTCCAAATGAGCCTTGTTAACCTTCAGTGTGAAGCGGAGAAATGACAGCTGGGTGGGGGAGGTGAGCCAGCTAAGGTGACCTAGGTCATCTCTGACCTTCACTGGCCCTGATATAGCTTAATAGAGGGTCACAAATATTTTTTAATCAGAGATTAGGGTTGGATCACAAGTGTGTGGAGGCACAATGGCCTTGGTTCCACTTTCTTGATTGGTTACAAGTTTTTCATTAGCTTATGTATGTTTAACAAGCATTTGTTGAGGACCTACTATGTGTAAGGCACTGTTTTCAGCATTCTCAGCAGGGTGATAGGTGGATAAACTTGACTCCCATCCACCCCAAGGAGCTCCCAGTCCAATGGGAAGTCAGATGTGGAAACAACCAAGAGGTCAGGTAGGGCCAGAAGAGGGGCAGAATTGAATGTCCTCCAAATACTTTGGTTTTCTTAATTTTCAAACTCAACCAGGTTTGCTTCCTAAAGGAAATAAATTAATGCAAAAGTTATTTAAGATAATCTGGGAAACACTGGAAATCAAAGCTATGTTGAAGGACTGAGGGGCAAATGGTCTAACCGCCCCAGCTAAGAGGTTCCTGTGTGGTTGGTTCTGCACTCCATTTAGCACTGGGCCTCCCAGGGGGTCAAGGGATCAAGAGTAAGCAGGGGATGGAGAGTTTCTTGTTTTGTTTTGGGTACCAGGGATTGAACTCCAGGGTTCTTAACCTCTCAGCCACATCCCCAGTCCTTTTTTGTATTTTATTTAGAGACAGAGTCTCACTGAATTGCTTAGCGCCTCGCTGTTGCTGAGGCTGGCTTTGAACTCGCGATCCTCCTGACTCAGCCTCCCAAGTCACTTGGATTACAGGCATGCGCAACTGTGCCTGGCTGGAATGGAGATTTGAGTGGGTGTTCCAAAGCCGTATTTCCTGGCCCCTGGCCTTACCTCCCTGTCCTCTCTATCCTAGGCCAGCGACTGGGACCCTCGGTGGTCCTGGACCCCTGGGAGCAGGACCTGCGGTGCTCGGAGAGGAAGCCCGCCCGGCCGAGCCCTCGCGGGGTTTCGCTGTGTCCCCGGGATGAGAGCTCTGCAGCGTCCCAGCGGAGGGGTCCCTGCACCCCGCGCAGTCGCCTGATCCCCGCGCCCCGGGGCGCGGTGCTGGTGCAGCGGGAGAAGGACCTGTCCTCCTACAACTGGAACTCCTTTGGTCTGCGCTATGGCAAGAGGCAGACCGCGCCGGGAAGCCACCGGGGAGGCGCTAAGCAGGGCTGAGGGCAGCGAACTTGAAAACCCGCCCAGAGGCAGAGGTTGCTAGGGTTGGGGAGGGGACACCCGGTAAAAGGAGGGGGGACTTGAGCTTCTGGCTTCAGACAATAAAAGTAATGCCGCCAACTCACCGAGGTGTGATTAGCCACTGATTTGTGCAGGCAGCGCTGATGAGGTTGTTCCCAGTTTCTGCTCAGTAGCATCTTTAGCTGGTTGTAAGATGTCTCTGGTGTGGTCAAGGTCAGTGCTTCTCAAACTAGATGTGATGAAGAATCAGATTGTTGGTTCCCCAGTCCTTTTCAGTGTAACACTTAAAATAAATAAAAAATAAAATGAACCACTGAAAACCCAATTTTTTAAACAACTAAAGAGAAGCCCAAATCAAATGCTACTTGCATGATTCAGCAATATCAAATTTCCACCCAATGTTCTGATGCCATTCTCTTAATTCGTAGACTGAC
>JAJEJO010001115.1:26188-42651 GCA_020662805.1 Glaucomys volans
TCCTTGCGTGTGGTGGGGGCCCCTCCAAACACATTTCAAGCCTGTCTGCTTTCATGGCAGCCCAAAGGCCCTGCTTCTGCAGATGGCTAGAAGGGAGCTGGTGGCCTGTCCCATGCTTCTCGCCCCAGAACTGCTAATTGTGAGACTCTGGGCTTCACAGCTCTTGGCCTCATAACTTGGGTTGCAATCTCTGTGGGACAGAAGGGATGTTTGGTTTCATGTCTCCAGTCTAACCCTGAACCTGCTCTTCAGATTGAAGGGAAAGGGAAGAGAAGATTGGGGGCTCCGAAAGGCTGTATTATTACTGGACACACAGGTGTTCACTTCTGGGGAGGCTCAGAGCTGGAGTCCAGACTTGGAAGCCGAGCTTCATAGGGGCACTCAGATCCACTTCTTCCTCAGATCTGTGGACAGGGATCAAGGGTGAGAAATCAGGAGGGTGAGGGTATCCTTTGTCAAGGGAAGCAAAAGGGTCTCTTCCCTGGCTTCACCCCTTTTGGTAAGTCTTCCATGATAGTAGCAGGCTATTCTCCCACCCTCTGGAAAGAAATATGAAGGACAGAGGTGAGGGATGCAAGGAAATTTCTGCTTTTAGTATCACTCTTAAAACATCCACAGTTGATTTCTTAGTACCTGCAGGATTACCTCACTCTAGCTTCAACAACCCCAGGAGGTAGGCAGTAAGATCCCCCTCAAATAGAAGAAAGAACCAAGGCTCAGGGAGGTCAGACCCCCATCGAAGAGCTAGAAGGTTACAGATGCATTCCCACATTTTAACTGCACACTGTCGTCTTCCTCTGTGCTGCAGGCTCTTCTTCTCTTTCAAGTATGGCTGGGTGGCAGACCCAACCCTCTGCCCCTTCCTCAAGAATTTGTCCTGGGAAGCAGAGTGGCAACCAATGTAACTCTACCCCACAGCAGGCCTCCTCCCCTGGAGCCTCAGGCCAGGGGCCAGGCCTCTGGTCTTCTCTAACAGTGACTTCCCCGGGCTCAGACTTGGTCATGGACGGGTGAAGGACATCAAGTCCAAGGACAGCTAGGGTGCCCTTCCTCACTTTCTGCACCCACTCCCATTTTCCATCTTTTTTTTTTTCAAAGATATCCAAGTCAACATGGTTGCCTGTGCTTGTGTGGTTCGGAGTTGGGAAGTCTGGGGCAGGACTTGCTTTTGATGGTTGGAGGGACCAGGACATAAAAAACAGCCCCCCTATTCATCACCTCAGGATTTGATTTCCAGTCATTTCCCTAATATTCATCCAAATTACAAATATTTACAAATATTCCTTCAACTTGTTACATCACAAGATGGTAAAAAGTACCATTCTTTTTTTTTTTTTTTTGGAACCAGGGATTGAACTCAGGGACACTCAGCCACTGAGCCACATCCCCAGCCCTATTTTGTATTTTATTTAGAGACTGGGTCTCACTGAGTTGCTTAGGGCCTCACTAAGTTGCTGAGGCTGGCTTTGAACTCGTGGTCCTCCTGACTCAGCCTCCCAAGTCGCTTGGATTACAGGCGTGGGCCACCACGCCCAGCTAAAAGTACCATTCTGGACACATTTGCCCCTTCTCCCTAATCCCTTAAAAGAGCAAAGAAACAAGAGTGGCATAGACCCTCAATGACAAAGAAGAGAGAAGAAACCATAGCAGGTAGGACATGAAGCAAGATTTTGAAGATGGAAATTCCACGAAGGGTCTGGCAGAGCCTTGAATCCTGCGTGGGGCTCCTGAGGGACATTGCCGACTCTCACCCAGGACCTCCTCTCTGGACACACAGGTGTCTGGTAGGAATGAAGCCTGAACTGAAAACTGGGGGACTGGCTGAAAATCTGCACTCGGGGGTTAGGCTTTCTGAGCCCAACACCGCCATTGAAAAGAAAGTGAATCGCAGGCCAGCAACTCAGAGACCAGGCAGGGAAATTCACACACAGAAAGTTGATTTGCCAGGTAGAGTCTGACAAAGGCCATCACTCAAAAATGAGAAAAGGCAAAGGAAGTCTAAGCTTGGGGTTTTTATAGGGCTGCTCCCTGGAATTGCTCCATGCAAGGCTTGGCGGCCAGCTGTTTCAGGTGTACAATGTACATGTGGTATTTGTGGTAAGTCCCTTGGAGAACAAAGGGAGGTTTTTTGCTAAGTGATTGACAGGTGATGAGACATTATCTGTTAACAACCTCTTTTTTGTAAAAAGCCTCTAGGATGGGGAAGGAAGGGTCTCTAAGGTGTAGTGAGCAACCTTTGGGTGGAGGAAGCAAATGTCTCTGAAGCAAGATGAGCAAGCTTAAGTGGAGAATTTTCTATTGGCCTTGTGTTTCTATGATGGGAAATGAAACATATTCTTATAAAAGGTCAGTGAGGACAAGTGCTTGTACAAGTGTTTCCCAGATATCAGGCTATGGACCTTATAGCCATGGTCTCCCACTACCCCATTGGGAAGAGGCCAGAGGCTTCCTTTATGGAAGACTAAGGTAGAGATGCTCCTACTTGGGGGCAAGAAGCACAGTAAGGACCGAGATAAAGAATAGCCGAAAAGAGGGACCGTGCATGCCTGGATGGTGAGCCCTCAGCCCCTTCACCTGCTCCAGGAATGCAGGCAGCAGCTGTATGCCCCTGGACAGGAGGTGACAGACATAGGAAGGAACCCCAAGAAAAAGCCAGTTCGGAGCTGTGTCTGTGGTGGGGTGCTCCAGCCTTTGAGTCTTGCCTGTGCATGGAATTTCCAGGCCCCTCCACCTGCCTCTTATCCATGAATGGAAAAATCAAAGAATCACAGAATATTGTAGAAAAAAGTGCAGTTTGGAAGTGAAGACCAAAGCAAAAGAACACAAGTCAGAGACAGTGCAGAAAGCATTTTCTGTGTGTAGTTAAAAAAAAAAAAAATAATAAAACTAACCATCTAAACATTTTTTTTTTTTTTTTTTTTTTTTGGTACTGGAACTTGAACCCAGGTGTGCTTAACCACCGAGCCACATCCCCAGCTCCTTTTCATGTTTTATTTAGAGACAGGGTCTCACTTAGTTGCTGAGGCTGGCTTTGAACTTGGGATCCTCCTGCCTCAGCCTCCTGAGCTGCTGGGATTATAGGTATGTGCCACTATGCCTGGCCCATCTTAACATTTTTAAGTGTACAGTTCATTAGCATTAATTATAGCACATGGATGTGCAATGGATCTCCAGAAACTTTTCATCTCAGAGATAACATTTTAAGAAATTAGTCTGTAATTATTATCCTCTGGGGGAAGATGAGAGAAAATTTTGCATCCATAAAAAAGTAGTGGATGCGATAAAAATAGGAAGAAGCAGATCAGAAAGGACCTTTGAAAATTAAGAACATGAGAACCAATTTTTTTAAAAGAAATAAAGGAGT
Organism: Glaucomys volans; assembly: GCA_020662805.1. Lineage (NCBI taxonomy): Eukaryota > Metazoa > Chordata > Mammalia > Rodentia > Sciuridae > Glaucomys > Glaucomys volans. The sequence goes on from JAJEJO010001115.1 coordinate 29,553, forward strand.
CGGGACATATGCTTAAGGAAATCTACAAGGTAGAACAAAAAAATCAGGAGGTAAAATATTAAAAACTTAGGAAAACAAAAAAATGTTGCCACATCCTACTACCATGAGCTCTAGGAAGAGAGAAAAGAAAAAGGAAAGGGGAAAGATAACCAGAGAATTCATGCAAGACAATTCCTGGAAGAGAAGGCATGAATTTTCAGATTGAAGGGGCTCATGGGGCACCCAGGTCATGAATAGGAAAGACCCAGACCTTCCCCCAGCTGCCCCCAACCCCCAGCTATGCTTCTGCTGGTGACACTCTGCTCACAAAGTTCCCCTGTCCTCCCAAAAGAGCTACCACCCCTGCACTCAGCCCCACCCCCCACCCACACTCCACTGAGCTGCTCTCTGCCACTCTTCTGGAAAAGGAACCTTCTAGATTTTGGGATACCAAACAGACTTCCAGGGCCAGTTGGGAAAAAAGCAGTTTCTTTTGTCTGTCTCACACTTCACGGTAGTGTGGGTAGTGTGCGGGCCCAGTGCCGGGTGCATCTTGTTTCAGGAACTGCCCTTTGACCAGCTCTCCCACCAAGCCCCCGGCCCGCTTGCCAAGCCTCTCCTCCAGCCAGGACTCTGCAGCTCCCAAGACCTGTGTGATCTGCCTTTGGTTTCCCTGGGTCACTGCTTGAACAGGCCTCAGGTTAGGATCACCCCAACCCTATGGCTGAATTCCCATTCCTCCAAGGTCCCCACAACAAACAGCTAAGGACACCTGGTTCTCTCCTCCCCCACCCACTCAGCTCCAAGGTTCTCTTGCCTGGGCCTCAACCCTTTCCTCAGAACTCTGAGTAATCCTTCCGTCCATCCATCCTCCCACATGAGGCAGCCCTGGATGGTTATTAAGCCCCATTCTGGGCCTTTCTTTCCTTCAAGGCCCCAGCTGCGCCGCTCTGCTGAGCTCAGGGCTCCCAACTGATTGAACAATTTCTCCAAAGAGCCAGCTGGGGTCTTCCAGGGATGCGGAGCAAAGTGTGATGTGGGAAGGACAGGTGGAAGAGAGACATGAGCAATCTTCTTTCTCCTGCTTCTCCAATTTCTTCTTTAGAAACAGAAGCAGAACAAGCCCAGAGATGTCTAGCTCCCATCACGGAGCTCACTGAATCCAATTTCTATCTCCTTTTTTTGCGGGGGGCAGGGACAGGGGGAATGTAGCGGGTTGTACTGGGGATTGAACCCAGCATCGCTTTACCATTGAGCCACATCCCCAGCCCTTTTTAAATTTATTTATTTTTTTTATTTTGGGACAAGTTCTCACTAAGTTGCTGAGGGCCTTGTAAAATTGCTGAAGCTGGGTTTGAACTTGTGATCCTCCTGCCTCAGCCTCCCGAGTTGCTGGGATTACAGGCATGTGCCACTGTGCCCAGCATCAATTTCTAACTCTTACTACCTTCCCCTGGGCAGAGGCCATGGTAAGAGTTTCCCACTAAAGACTGATGGGCAGGAATAAATCCACACCTATTTCAAATTGGACATAAGTTGGACTTCATGCTACCCAACCCTTCCTCCCGCTGTTCTTGATCTTTCCGGGTCACCCCCAACCTCACTTGCAACACCCCAACTCCCTTGGAGTCAATTGTGGAGGAAGGTGGGAATTGGGGCCATGGCTAGAGCGACCCTGGGCTCCACTCATTTCCTAAGATTCGAGACCCCACTATGCACTGGCTGTGGAAGGCAAAGGAAGATGGAAGGATCTGGCTCAGACTGGATTTATGCTTCCTCTGACTGGTTCTCACGCACTGCTCTGCCCCACTGGCAGAGGGCAGGGGCAATAAAACCGTCTCCTCTGCCCCTACTCACTCCAATCCCTGACCTTGACCTCAAGGTGACGCAGCCTGGGCCCAGACATGGCATCCTGGGGAAGACTCTGTGAGAATAACTGGACCCCAGGGCCGGGGAGCTGGGAGATGACCTGATAAGAGATCTGTACACTTTTCTTTCTGTCCCACAGCACAGGACACCGGAAGGCTAGAGGTCAGAGCGAAGGAGACCCTTCTGGACTATCCCACCCCAACCCAGCGGAAATGGCAGAGGAATAGGGCGGGCGGCCAGGCAGAGAGGATGCCGGGAATCCTGGAAGCTGGGAGGCCCTGGGTCAGCCGGCCCTCTCCCACCTGGGAAGCCTCAGCGTGTCTGTCCAGGTCCCAGGGCACACACATGCTGGGCAGCTAGACAGTACTTCCTTAGGAAGAGGAAACCCAGGGCTTCCCTGGCCAGACCTCAAGGGCCTCAGCTCTGTGTCAGTCTGACTCTGCTTCTCTTAAGAAGTCCCTCAAGGACTTCAGGTCACCCTGAGGCTTCTCTCCTCCAGCGCCCTGACTCACTTTCAATTCTTCAATTCTTCCCCTCCCTACTCACTGCCTCCAGACCATGGGCGGTGCTGTTTGGCCAGGGTGCCAGTGTCAGTGATGTCCCAGGACCTTCTGTCCTGCACCTCCTCTCCCAGGTGCTGTGCTGGGGTTGAGCCTGGGAGAAGCAAAGGAGATCCTGTTGCTGTGGGGCCCTGGCCTTGGGCATGGATTCTGCCTGTCCGCCCCTCCCACTCCACCATTGGGCTCAGCTCTGCATGAGTGGGTACTTACTGTTTCTCACATCTCTCCTGCCAGGGTCACTCACAACTCTGTCACCCGTGTGCACTACTGGTCTCAGGGCACACGGTGGTAAGTGTGCTGATAGCAGCAGGAAGAAGGGGATGGATATGGTGTGAGTGTGTCGGGTCAGCTTCTCTCCCTCTGTCCCGGCCCTAGTACAGTACCCCTCTCTTTCGAATCCCATTGGCCCTTCCAGTCACCCCTAATGCTCTCGGCCACAGAGAGAGGGTTTCAAGGTACAGCCATCAGCTGGTCCTTCCCTAAGCTCTCTGAAGCCTCTGCATCCCCATCTGAGCAGTGGGGATGAGCCCAACCCACTTCACAGAGCTGCGAAGGGACCAAAGAACATGGATATTCAAAGCACACAGCACATTGTAGGTGCTCAATAAAGCTGGCTGGTGGGACTGGTGTTCTGAGAAGTTCTGGGGCTGCCCCAGCTCCCCAGGGCCCTTCCCTGCTTATTTGTTCTCTCTTTGCCCTGTTCCCTGTCCTCTAGGGTTTGGGAGAGAAGGGGGAGGGGGAAGGAGGGTGAGTAGTCAGTCACCCTCACTGGCCATGACAGGTCACAACCATGATGGAAAGATGGCCTCATTCTTTTTTTAATTTCCACAATTTTTTTTTCTTTTGACAGCATCTCTCTTAAGCCACTCACCTGAGATTCATGTCAGACTCCACCAGCAGGAGTCTCAAGGGGGGACCTGTGAGAGTCAGGGTCAGGCACACACATCCTGGATGGTGGCATCCATGAGGACACAGGATATGGTGAGGGGAGATGCAAGTCCCCACCCTGCCACTGACTGTGAATTGGGACACTCCTGGGTACTGGTTTCCTCCTGTTGCTGGGTACCCCTCCACCTGCTCCCAGGCTGACGTGGATACTGGGAGGCGACCCTCCTCCTTTCATCGAATGCTGTGTGGCCTGGACCCTCTGCACCCACGCCCTGTGTCACTCCTGGATTTGGAGATCCTGCCCCATCATTTATCAAAGACTTTGGCTCCTGATTTACAACTTCCTCCACACGATGTGCTCTGCGATCCTCCCGGGTGACATCACCAACCACGTAGACAGTGACCCAGCTGTACCCTGGCCTCCAGCTCCTCGGGAGCCCCGCTCCCCGCTGCCCCACCCCCTCAGTGCCCAGCTTCGTGGATCAGTCTTGTCACCACCGCCCTTTCTTCTCTCCTGCTGTGGTCCTTCCTTCCAGTTCAGCCTTCTGTCCTGTATCCACCTTACAGCCACAGTCTATCCAGAACGTTTTTGCTCAGACCCTAAATCCCTCTGTCCCTTAGGGCTGATCACCCAGCCCTGGGGGAAGCCAGAGAGCCCTTTCTCTGTATCTGTATCTGTTCCCGGCAGCTCCATGGTGGTGACATGGGAGTCAGAACAGGGCAGACTGCTCCCTGTGAGGCCCTGGTCTCCAGAGGCTAAATGTCTTCATCCCCTGCAGAACCCCCTTGGTTTCCTCAGCATCATGTTTTTTCTTTTTTTTTTTTGCAGTGCTGGGGATTGAACCCAGGGCCTTGTGCTTGCGAGGCAGGCACTCTACCAACTGAGCCATATCCCCAGCCCAGCCCCTCAGCATCTTCCTACCTTCCCTAATAACGTCAAACCTTCATTTTCCTCATGCCTCTAAACCTATTCCCACCCCTGACTCTCAGTAGAGGTCTTTGTTTCCTGCTTGTCAGAGAGGCTACCAGGCACTGGGCAGGAAGTCCCTCAGCTCCCAAATAAACTTCCACGCACACCCCGTTCTGGTGGAGGGGCTGCCTCCCCCAGCTTCCCCCGCCAGGTACCACCAGGCAGCAATCTCCCTGTGTAGATCAGCCCTTCCTCTCCACTGAGTCCCTCCCGTGCCTTTAAATACATGAGCCTCCCTCCCATCATGAGAGAGAAGCCCCTCATTTGGTCCGCATTCCCCTCTAGCTGTCACCCCCTTTTCCTTCCTTATAGCCCAACTTCTTAAAATAGCTGTCTTGGGCTGGGGATATAGCTCAGTTGGTAGAGTGCTTGCCTTGCAAGCACAAGGCCCTGGGTTCAATCCCCAGCACCGCAAAAAATAAAAATAAAAAAGGCATTAATCCCATGGCCCTCGAGGGGCCACCTCCCTAAAGGCCCCATCCCAATACCATCACACTGAGCAGTTAGGATTTCCACGTATGAATTGGGGGAGACACCAACATTCACACCAAGGCACCTCCCATCATTCTGCAATCAGCCCTGTCTGGATTCCCACCCCTCTGAGTCACCAAAATAGCTCCTACCAGCAGCACCCATAGCCTGAACGTTTAGATTTTAACCAGAGTATGCCCTGACCTCCAGCAGCACCCACCATCGCCTGCGATCTCTCCTGGACCCCTCTCTCCTGTGGCTTTGGGACACCAACAGCTTTTCTCCTTCCTCCCTGGCCACTCCCCTGTGATCTCCTCTGCAGACTCTTCCTCCATGCTGGACCATGGCAGCTTGGAACCTGGGTCTCCTTGCTGTCTTCTTCCCGTCTGACAGCTCACACCCGGGATTAGTTACCCTGAGCAGAGAGCACATCCATCTTTCACCCAGGTCAACACAGCACCTGGCATTGGACACCACCCCTGGGTGGCTCAAAGGACCCCCACACTCAACAGATCCTCAAGCTCCTGGTCTCCCTGACACCTCCAGGGTGCCTCCCAAAGCTCCCTCTCCCTCAGTCCAAAGTACCATCAAGTCCTGCGGATTTTATTTCTCTCAAGTCTATCCAATCGTCTCCATCTCCACCCTGGCCTCTTACTCTAGTCCAAACTAGTTCTAGTGCCAAGGTCTCTGTTATGACTGGTACATGCCACACTATTCTGAATCCATCCCAGGTCCTTGCTGGTACAGGCAACCGGAGCATCTGTATAAGACACATTGTCACCACCAGTGCCTTCCAGACCAACAAGAGCCTCCTGTTGCTCTTGGTACTCAAGAACCTGTATGGTTTGACACTCAGTTCACCTATAGAACAGGTTCTGGGTCATCCTGCCTAAAGTAGTCCATGTCATTTATTGCCAGTGTGACTTTGGACAGGTTATTTTCTGAACCCTCTTGTATCTCAGTGTACTCATCTGTAAAATGGGAGAACAATGATACTCCTTCATGTGGTCTTGTGAGAATTGAATGCATTAAACACTTAGCACAATGCCTGGTCACGATGAGCATTCAGTAAGTATCAGCTTTCAGTATCTCCTGCCTCCTGTCTCATGTCTTCCCTGTCCATCTTCCCGTTCTAGGAAGCATTGACTTTGGGGAAGCTTTATTCTTACCAGGCTCCCTCTTGCCACAGGGCCTTTGCACATGTTCCCATTGAGACTCTTTTCCCTCCCTTTTCAGTTATTCACTGCTGTACAACTATCAGATCTCTCAGTGGCACTATTATACTGTCTATTTTGGTGCTGGGGATTGACTACCATGTATTCTTGTGTTGTGACAGCACTGTCCCCTGCAAGACAGTAGGTTCTGTAAGTGCAGAAACTCTATTTTTGTCACCTTTGACTCCAGTATCTAACATGGGCTCAATGAGTATTTGCTAATGAATGAAAAATGGTTGAAAGTGCACTCAAGGCCATAGAGCTGCTTAATTGATGTTCATTCAATCTGACAAGTGTTCCCTCCTTTGGGGGATTCTCAAAAAGTCTTCCCTGTCCCCACATAATTCCCCCACTGCCAGTCAAGGTTGAACATTCACCACCAGGGCCTATCATTTGGGAGGCTGTTATTGCTGAGTGACAGAAATTAGTTCCTTGCCTCTTCTCTGCCCGCAGAGGGTGTCAAGAACTGTGCCCCACCAGCACAGGATTTGGAATGGTAGAGTTATCAGGGCCAGATCCCACCCTCGGGCCCACCAGCCACCCACAGCATGGCACATTTATGGAAGCAGAGGCCCAGAGAGAGGAAGGAAGGGGCCCGAGGTCACACAGCAAGTTGATGATAGGTTGAAGCCTAGAACCCAGGTCCCTTAGAACTAGTTCAGGGCTCTTTGGCGCCCATTGCCATTCACTTGTTTAAGGAATATTAAGCTCCACTGTGGGCAAGAGGGAGCGGACACATAGGGAAAAGAAAGAAAAAACAAAATGGCTACAAGGACAGTGGGGGTTTTGCTCCAGGAAAGTGCCCCTTGCCCGCTGCGGAAGCCGCAGCAGAGAGCATCTGCTCCAGGAGGGGTCAGGGCCTGCTTCGTGGAGGAGGCGGCCATATTTGAAATGGGCCCTGAGAAATGATCAAGGAGGAGCCAGGAGAGGACATGTCCCAGTGAGTAAATGCATTCATCCTGGGATTTGGGGTCAGAGGTGTGTTTGGGGAGCCCTGAGGCTGCTTGCAAAGCTACAGGACAAAGGATGGAGGCGAAGAAACGGGCCAAAAGGAAGCCAGGGCCCAGCCAAAGGGGGAGGAGGAGCTGAAAGCCCAGAGGCCCCCTTCTCTTCTGCAGAGGCTGCCCAGCCCTCCCCCATCACCAGGTCCACGGAGGAGGGACACCCACCCGCTGTCCCAGCTCCCTGCTGCAGCCGGAGACCAGGCTCTGCTTCTTCCACTGAAGGCCATGCCAGGAAGATTCCCTGGGGTTCCAGGTGGGAGACCGGGATAATGTAGCCTGGGAGGAGCCAGGGACAATGCCAAGCTTAGTACACAGGATGTAGCTGGGGTCCCTGAGCAATGCCGCCCCTCATCAGTCTTGTCACTCTGGGGGTCTCAGGGCCACGTCAGACAGAGGCTGCTGGCGTCACCAGGACAGAGCAGCTTTCCCACAGTCCTTCTGCAGCCCCTCCACTCTGCCTCTGAAACCTGGTCACCCATGACCCACCTAGCTTGGTCTCACGGATGGGATTTATTGCGGCTGCCCTGCCATCTGCCCTCAGGTAATAAATCAGAGCAGAGCACAGTCACAACCATCTTGAGCGCACAGTGTATAAAAGAAGGGCTCAGGGGCCTCAGGCTTCAGTGGATCCCAGAGGGAGCCCAAGGCCGTGCAGGAGGATGGACGGGTGGAGCAGAATGCCCCGCTGGGGACTCCTGCTGGTGCTCTGGGGCTCCTGCACCTTCGCTCTCCCCACGGACACGTCCGCCTTCAGAAGGTAACCTGGGAAGAGGGGGTGGTGGCAGGGGCACAGGGGTTCCTACCTTCCTAACACACCCAGCTTTCAGATACATGGGGTCCAGTCCTCATGACCAGCAAGTCAGGGAGGTATGGTACTGTTCAGAGAGGTCAAGTGACTTGCCCAGAGTCACACAGTTAATAAATAAGTGGTACTACTCAGAGTCTGGAGACCATGCCTTTTAATGTCTTCCTAGAGCTTTCGACTCCTGGCCAGAGCTCCTTGCTAGGCACTGTGGGGACTCAGATGATTAAAACATGCCCTTCCCTGCAAGGAGCTCACAGTCTAATTATTCAGAAGTGTGTGAGTAGTTAAGTCCACCAAGGAAGCAGCGTCGAGTAGTTAAGAGCAAGTCTTACAGGGTTGTTTTGGTTTTAATTCTGGTCCACTAAGAGAACAAGTTAACTCTGAAACCGTGGGCAAGTTCCCCTCTCCCAGCTCAGACACTGTTTTTTAAAACAAAGATGATAACAGAACCTACTTCCTAGGGCTGCTTTGAAGATTTAATGAAGTGATGCATGTAAGGCCATGAGCATCGTGCACCCATCGGCGGGAACCCAGATGCCATGAGCACAAACGAGTCCCCAAGACTGGAGAAGGGGAGGAGGCAGAGCCAGAGGCCTCTGGAGACTGGGTGCAGATGGGGCCGACGGGAGCCCTGAGGGCAAGTGGGCAGGGCTTCACAGCAGCACTAGTTGCTCAGCCAATACAGGCCTAGTATTTCACAGGGCTTTTCATGAGTTTTTACAACAACTCACCATTTCTGTTTCACAGATGAGGACTCTGAGGCTCAGGGAGGTCCCCTGGAAGGGGCTGAGACTCAGCACACATTCAGTCTTCGTTTCCAAAGCTTCTCTCTGACACTCCAAGGCTCTCAGCAGCTGGGTTGGGGTGTGGGTAAGAGAATGGGTGTTCCCTAGCAGCCCCACCCCAGGATACAGGTAGAGAGAAGTAAAAACATGGAACAAGGAGAAGGGAACCAGGCAGGGGGTGGAGAGGAAGCCAGCTCTGGAGAGAGCCACCTGCTTCGTGGAGAGCACCATGTGAGTCTCTCAGTTAGTTGCTACCATTAGGCCCATTTTTATAGAGAATTAATGGGGATTCAGAAGAGGCCCAGAGAGGTTAAATAATGCTCAGAATCACACAGCTAGCAAGAGGATCCAAGTATGTTCCCCACAACTACAGAGTTCTCACCACCAAGCAGTGCCACCCCCGTAGGCCATGCAGGATCACCTGGGGGAAATGGAGCCTGAGCCAAGGTAAGGGACACCTGTGTGGGCTGGAGTCCTTAGGGCAAGCTTCTAGGTGGGGATGCATGCTGGGCCTCGAAGGATTACAGAACTGGGCTGGGGGCTGGGGAGAAGGAAGGGATTTTCTGAAAGAGAAATGGCAACAAAGGTCCAGAGCTGAGACTCTACAGCTAACATGGGAAATGTACCTTCTTTGGAGTCAAATCTCCATTTCCCCATCTGTAAAATGGGACCTATAAAACCACCCACCACCTGGGATGGCTAAGGATCAAATAAAATCAGAGTGTAGCTGGTGTGGTGGCGCACACCTGTAATCCCAGCCGCTCTGGAGGCTGGGGCAGGAGGATCGTGAGTTCAAAGCCAGCCTCAGCAACAGTGAGGCGCTAAGCAACTCAGTGAGACCCTGTCTCTAAATAAAATACAAAATAGGGCTGGGGATGTGACTCAGTAGTCAAGTGCCCCTGGGTTCAACCCTGTTACTCTGCCCCCCAAAAAATCAAAGTTGTGAAAATATTTTGTGAGCAGTCAACTGTGATAGGCATATAGCTCATTTCGGCTACAATATGACCCAGACAGGCACGAAAGTCATGATCAGGTTCATGGGCAACATAAGGGGAGGGTCAGTTAGAGGGCTGGGAGTGTGGGAAGGAATGGAGAGTGCAGTACAGAAAGACTTGCAGCGGAGAAGAAAGAAGGCATCTCCATCTGTCTGGGAAAGTTCACCACAAAGTAAAGTTGGGCTTCGATCCCGGGACCCCCTGGCTACCAGCTAGAGACGTCTGGCACCTGCCTTTGGTACATCTGTGCTAACCTTAGCCCAAGCTCTAAGGTTTCAGCAGACAGCCTTCATGTGGGAGCCTAGGGAACCCTGTATGAGAAAGGGCCAGACACAAGCTTGGAATCCCTGCTCCACCATTTGGGAGCCTCCACCCGCCCTGTGAACCCCCCTGCATTTATCAAACAGTATGTCCAGTTTGCCAACTGGGAGGTTTGCTTGGGTGTGTGTGCTATGGCTGGCATTGGCCCAAGCAATTCAGCATGCTGTGACTTCCTAGGTCTCTTTTTATTTCCGGTGATGGGAAGGTGATGGGAAGGCGTCTGTATAATAAGTCTAGGGTCTGGATCTGAGGCCCAAGGTACACCTTGCCAGAGCAAGGTGCACTGCCAGTTTGGAGATGCTGGCTGATCCCTGTGCAGCCCAGTTAAATGGGTCCACTCCATCACAGTCCTCGCTTCATGCCTGTCCCCAGGGGTCCTGGAGTTCCCTCCCCACTCCCCATCCCCCTACCTCCCCACCCCGACCCTGCATTCTGCTGTGTGCATCTGCTGCCACCTACAGGCCTCGAGTAGCACTGCATCTCCCAGGGGGTGGGGGCAGGAGTGTGACCCCCAGCCTTGATCCATGGGAGGGGGTGTCAGTGTTTCCTGTCTATTTTCTCCACCTGCTGGAGTTCCTTAAAGGCTGTGATGATCTTTACATCTCATCCAGCGCAGCGAGGCACAGAGTAGGTGTTCAATGCATGATGGATGAATGGATGGATGGATGGAGGGAGGGAGGGACGGAGGGAGGGAGAAAAAACAGCCTTGTCTAATAAAAATCAGACATCAGGAGGAAGTTAGTTGAAGGTGATTTAATACCACTTCAGGTGATTCAGAGGTGGGTACATTCTCCTTCAGAGGCCCTGGGGCACAAAAGTGAATGTTAGGAGCTTGGGCTAAGGTTAGCACAGATGTATCAAAAGCAGGTGCCCAGGACTCTACCATTGCTGTGGGGGAGTACAGGGCTCTTCTATTTTTCTTCTTCCCCTCTGGGTCAGGATCTTCCTCAAGAAAATGCCCTCAGTTCGGGACAGCCTGAAGGAGCGAGGCGTGGATATGACCAAGCTCGGTGCTGAGTGGGGCCAGTTCACCAGGGGGCTCTCCTTTGGCAACAGCACCTCCCCAGTGGTGCTCACCAATTACCTGAATGTGAGTGCCTGGTCCTGCCACTCGCTCCCTGCCTATCTTCTTTCTCTCTCAGACTTGGGCATCCCTGGTGGTTCCTCCCTGGCTCGGATTGAGCACCCTGCAAAACTCCCATTTTATAGCTGGAAAGCCTGAGGCACAGAGGGCAGGAAAGAACCCAGAGGCAACATGAGGTGGGAATCAGCCCAGGTCTGGAGTCAGGCAAGCCTGGTGGTGGGAGGGATGTGCAGCTGGGGTCCTCGCAGCCTGTCTATGCACAGCCTGATGGCTCCTGCCCTGATGACTCCGCAGGGTCGGATCCATTTTCACTGTTCTGCTGCTTTCTTCTACACCCTGGGATGCCAAATGACAGTCCTAAGCACCCCACCAAGTCCCTGCAGGACAACAGAAACCCAGAGAGGTTGTAGGATCTGCCTAATCTCCCCTTAAGAGTCAAGTGTGGAACCAGGCAAGACCCCAAGTCCCAAGGGTCCCAAGCCCCTCCAGCACCCTCTTTTCTTTTACGCTCACAGACCCAATACTACGGTGAGATCGGCATCGGCACACCACCACAGACCTTCAAAGTCATCTTTGACACGGGTTCAGCCAACCTCTGGGTACCCTCCACCAAGTGCAGCCCCCTCTACACTGCCTGTGGTGAGACACAGGCCCCATGTGCTTGCCCCAAACCCCCTACCCTGCCACCCTTGGGCAGTCCCACCCCACCCCAGCTCAGTCTATCCTGCTACCAATCAGCTCCTTCCTCTCTGCCTGTGTGCCTAGTGACCCTGAGAGGAGGAAGGTTTCCCGTTTCCTGATATGACCATTGAGGTAAAATAGCCAGCTCCAGGAGCTACCTGACTACCCGGAAGGTCATTCTCCAGTCTCGCTGAGATTGAGACAGGACCAAGTTTCCTTCCTCCCTCCCTTCCTCCCTTCCTTTCTCCTCACCTGGGTGTGTGCGCAAGTGCATCTCTGGGTGTTGGGTGTTGAATCCAGGGCCTCACACATGCTAGGTGGTAGGACCAAATTCTCAAACCCATCCCAGGCCCTTGGGGTGCTCCACCCCCAAGTTTTACTTACTTCATGCCCAGAATTTTCTCTAGCATTATCAGTATGGGCAATTACTTTAAAATGCTTCATTTGAGACAAGGCCCAAGAAGCACATGAAGCACATGTTCCAAGGCCCAACCTCAGGGCCACCCCCTCCCTACACTTAAGTCCCCAGCCACAGGAACTGTGCCCACAAACCCCCCTGCCTCAGAGCCCTCTGCCTGGGTTGCTCTTGTGCAAGCCTGAGTCTGTGTCCCTCCACCAGAGGTTCACAGCCTCTATGATGCCTCAGAATCCTCCAGCTACATGGAGAATGGAACGCAGTTCACCATCCGTTATGGATCAGGGAAGGTCAAAGGCTTCCTGAGCCAGGACATAGTGACTGTAAGTGGGACTGCCCCTGGTCATCTGACCACCTACCCTCCTGTCCCCAGGCCCCTGCTGTCCCTCTAGGGTCTACACTGGGGAAAGATACATTTAGCCCACCTTGGAGCCTGGGGAGCTGAAGATTCACCCCACCCTGAAGCTTCTAGCTGGGGCTACAAGGAAGCACAAACTGTGGTGGAGAAACCCAGGCTCCTGGCTGCCTTTGGGTAGTTGATGGGGGTATTTGCATCTAATTTGCATGTAGGGCTTGTCCTGAGCTCCAAAGCCTCCAGCTAAGGAACCAGCCTGAGGTCACCAGCTCTGACTGGACTCTGAACCAGACCCTGGACTGAAAACCAGGATATTGTTGACATTGGGGTCAGGCTTAGTTCTTGGGTCCATCACAGCTGCGGTTTGGGATTTAGTGTAAGGACCTGGCTTCATTTTACTTTGGGCTGGTGTCTGACCCCTTCCCATTCTGGAGTTTCTGAGCCCCTACTGTGCTGTTGTTAGGGGAGGGGTACCCATGGAACCTGAGAGTAAATCTGTGAGCCTCTACCTCCTCTCTTTGTCTGTGGAGTTGGGGTGAAAGAGCAGGAAGAGTGGACTTTACTGTGCTGAAGAAATTCTTAGCCTGCATTGGCAGTGGGGACTGACACCCAGTCCTGCTGGCCTGAAAGCGGGCCATGGGGAGGGGTTGTGGTGCTCTTGGTCTCTCCTCTATCATCATTTCCTTTGCAGCCCGTGCCCCAG
>JAJEJO010001115.1:47651-92706 GCA_020662805.1 Glaucomys volans
CCCTGCATGCAGAGATGATGCCATCTGTTTGTTGTCAACAGGGCTCTGGTGGAGTTTGTTTATACAACCTTGGGTGAAAAGATTATGGAGAGTCAACCCTGGGCCCTTCCAGTCCCTCAGGGACCAAGGCTAATGCTGAGCGGTAGCTGTGGGTCAGAAAGATGCCCCTAGAGCACAGGAGCCCTCTCCCAGCCCAGACCCCGTGCTCTGCCTCTCACACACTGCAAAACTCCCTTCACCTGCTTCTCCTCCTCTGCAGACCCTGCCCCTGCCCCCTGTGGTCATTTACACAGGCAATCTAAGGCACCACCATCTAACCATGCAGACCAGCAGAGACCCAACCAATGCCCCCTCTTCATACCCGGGGGGGAAACAGGCACAGAGAATGGAAAGCATATGCCCAAGATCACTCAGTAAAGAATCAGGTAGTGAGGAATCAAGCCTGGAACCCAGCTTGTCAGACTCAGGTCCTGGGGCTTTTCCACCTGATCGCGCACAGCTGGAACCGTTGCAGGTACGGAGCTCACAAACCCTAGTACAGGGTCATGTGTAGGCACATAGAAATTTACACTGCTATCCTCCACCTCGTGGACTTGAGAGTCCTCAGGCTGAAGTCTCTTCTCCCATGGTTACCCCATGGACTGTCCAGGGTGTGTAGCTTGGTAAATGAGAAAACAGCAGCCACCTGAAGCCACTAAAGCTGTCCCTTAACTGTAGCTGCTCAACCCTCTTGACTGAAAAACGTGAGTCTTTGAGTGTTCCAATCAGGTCCTTGATAGCCCGAGGAATTCAGCCTCCTGGGAGCAGGTGGGACAGCTTTACCTTGTTGTAAAAGGAGAAGCTGGAGGCAGTGTTCTTTCCGCTCTGAATCCCGGGGCTCCATGACCTCAACTAGGCAGGTCCCCATCATCTGCTGTGGTGACCAGTACAGGGGCCACCTATGGTTGTTTACATTTAAAGTTAAATACAACGTCACGGCTAGCTACATCTCAAGTTCTGGATAGCCACGTGTGGCCAGTGGTGACTGCATTAAACAGCACAGATACTTTTGTGGGGCAGAGCTGGATTCTGGACAGAAATAATCATAGGGTCTTGTGTCTGAGAGGTTCTGAGTAGGCCAAAGGGACAACTTGGGGATATAGAAACAAGCCTGTTTTCTGTAAGCACTGGGTGGGGCAGAGGGATGGTGACTAGTGAGGTCCATGAGGGACAACACTGAGTGATCCAGGCCTCACTATGGCAGAAAGCTGGCAGCCAAGAGGAGGTGACAGAATGACCAGTGAAGACTACAACTAACCAAGTGGCTTCCCGCTAGGCTGGCCTTCTCTTTCCTCCTCTCCTCTTCCTCGTACCAACTGCCCTGGCACACCCTGTCAGCTCTTCCCTTCCTCCCACTCCACAGGCATCGCTTATACTGCTTTGGCCCTACACCTGAGCCAGGCCTCTACCTCTTCTCCTGAAAGGCGGGGCCAGACTCTACTCACCTCCACACCCTTTGCCCAACAAAGCACTGGGATCAGGGACACCTGCTCGGCTACCACCTGCCCCCAATCAGACTCCTGGGTCATCATGGAGGCTTTAAGAATTTCTTAGTGACCAAAACTCAGTCCTGCTCAGAGTCTTGGCCTAGAATGTGCCCAAATACTTCAATGCCCAGGAAGGTTCAGTGACCTTTCAGAAGACAGTCTAGTTTGCTGGTTTGGCATGCCCACCTCCAAAACCATCACCCAACGCCCCTCTCCATTGCATGTGTGTGTGGTGGTGGTGGGGATTGCCTGGGACTCCCGGCAGGGAAGGAAGGGCCTTTGAGATGCAGCAGGGCCACTCCTGCAGATCCTTTTCCAGGGGTCCTGGGCTGAGCTCAGGAAGGAGGAACCAGGATGGGTGAGGGGATTCAAGCTGAAGTCTTGGGAGCAGCAGGATCTCCATAATAACCCTAACCCTCCCCGCCCCTGCCCCAGGCTACAGGGAAGGGGCGCCCCTGCCCAGCTGCTCGAAAAGCCGTGGAGAGCCCTGAGCGGCCCCAGCTGGGACCCGCGGGCGGATCGTGCAGAGGCTCCGCCCCCGGCGTCACCGCCCCCCCGGGGGCGTCACCCCCACCCCGCGCTCCAGGTAGCTGCGAGCACCGCTGCCCGCGGCGGCAGGCGGCGCTCCCCGGCGGCCCGCGGGCCGGGGCGGGGGCGGGCAGGGGGCGTTCCCGGGGCCCGCCGCCCGTGATGTCACAATCGCGGCGGGCCCCGGCGTTCCGGGGTCGGCTTCGGGCGCCGGGCCGCGAGCCGGCGATCGAAGCGGGCAGCTCGCTCCTGAGTCATGGACTTCCCCTGGCCCCTCCTCTACCACTCCCACTCCCTCGCCGGGCCCCCCCGCAGGGGCTAGCGCTCGCGCGGCGGCTCCGAGGGGGTGGGGCTGCTGGGAATGGCTGTGCCCCCTTCGGCTCCTCTGCCGTGCTCGCCCTTTTACCTGCGGAGGCAGGCGCCTTGCCCGCAGTGCTCATGGGGCATGGAGGAGAAGGCAGCGGCCAGCGCGGGTTGCCGGGAGCCGCCGGGCCCCCCGAGGGCCGCCGCCGTCCCGTGCTTCAGCGTATGGGTGGACCAGGACGACATCCTCCCGGGCGCCCTGCGCCTCATCCAGGAGCTACGGCCGCATTGGAAGCCCGAGCAAGTTCGGACCAAGGTAGCCGAGCGGGCGCGGGGCCGGGGATGGGGCCCTGCCGAGGCTGCAGCTGGGTTGCGTGCACGCCTGTCCATGCATCCTTCCGGGTGCCGGTCCCAGGGGTGCGCGACTGCTGCGCAGGAGAGGTTCGGGACGTGGTTTGTATGCCTGTTTATCCCACCATCTGTTTTGGCCCCGAAGCGAAGCCAGGCGCACGCCTCCTTGGACCTTGCACACACGCCTCCTCCTGGGGTTCTCTGCTCGCGGGAGGTCCACCTGCCCACTGTCAGCAAGCTGCGCGTGCGGGCCCCACCCCTTGCCTCTGCGTGCTGGTGCCCCTAGCTGCCCAGAAGCGTTCACCCGGCCATCTGTGAAACCTGAGGAGGCATGAACTTTTAAGGGAACCCCACCACCACCACACACACGTTGCTGCCCCTTCTCCACCCCATGGTGGGAGCAAACCTCCAGGTCCTCAGGTCCCAGGAGCCACCCTGCGGAATCCAGCCAGCGCAGAGCCCCTCACCATGACTGCAGGCTGGGGCTCAGCACGTGGCACACCCCCCACCCCGCCACAGGCGCCTGCCCCACCCCAGCTGGACACACTCTCTCTGACACACCTGTGGGCAGAGCTTCCCACTGAGGAGCAAGGAGCGCCAGGCTGACTCCCCAGTTAACTTGCATTCTCTGAAAGGAAGCCTCCACCTGCCTACCCACCCCCACGCCCCCTCGGGGCTTCCTGCGGAGGAAGGAGCTGAGCTGTAGGGATTCATGCTGATGGGCCTTCTGGGTAAAGAAAGGCAAAGTTCTGGGGAGATTCTGGACTGAGTGTAGAGGCTGGCAGACCCCTGGGGGAGAGGGTAGCATCTTCCAAAGGCCCAGTTTGATGTGTTAAGACATCAAGCTGTGCTGACTGGCGACTGTAATCCCAAGGACTAGGGAGGCTGAGACAGGAGGACGGCAAGTTCAAGGCCAGCCTCAGTAACTTCGGGAGGCCCTAAGCTACTTAGTGAGACCCTGTCTGGAAATAAAAAATAAAAAGGGCTGGGGATGTAGCTCAGCTGTGAAGCACTCCTGGGTTCAACTCCCAATTAAAAAAAAAAAAAAAAAGGTATTGGATGGATTTGAGGTTATTTCCAGCACTGACTGACCAGCCTAACATTTCAGCTGCCAGTCTCTCCGGTTCTCAATTTCCCCACCTAGAATTGGTTCAAATGTTCTTTAAGGTCCCATAAAGCTCTGTCATATCATGTCCCCCTGCCAGGTTTCTTCCTCCTTATAACCTACTCAGAGAGCCCGTGCCCCAGCCTAGTTGTCTCCTATCTCTACTGGTATGGAACTCAGAGGCTCCAAGGACCTCTGACCTCCAAAGTCCTGGGATGGGTGCCAAACTCAGTACCTTCCTTGTACCTCTGCTGCTGGATAGGGCAAGAGGTACAGCTGAGGGCCCTGGCCTGGCAACAGTGAGAGGCAGCTGGTCAGGACGTTCTGTCCTGGGTGACTCCCAGTCCTCCTCTGCCACATTCTGGTCCATGGGGTTTCTTTCAGGGCAGGGAGGGGAGGGGACTTTCATCCACCACCAAATCACATCCACTGGGGTCAGGCCCAGGGGAATAAGTGTGCCTGGGCTGAGCCCAAGCTGCCATTTATTTTTACTTGGGCTCTCTAGTGTATTCTAAGGTTGGGGACAGCATTCAAATGAGCCCCTCCTGCTGTGGCACTGGGGGAGAGACCAGAGAGATCCTGCCCCACCACCCACAGCTGTCCTCTCCCTGTGCTAGCGCTTCACTGATGGCATCACCAACAAGCTGGTGGCCTGCTACGTGGACGAGGACATGCGGGACTGTGTGTTGGTCCGGGTGTACGGGGAGCGCACGGAGCTGCTGGTGGACCGCGAGAATGAGGTCAGGAACTTCCAGCTGCTGCGAGCACATGGCTGTGCCCCCAAACTCTACTGCACCTTTCAGAATGGGCTGTGCTACGAGTATATGCAGGGCGTGGCCCTGGGGCCTGAGCACATCCAAGAGCCAGGGCTCTTCAGGTAAGGAGGGTGCGGGGTTCTGTTCGTCTATGTCCCTCTGGCCTTGAGCTTGGAAATCCTTGGCCACCTTCATTGCTGCAGAGTGGGCTCTGTGGAGGAGAACGAGATCTGTGAGCTCCCTGAGATTACGTGAACGAGTGTGTGTTGTGCATTGCTTTGCAGAGGGGTGATGAGTTTGCAGTGGAGTTTGCTAGAAGGATGAATTCTGGGGGAGGAAAGTGAGAATTTTGATGAACATTGGACCAGAGTTTCTGGTTCCTTAAATGCAGTAGAGATCTGCTTCCTGATCCCATGCCTCAAACCTCTGTCTTCCCCTGGTCTGACCTGGAAACATCTCGGAGGTTTAAGCCAAATCCACAGGGCGCTCAGGTTTTCCTGCCTCTCCTCACCTTCTGCAAGGGCTTAGGTGTGTGAGGAAAATAGGCTGTATTTAGGGTGTGCATAGCTTTGTGGTCCAGAGGGAGCCCTCCTTCCTGCTGCTCTGAACTCCTTCTGGGCTCCCTGACAATGTGGGAATCCAGGCTTGGGGAGCTTCTGAGGCCTCCTTGCAGGGGCTTAAAAGAACCCATGACCCTTGGGGGACCCCTTTGAGTAAATACCTGGATGTGCAGTGCCTGGGAACTGTACTTAACCTTTAAACCCTGTGAATTGCTGCTATAGGGCCCATAAGAGGAGAACTAAAGAGACCCTAGTGTACTCTTCTCTATGCCCCAGTGGGGGTACCAGGCCATTTCCTCCCTCTTCCCCATGGTGCTATGAGCCCTGCCGAGGGCATCAGTAAGTGAGGCCTGAGGCAGGCTGAGGTTACTAGGAACAGCTGTGCAGTCTGCCTAGGATCCTTGGCTTCCGTACTGTCCAAAGCAAGGGAAAGAAAGGAGGACTCTGCATACTGAGGGCAAACAATGAGGTCCACCTGCGGGTAGACTAAGGGCATCTGTGCTCCCTCACCTGCCACCCATTCAGCCCAAGTGAGTCCACCTGGCTCTCCAGGGACTCAGGGAGTTCTCCACCTCCGTGCTCCTGAGCGCTGCCTCAGGCTGCTGGGCCCGGTGAGTTGTGTGTGGTGCTGCGCTTGGAGCGAGAGGCAGGCACACTTGTGCAAGGGTCCCTTCAGGCTCCAGCTCCAAATGCACCCAGCCTGGAGACGTGAGGTCAGAGGAGGGTGCGGGGACCAGGCCCTGCTTCTCTCACTGAGCTCCTCCCAGCTCCCCCTTGGTCTTGTGCAAAGAGGCTCAAATATTGGCAGGTCCCCACCACTCCCAGTCTCCCTCCGCTTCCGTGAACCTCCTGCTGTCACTCATCCTCTGGGTGGAAACAATTGCCACTGTCAGGAAGATTGAAGAGGGATTTAGGTTCCATAATAAGAACTTGGCATCTGGGGGAGAGCCAGAAATCTGAGGTGAAGGAGGTAGGCCCTTCCTTGATTTTTTCCCAGGACGGACCATTTTCCTCCCCATTTTCCTCCGGGTGAGGGTGGAGGTCTGAGGTCCCTCCCGAGTTTGAGGGACCCGCAGCCCAGCCCCTCTGCTGAAGCTCTGCAGCAAAAAAATGCTGAGTGTCGAGGTTACTTTCATCGCTATTCAGACAACAGTCCTATTGATATTCAAGGAAACGCGCTGCTCGTGTTCTGTTGGGAATCTTCCTTTGGGAGGACAGGCCAGGCCTGGGTCTCGCTCAAACCCCTGCAGGCCCTCCTGCCCCAGGGCCTCCAGCCTCCAAACGCACAGCCTTGCTTTCTCACCCATGGGGCTGCTGCCCCGCCCCCTGCTCCTCCACCCCATAGGAGGTGGGACCCTTGGGGGCTTCCGGAGGATCCCTGAAACTGCCCTGTCATCCCCATAGGGCAAGGCCTGCCCCTTCCTGTGCCTGGCAAGGAGAGGGGGTGTCCCTAGGGTAGCTCCAAAGCAAGGTTTAAACAGCCCATGCCTTTGTCGTCTTTCTGGTGATTATTATTCAGGCAACAGGCAGAGGCAAAAGAAGCTTGGAAGGTTGAGTGTTGGAGGCTTGGCAGACGGGTGGGGGAGGCTGGCAGAGGGCTGGGAGTCCCACTGGGACACAGGCCTCATCGATGGGGCCTTATCAAGGCCCTCCCTCTCCGACCGGTCAGCCTCCAGCCACCCCCACCCTCTCCCAGCAACCTTCCCCACTGCCCACTCCTTCTCTCCCGGGACCTTGGATAATGTCCACAGGAGGACTTGAAAATAGAATGCTGGTTTGTTTTGCGTCCTTGGCATCCTGCCGCCAGCATCAACTCCCTGCGGCCAAGGAAGGGCTGCCCCAGCCAGCCAGTTTCCCTCCCCACCTTGGCCAGCCTGATAAGAGGCCTGCGTCTCTTCCCGGCCTGCCACCCTCACCCACTGATCTTTTGGTGGAAAGGGACCCCTGAGAGGGTGGGGCAGAGTCCAGGGGAGAAAAGGTACCACCCCTAGCCCCAGGTACCCCTGCTTTCACCACTGCTCTGGAAACACTGGGGTGGGGCAAGACTGCCCTCTGGCTCTGCCCTGCTCCCTGAAGCAGCCCCAGCTCTGGGACCAGAGACAGGGCTGCTGGGCTGAAGGTCCTGCTGCTTTTCATGCTTTCCGTTGAGACCCTTTTCCTGGAGGACCTTGGCTCCGGAAAGACTTGTAACCCTCCCACACTAGACCCTCTAGCTAGTGTCCCTGTGAATCTTCTAGCCCTTTCTGGTCCGGAGAGACCACATGGGGAGAGCATGCCACACACTGACACTCTCTACCCTCCTGTTTTCTGTGTAGGTTAATCGCCTTAGAAATGGCAAAGATTCACACCATCCATGCCAATGGCAGCCTGCCCAAGCCGACCCTATGGCACAAGATGCACAATTATTTCACACTGGTGAAGAATGAGATCAACCCCAGGTACAGAGGTCTGGGAGGGTGCAAGGCTGCCACTGTCTGTGCTGCTGGAGTCCACTCTCTTTTCCCCATTCTCTTGGCTCAAACCTCCCCCGACAAGAGGTTTAGGGGACAGGGCTTGGGATAGGGCCAAGAGCTTCCCCAGCAGCTCCTTTGGTCCCAGTTGCTGGGCCTCTGTCTCCAAGCTGAGTTAGGCTGGTTGATTACATCTTAAAAATGAAGATCAGCAGTTTTATACACGTGCACTTATTTCTCCTTGAGTCTTCTGATTGTGGCAGGGACTAGGGTCGGGGTAACTTCTCCCCATGTTACTTAAAGGAAACAGGCTCAGAGAAAGAGCTTTCCCCAATGTCAGGCTCTCTGGCAGGGCTTCTCTTTCCCAGCCCAGGGTTCTTTCTGCCTGAGCTGCTCTCTGGACAGTGGGAGGGCAGGGCACTCTGAGAACAGGGAGGGACTGAGCTCAGAGTAAGTCAACAGACAGCTCAACAGCCCGCAAGCCCTCAGGACATCCAGGTTCCTGCTGCCTGCCTGGCTGCTTCTCATGCCCACATGGCTGACACTTGTTATTTCCTGCACCACTCTTTCCAGGGACAGGTACAGCACCCATCTTGACAGCTCTTTGGCCAGACAGACCTGACTCCCAGCATGCCCTGGAGTGCCCAGGAAGGACGAGGACTGTCTGCCCGCCCCCCTCCAAAAGTCAGAGTCAGTGGTGAATCTCTGATCTTTCCATGCACCTTGCTAGGAGTAAACATCACTTTTTAAAAAAATTTTTGTTGTAGTTGTAGACGGACACATACCTTTATTTTTATGTGGTGCTGAGGATTGAACCCAGTGCCTCGCACATGCTAGACAAGCACTCTACCACTGAGCCATAACCCCAGTCCTAAACATCACTTTTTTTTTTTTTTTTTTTTTTTTATTTGGTACTGGGGATTGAACCCAGGGGCACTTCAACCACTGAGCCACATCCCCCAGCCCTATTTTGTATTTTATTTAGAGACAGGGTCTCACTGAGTTGCTTAGGGCCTCACTATGTTGCTGAGGCTGGCTTTGAACTCATAATCCTCCTGCCTCAGCCTCCCAAGCTGCTGGGATTACAGGCATGTGCCACCACACCAGGCTAAACATCACTTTTTAAAAAATATATTTTCTAAGTTTTATGTTAACATCATTGAACATTTATGGAGAACAGTGTGATATTTGGATACACATGTAAAATGTGTAATGATTGAATCGGGTTCATGGGCATATCCATTAGCTCATTGGCCATTTCTTTGTGTTGGGAACATTCAAAGTCCTTTCTCCGAGCCATTTCGAAATGGATAATTAACTTGAACATCACTTTCCTTCTAGATGTTCATGGAAGTAGTGTGCAGAGGAAGTCTGAGAAAAGGTGTCTCCTTCCTCCTCAAAGACAAGAGTCATTAACTCTATGGCAATTGTGTGTCTCTTGAACACACATGGTTTTATCTGGACTCCTGCTTAACCATTATCAAGCACTGCTTGGGGACTGTTTGTCTAGGCTGGCCGCAGCCTGCCCTCTGTTTGACCATGTTCAGACCTGTGTCACATGTTATCTCTGGAACAAGGACTGCCTTCTCCCTGAGGACTGGAATGACACATGGAGAACAGGACCCTCCATCCACTACTTGGTTTGACAGATGGAAAAACTGAGACCCAGAGAGGGGATGGGACTTGCCCAAGGTCATTGCTGGTCAGTGGCAGTTCAGGGACTGCAGTGCCTCCTGGTGCTCAGGCATGATCTTTGAAACAGCAGTCCTTCGACTATTGGCCCTGTGTAATCTTGGAGGTGACCTTGTTGGGAGGAGAGTGATCCCTGGGGAGGAGCTGGCCAGCTCCCTTTGTTCTTATCATGCCTTTGATTTTGGACAAATTAAGGTTTAATTTCTTAGAGCCTCTTGAGGAGATGACCCCTGCCCTTAGCAGGGCAGTACTGAGCAATCAACACTAAGTAGATAAAGCACCTTGAACTCCTAGCCCTGGTTTATCCAGTTTTTCATTTCACAAACATTGACTGGGATTTAAGACAATAAAACTTTTAACGTGATCCTGACATTGGCCCTGCCCTCAGGGAGTTTAGGGGCCATCAGGCAAATAGGACAAGCCCATGCCTGACTACAGAAGAAGGCAAAGTGTTTAATGCACGTGGGGGGGCAGGGGGGGGGGACCAAGGAGAATCTTGGCAGAGGTGAGCAGGGGCCACTCTAGCCGGATGAGGAGGTGATGAGCAGGTTGCCCGAGGAGGCTGTGCTGATGAGGCCATCAGGAGCAGGTCTTCAGGAGGGTCCAGCGTGCAGTGGAGACAGGGCTGGAGAGGCACTTTGGATCTAGAGGGTGGGGGCTTAAATGCCAAGCTAAGGAGCCAGGACTGAAGTGAGTGGGCCCTGGACAGTCACAAAGGTGTTTGAGCAAGGACCATGGCTTAGGAAGGAAGGTAGCTATGAGGTACAATAAGGGACAGATTTGGATGACTGTTGGGGCAAGATGGGGACTGGAGGTGGGGAGATCAGTGGAGGAGTGTTGTCTTTAAATGAGCAAGTTCTAGGACTAGGGTTCCCAAGTTTGGAGCAGAAGGTCCCCCAGGAGTGCTTTCTGAGCACAGATTCTCAGCCCACCCTGAAGACGGATGGGGAAGTCATTCTGGACCCCAGGAATCTGCATTTAGGCAGGCTCCCAGGGGGTTCTGCCCTGGGAATACACTTTGAGGAAAATTGCTTTAGAACAGCATGTGGGGAGAGGCAGGTGGAGAGGACAGGATGTGTCAGGGACCTGGAGATGTGGAACTAGATCTGATAACCATGGTGTCTGTCTGGCCCTGCAGGTGTCCAGGGTGGTTTGGGGAATGTGGTACTGATAACCACTTCAGGGACATCAAAAGGAGAGACTGGCCAGGTGCAGTGGCACATGCCTGTGATCCCAGTGACTGGGGAGGATGAGGCAGGAGGATCCCAAGTTTGAGGCCAGCCTCTGCAACTTGGCAAGACCCTGCCTCAAAATAAAAACAAAAAAAGGGAAAAAAAATGGCTGGAGATATAGCTCAGTGGTAGAGCACCCCTGGGTTCCATCCCAGTACTGAAAGGCATGAGTGGACTGGTGGGAGGGCAAAGGTGAAAGGCCGGGAGGCTGAGGTGCTCAGAAGGATTCCCGAAGGGAGAAAGTACTTTTGCCCTGTGCGATCTGAGTGACTGAGAGTCAGGCAAACAGTCCCTTCAACAGCAGGAACCCCAGTGCATCCCTGGGGCACCCCAGCCCCTTTCTCTTGTCATTGAGGAGCAGATATGCCTGCGGTGGGGTTTCTGGAGGGGGGTAGTGGTCACTCTGCTTCTAGCCCCTTAGCCTTGGGAGAATCTGGTGGCCTCAGGGCTTGAAGGTGGCAGATCTGGTGGAAGTTCAAGTGCTCAGGGGAGGGATTCCTGGCACTGCGGAGGCCGCCGGGAGATAGGAACCAGGAGGGTTCCCACAGTAACGTCTTCGCGGCCTTGGGGTGGGTGTGGGGAGGGGCCAGGCAGAGGTCAGGGACAGGCAGCAGGCTTGTGGATGTCAAAGCCGTGTTTTTCAGACTGGGACCTGGGCAAGCCAGAGGAAGCCTCCTCCTCCTTATCTTTCGATGGTCTCAATCCAAGAAAAGAGGAGTCTTCAAAGGAAGTAGCTCCTTAAGGAGCGCCAAGATTGAGATCTGTCGCATGCAGAGCTGTGGACGGAGATAAGTCCAGTGCGGGTGAGGGGAGCCCCCTCCCCTCCGCGGCCTTCCTGGCTCCCAGAGGCCTCTTCACGCCTGAGGCACCAGGTCCTCAAGGAGGTGCCCAGCCT
Organism: Glaucomys volans; assembly: GCA_020662805.1. Taxonomy (NCBI): domain Eukaryota; kingdom Metazoa; phylum Chordata; class Mammalia; order Rodentia; family Sciuridae; genus Glaucomys; species Glaucomys volans. Next base: position 59,049 of record JAJEJO010001115.1, read on the forward strand.
TGCCTGGATCAGGAATTACTGTGTCCAGAGCTTCATGGAGGCTGGAGGAAGCTCTGTCCTCCCTGGAACCTCAGTTTCCCCATGTGACCATCTCAAAGCTGGGGAGGAAGCCTGCAGGCTCTTCCTTTCCAGAGGGGCCATGGGAACACTTTGGCCACTAAATGCCCTTCCCATGTTTACCTTGCTGTCCTTCAAGGGCCTCTGCTACCCTGGGCACAGAGAGACAAGGCCCAGACACCTGAGCAGAGAGAATAAAATCCTGGGTTTTTCAGCACACACAGACCTGTGTGCATCCGAGAGGCCAAAGTTCAGAGCACCTGAACGTGGTGTGTCCTTGCCAGACTGCGTGGCCTCTGGAAACTCCACTGATTGACCAATTCATCATTTCTCAACGCATATTGATTTAATCAGAAATGGCTGCTGACATGGGGGTGGGGCATCTTTGTTTTCCTGCCCTTAAGTTGCCCACGTACGGTCTGGCAGGGGACTAGGACAAGTGTCAGAGCAGCGCTGTTCCTCTGGAAGACCTTTCTGGGCCCTTGGCATTGAAGGAGTGAGTCCAGCAGCACTTCACCTTCTTGTTGGCCCAGAGTGGTCCTTCTGTGAAACATGAGGTTAGGCCTGATGGTCTCGGTGCCTTCCACCTGTGACTTCGTCAGCTGCTGAAGTGTGAGGGGGGGGCACACCAGGACTTGCCTCTGCCACCTCAAGAGAATGCCATTGCTCCAGCACCTGCAGGCACAGTTACTCCTCTACTGGAGGAGCCTCAGGAGGGGAGTCTCATCTTAGCTTCAGGTTCTCCCAGGGATTTTCCCCAGCCTCCTGGGCCCAGGTCACTTCACATCTACTCCTCTATGGCCCTCCTCCTCCCTTGGTCTGGAGTGGTTCCGTCCAGACCCTCACTCTCACCGCCCTGTCCTTTCCTGGCACCTCCTTCTCTACCTTCTTATCCTTTAACAAGTAGCAGAGATGCCATTTGGTCAGCGACTTTGATGGCTGCTGATCACTTTCCTGCCCAGGTTTTAATCAGCTTCTTACTGTAAGTGCAAACATGAGGACAGGAAGCCTTAGTGCCAGCCGACTGATGACATCTGGGAGGTTGGCCATTTGTCCGAGGCCTCTACAGTGAGGGGGAGAGAGGAGGCTGGATTTCAGGGGCCTGCCCATCTGTATTTGCCCTCCCTCCACCAGTCACCTTTCTGCCACTGTCCAGCCTTTCTGCAGATGTCCCTAAGTTGGAGGTGTTGGAATGGGAGCTGACCTGGCTGAAGGAGCACTTGTCCCAGCTGGATTCCCCTGTGGTGTTCTGTCACAATGACCTGCTCTGGAAGAACATCATCTATGACAGCACCAAAGGTACAGCTCCCTGGCCTGGCCGGGCAGCAGCAGGCGTGGGGCTGGGTGGGGTGGGGGGCTGGTTGGGCCGCTGGCCCCAGGGGCCTGCTCCTCAGGCTGGCGCTCGTGGCGCAAGGCAGGTCCAGGTTTCAGTCTGTAGGTAATTTTTATTTTATTTATTTATTTATTTTTTTGGAACCAGAGATTGAACTCAGGGGCACTCGGCCACTGAGCCACATCCCCAGCCCTATTTTGTATTTTATTTAGAGACAGGGTCTCACTGAGTTGCTTAGGGCCTCGCCACGTTGCTGAGGCTGGCTTTGAACTCGCGATCCTCCTGCCTCAGCCTCCCGAGTCGCTTGGATTACAGGCGTGCGCCATCGCGCCCGGCTGTAGGTAATTTTTAGACAAGGAAACAGGAAATTCTCCTTGAAAAATCTCTCATAGGAAGGAATTCGGAGTCATGGTTTGGGGAGGGTCCTCCACATAAGCCATTCCTCCTGACAATTCTTTGGGCTTCTGAGGACATCATGGCTCCCCAAGCCTTCAGAGGGAGTGAGCCTCATGGTTCTTCTGACGAGGGCATTGCCCCCAGAAGGCACACTTGTCCCTCGGTATGCATGGGGAATTGGTCCCAGGACCTCTCGAGGATGCTTAAATCCCGTATATAAAATAGTGCCAGGCTCATGATGGAGCTGTGTGGCACCGCCCTTGCCTGGCAGGCTGCAGGCTCTGGGTGCCCTCCCCAACACTGCAAAATAAAATAAATAAATAAGATGGTATAGTATTCCTGTATAACCTGCTCCCATTCTCCTGCGTGCTTTCGTCGTCTCTGTTACACATAGCACTTGAAACAGAGTGGAAATGTTCTGTGACTTGTTCCTATACAACGGTGTTTAGGGAATGACAGGAAACTGATGTCAGCATGTCAGCACAAAAGCTCATTGGCTGCTTTTGGCACCTGTGGACACGGAGGGCGGGCTGCACACAGCTCTAGCTCTGATCCCTCGTCCTGCTGAGGACAGATGTTTTCAGCTGGCGGGAGCTGGGGCAGGGCAGATGGACAAGTGGACAGATGGAAGCTGCTTAAAATGTTGCTGTAGAGGCCGGCAAGAGCCAGGGGCCACATTCTGGAGCATCTGACCTGGGCCTGCAGCATCTTGACCGGGCCCTGCTCCAGGTCCGGGTCAACCCTCTTTGCCTCCCCTCTGCCTCCCAGGTCACGTGCGGTTCATCGACTATGAGTACGCCGGCTACAACTACCAGGCCTTTGACATTGGCAACCATTTCAATGAGTTTGCAGGTGAGGAGCGTTCCTGTTGGACCTACATCCAAGGCTCTGTCCTCCACTGGGAGGACTGGAGGGTGGCAACTAGATAGTCCCTGGCCTGCGACTGTCCATGCCTGGCTATTGCGAGCTGTAGGTCTCACAGGGGAGGCAGGAGCACCCCACACACAGCCTGCCTCTGCTACCTGTGTGGCAGGTTGAGATAAACCAAGAACAGGAGTCCTCTGTGTGGGGGGGACACAGGGGATGCTGGGCCTGCATGTGAATTAGAAGAAAGGCCCCTCCTCTGGGCAGACACAGCCCATGCCAGCATGGTCAGCACCGCACAGGATGGCTTGTCTCTACTTGCCCCTGTCCCAGCTCCTTTATTCTACACCATTATACATGAGGGCCCTGAATGCAGACAAGGGCAGAATAGGCTGTAAGTAGCTGTTTGCCTGGTGACCTGAAGAGAATAGCTAGAGGGGGCTACTTAGAAATTATATACACAGCTTTGCTGCTGTGTGACCATTGGGCAGATTACTGACCCTCTCTGTGCCCCTGTAAAATGGAGATGATAATGGCATCTCCTTCACAGTATTGATATGAGTCACATACACCCCTCAGCACAGACTAAGCAAACAGCTGGTGTTCGCTGCTGCCATTAAGTAGGGCCACTCTCCTGCAGCCAGGGAGACAGGAAGAGGAATGGAAGTCTAAATGAGGTAGGCCAGAGTGCGAGGGGCAGGCAGCTGAGGTGTGTTTTTAAGTAGCCTCTTGACACCAGTGGGTGCAACAAGTCCCAGCAGCGTTTGAAGTTCACCACCAAGTCCAGCTCCCTCACCTGAGAAATGAAAACCATGGCCAGTGAGTGGGTGGGGCGTGTCCAGGTCAGGCCGCCGGCGGAGACCTGAACATCTGCGCTCTGGCCCAGGGCCTTCTGCCAGTCCTGGCTTCATACGGCGCTCAGGAGACCCAGTGGTGCCATCCCGTGGGATTCCTGTCACTCTGATGACAGTGCTTTGTCCCTAAGCTGATCTGCTCTCTTTACTTCCTCAGTCCAGAGAAGCAGTGTCCCAGCAGGACGGGGAAGACCCCCACCTCACCCCGTGCCCCTTCGGCAGAGCTTGGAGGTCAGAGGAGGCCTCTCCCAGGGGCCCCTTAGGCCCAGCCTGCAGGCCAGGGAGCCAGCAGCGTTAGAGGAGGAGGGACACCTGCCCAGCTCCAGGGGAGCCCAGGTGGCCCTGCCAGCAACTTGGGTCTGGCCTGCCTCCCCATCAGGTGTGAATGAGGTCGATTATAGCCGGTACCCGACGCGGGAGACCCAGCTGCAATGGCTGCTCTACTACCTGCAGGCACAGAAGGGGACAGCTGTGACCCCCAGGGAGGTGGAGCGCCTGTATGTGCAAGTCAACAAGTTTGCCCTGGTGAGTGCTTGTGACTCAGGGGGCAGGGGGCCAGGATTAGAGCAGGGTCTGAGCCCCACCCTGGAGGTGGTCTGGGAGGAGCGCTCATCGGCATCCCCTTAATACCACGATGCCCTCTTTCCTGCTCCCTCAGCTCCATCCAGTCTAGGTTCCCCACTTTCTGGAGAAATATTTCTGAATCTTCCTGTTTTAGCAATCCTGTCATTTGGATTAGTAGTTCTTTCCATTGTCTAACCTCTGCCTTCCATGCTGTGGTTAAATCCATCCTTTTCATTTTCTTTAGCCTTTGAAGGAGATGGAGAATGTCAGGCTCTAATCCTCCTTGTGACCCCCCCTCCATGGGCTCAGCTTCATGGAAACCTTCCCATCAGGCTCTTCCTTTCCAACCACCGCGGGGTTGGTTCTCAATCCCAAGTGCTGCTTATGCCAGGACCCGGTTCATGCCAGATCTCCGCTGATGTGTCCCCAGGGAATTACCAACCAGCCTTATTAATGTCAGCAGCACATAAGCAAGATGAGCCAGCTGCCCTGTGTTCCACAGTTCATAACAGAGGTCCACGAAATCTGTCCTTTCCTGGGATTTCAGACTGTCCATTCTCCTCTCTCTGGCACAGAGCTGACTCTCCATGGGTTGTCCCTCTTCGGGGTTGCCCCTTCAGGGCCAACCTTCCTCCGCTGAGATTGCCGGTGCCCCTTTGAAGTTGGATGAAGGCTGGCTCTGGGGCCAGCCTGAGTGAGCTGCACTTTGGGACAGGGTGGAGGACCCCTGGCTCTGTGGCTTTGGGAGCCCAGGGTGGCCCGGAGCTCCCTCCTGCAGGGAAAGGTTAATCTTAGTAAATTACCAGCCTGGGGCCTTTGTATGCCCAGCCCTGGATTCACCCCCTGCGTCCCCAGCACCCTGGGCAAAGAGCGGGCAAAGGAACAGTCAGTTTAGGGGTCTTTCTGCAGCCCAGACCCTGGTGCCTGCTGGCCAGGGCACTGCTGCCACCACTTTTCTGGTCCCACCAGCCCTTCCACTGACCAGCTGGCGTGCGTTCTGGCTCAGGGATTCATCTCAACCTGGACACCTTGGCCTTGACTCCAGGAGAGTCCCAAGTTGGGAAGAAGCTGTGGTGGAGTGCGCACCTGCTCAATCAGGCAGGGCAGCCACTGAAGTTCCTAGAAGCACCATCCTGCTGGTGTGGCCCTGGGGGGACAGGGGATGCCAGGACCTGGAAGCACTGGTTCTGCTTGTGTTTGGTTGTGTGCTGGGGATGGAACCCAGGCAGGGCCCTACCGCTGAGCCATGCTTGTCTCTCTCTAGTACGACAGTGAAGTCCCCAGGTGCCGTCCAGTGTCTTGACCACAGCAGTCTCCTCAGGCTTTGCTGGGGGATCAGCTTGTCTCCACTAGAGTGCTAGCTCTTTGTCTTCCAGAGTGGCCACACCCTTCCTGCCCTGTGAGATCCATAATGGGCATGGCCGTGGCCAGGCTGATTCTCTCTGTTCTGTTTCCAGGCGTCTCACTTCTTGTGGGCTCTCTGGGCCCTCATCCAGAACCAGTACTCCACCATCAACTTTGATTTCCTCAGGTGAGTGCAGGGGTAAGTGGCGGGAAGGTGGGCACAGGGGTGGAGGAGATCCCTGAGGCGTGGCTACTCTGGCCTGAAGGTGTCCACAGGTACTCGAGAAATGCAGATGGGAAGCCCCAGAGAGTTACTCCTCCTGCCAGTCAGGACATCTGCTCAGACACACACAGGCCCATAGGCAGGAGTGTGGAGAGAGGGGAACCTTGTGCACCGTCGGTGGGAACATGAAATGGTGCAGCAAGAAAACAGCAGAATCCCTCCACACTCGGAAGTGAAGAGTCATAGGACCCAGTGATGCCAGGATAGATCCAGAACTGAAAGTAGGAGCTGGCTACGGGGACGCACGCCTGTCATCTCAGAGAATCTGGAGGCTGAGGCAGGAGGATCGCAAGTTCTGGGCCAGCCTCAGCACCTCAGCAAGATGCTATCTCAAAAATCAAAACAGGGCTGGGCGCAGTGGCACATGCCTATAATCCCAGCAGCTTGGGAGGCTGAGGCAGGAGGATCTTGAGTTCAAAACCAGCCTCAGCAACTTAGCGAGGCCCTAAGCAACTCAGTGAGACCCTGTCTCTAAATAAAATACAAAATAGGGCTGGGGATGTGGCTCAGTGGTGGAGTGCCCCTGGGTTCAATCCCCAGTACCAAAAAAATAAAAAATTTTTAAAACTTTTAAAAATTTAAGAAGGGCTGGGAATGTAGCTCAGTGGGTAAAGTTCCTTCGCTTCTGGGGTCAATCCCTAGTTCAAAAACAAAAGTCCCCCCCACTCAAAAAAAAAAAAAAAAACCCAGGGTCTAAACTCAGAGAAATAATGTTCATAGCAACATTATTCACAGTGGCCAAGAGGTAGAAGCAACCCAAAGTGTCCATCAACAGGTGAGTGGATAATGTAGGACAGAATGTCATTCAGTTTTAAAAAGGAAGGGAATATTGTCACATGCTGGAACATGGATGAGCCTGGAGGACATTCATCTCAGTGAAATAAGCCTGTCACAAAAAGACACATACTGTGACGACTCCATGTGTGGAAACAGTGGTGAATGGCAGTTACTGGGGGTTGGCAAGAGCCGAAAATGGAGAGTAGTGTTTCAGGGGTGTAGAGTTTCAGCTTTGCTTGCATTGTGACCATAGAAATATCCCTGAAACTCCAGAACTATGAAAACAAAACTCCAATCTAATATGTTTGTATAAAAGTTGCTCTAGTCTGATCTAGAAAAAAAGAGTAGAAAAGTTTTTAAAAACTCAATCCTGCCCCAACCTACAGAGGCCTGGAGCTGGTGAGAAAGTGAGCCCCCAGCAGGGCCACCTGGCTCCCCTGCTCACGAACCTGACTCCCTTCCCTATCTTTTGGCAGGTACGCAGTGATCCGATTCAACCAGTACTTCAAGGTGAAGCCTCAAGTGTCAGCCTTGGAGATGCCAAAGTGACAGGCTCCCTATTCCTCCCTACCCATCTGCCTAGCCAGGCCTGTTTTCCAGGGCTCAGTTCTGCTCTGGGGTCTGCACCCTTGGACAAGGTGGGAGAGGGGCCCCAGTGGAGGCCACTGAAGACCCCATTCTCCTGTTTGGAGGGCCTGATAGGACCCAACTATGGGGGTCCCCTTCACTTCACCAGGCCGGGGAGGAAGTGCCTGCAGACAGCCAGGGCCTGGACTGGAACCACCCCCGGGAAGCACACCATTCCCAGCCCTAGGCCTGCTGGTATTTGGGCTGCCTTAGATGTTCTTTGACCCTTCCTGGTGGGGGGAGGGGAGGACTCCTTTCTACCTCCAGCACCCTGGCCGGTCCCCCTGCATGCCCTGCATGGGAGGTGCTGAGCCCCAAACCGGCAGCATGCCAGTCTGGCAGAAGGATGTACCTGTCTTGGGGGGGTGGTCTGGAATTGAGTGTGACGGCTCTGCCAGCAGCGGCCTCCTCTGAGCCCCTCCCTTCCCCCACACGGAGTCCCTCTGATCACCCTCCCAAGCCTCAGCTCAGTCCCTGGGCAGCCTACTGGGAAGAGAGGGAGCCAGCCGCCAACCCTGGGTCTCCAAAGCCTGGCTCTGCTTTGTCTGTGGCTTGGCTGGAGAGGACCCGGCCAAGGGTGGGGTGGCATGAACCAGAGCCAGCAGCCTCCTGCCTGGCTCCCTCCCACACCCTCCAGGCCTCCCTTCCAAGGATCTATCTCTATCTCTACCTTCTGTCCTAAAGTTGGCTCCAGGTCTTCCCACTCAGGAATGACCAGTGGAGTCAAGGGGCCGAGGGCCAGGGAGCCCCAGACCCGGCATATTGGAGGCTGACCAGAGCAGATCTTGAAGGTGCTGACTGAGCCTGGTGTCCCTGACACTCAACAGCTCCCACCTCCCTCTGTCCTCACAGCTCCTGGGGGCCCTCCAGGCTCTGGCTCATATAGTGATTCATTTGTAAATTATCGTGGTTTTCTGCATTAAAATGCTCATTTCTGGACTGCTGGTGCCTGAGGGACAATGGCGAGGGCTGGACTTGGGGTGATTAGTACTTCTGCGACAGGGGGCGGAAGTGTGTTCCCTGGGCTTTGCTCTATGCTCGAGTCAAGGTAGAAGTAGCCCACACATTTCCCACACCCCCCAAGGCCCTGGCTGCGAAGGGTCCCAGGTTCCTCTGAGCAGGGCTGGTGCTTTGCAGCTTCTCTGCCTGTCGTCTTGCTAGAACCAGCTGATCCTGGCACAGGGACACTTAGAGGGAGCCAGGCTGTGGATTGTGAGAATTCAGGCCAGCCAAAGTGATGTGCCAGGAACCCTTAGAAGTACCCAGGACTTCCTCCTTGGTCCTTGCTACCTTCCAGCTTTTAGGCGGGCAAGAGGGGCTATTCCAGCTGACAGCACGCAGGAGTGATTTTTGGACCCAATCTGTGAGTTTCTCAGAAGGCCAGGAGGGGAGAGCAGAAACACAAGGATGAGAGCATTCCCAGCCAGGCATGATGGCGCACGCCTGTAATTCCAGCACTTGGGAGGCTGAGGCAGGAGGATCTCGAGTTCAAAACCAGCCTCAGCAACTTAGCAAGGCCCTAAGCAACTCAGTGAGACCCTGTCCCTGAGTAAAATACAAAATAGGCTGGGGATGTGGCTCAGTGGTTCAGTGCCCTGGGTTCAATCCCCAGTACCAAAAAAAAAGATGAGAAGATTCCCAGTGTCCTTAAGGGAAGCAGCAGTGACCACAGCAACAGCCGCCTGCCAGGTGGACTCTGGTTGTTTGGCTTTTGCCTGCAAATGTAGGAGGGTGCCATGGCAACCACTGGAGCAGGCTTGGCAGCTGAGGCCTTCAAGGTCACGGTGATCCAGGGTAGCCAGGCCCTCCATGGAGGTGCTGATGGAGGACGTGGAAAAAATGCGTGCACAGACATAGGACGGTCAGAGCTAGCTGGTAGGAGGTCCTGAGGGTCATCTGCAGGGCCATGTGGTCATGGACATGATCTGTGTGAAACAGCAATGTCCACTCTCCTCGTCCTCTGAAGCTGAGGGCAGAATTAACCACTGAAGTCAGTTTTGTTTCCGGCCTCCTGGGGCCTGATGTCACAGCACTGGAGACCAGTATTGCAGTGGTGAGCAGGGTGTGGCTGGGACAAGGTCCCCAGGTATTATTCTTTGTCCCTAAGGCCCTGGCCACCATGTGCATGGATAGAACTAACCACAGGCACCCTCCTGCTGCCTGTGCTGATAAAACATTCCTGTTCAGGCCGGGCGTGGTGGCACACGCCTGTAATCCAAGCGACTTGGGAGGCTGAGTCAGGAGGATCGTGAGTTTGAAGCCAGCCTCAGCAACTTAGCGAGGCCCTAAGCAACTCAGTGAGACCCTGTCTCTAAATAAAATACAAAATAGGGCTGGGGATGTGGCTCAGTGGCCGAGTGTCCCTGAGTTCAATCCCTGGTTCAAAAAACATTCCGGTGTTCCAGGAGAGGGGCGAGCGTGTGGGGGGACTCTGCAGGCACAGTGCCCCTCTTGTGTCACCACCACTCCAGGCTAACTGGCATCTGCTCTCCTGGATCAGCACCAAGTTTTGGGCTCCACCAGTCCTCTTCCTAGACCCTCTGCAGGAGCTCCAGGCAGAGGACTTCTGAACCTGGCTCCAAGGGAGGCAGGGAGGGGACAGAAAACACACTGTGGCCCATGCTTCCTGGTAATGACCAGGACATTCAGTTCCAAGCCTCTGCAACCCACCTGACCCTGTCCTCTCATGGGACGGGGGTGGGGCTCCAGCCAGCCTGAGGACACAGGGCCTGCCTGCGACTGTCTCAGCAGCTGGAGTGAGGACAGAGGTACCCAGAGTACCTTTGGCAATGATTCCTGTGAACCCCATGACGCCACAGAGGACCTTGGAGTAGGGAAGCAAGAGGAACTTGGGACTGTGAGTCCCCAGGAGACTTCTGGAGTTTGGTTTGGAAGAGAGGGGAGAGTGGAGATGGCCACTGGAAGCAGAGATGTGCAGCTCTCCCCAGTGACCACTAGAGGGCTCCTCTTCCCACTGTGCCCGGCTGCTTCCACCAGGAGCTGGGAGGGTGGGCTCCATTGCTTCCCCCCACCCCACCCTGCCACCGGGTGGGGAGTCGGTGCAGGACAGCAAAGCTCTGAGGGATGGGACTAGGAGAGGCCAGTGGGCTGGCAGTTGGGACCTTAGTTCTGGGGGAATCTTCATTCCCACACCTCCCCAGGTTTGTGGCCCTCGAACCCACCACACCTCCCTCCCTCACCCTCCAATTTAGAAACCCCTCTTCCAATATTCAAGCTTCTCTGCTTCAATGCTTTCTGTGTTCCAAAGTTCATTCTACTTTTGAACATCTTTGTTAAAAAGTTTTGTTGTTAAACTAAAATAGTGATCGTTGAATCTGAGCCCAACTCCTGCCCTGTGAGCTGCATAGAATATCTACACTCGCGCCACCTTGTTCTTCCTGCCCTGCCCCAGTCTCCTCTTTTCTGGACTAAAGACCCTGGCCCTTTTGACCATTCTCTAAGAGCACGCCCACCAAGATCTCTCCAGTCCTCCTGCTTCCAGGCCCCTCCAGATGGCAATGGCCTTTTCAAGCGAGGGGCCAGGGCTGTGCAGTGCACACTGCCTCACCTTCTCCCTTGTGAGGATGAGCTGTTAATCAGCCCAAGCCTCTTTCACAAGAATTGCCACTGGGTTTGCTGCTCCCATTCCATATGGATGGGATTGAATTTTTGTGGTTCTGGGAATTGAACTCAGCCTCAGACACACTAGGCAAACACACCCCCAAGTCACATCCCAGCCTTCACCTTTTAACCGTACGAGTTATCTTTTCAATAGATCTTCGTTAATAAGCATTTTGGGGAGTCTTCTGTGGCCTTTCTCCTTTAAAGCATAAGGTCATGACTAGAGTCCTGAAGCAAGTCATTAGAGACCCTGCTGCTTTCATCAGCACGGGGGGGGTGGGGGGCTCAGCTATGGGCTTCCAGGTGTGTGTGTGTGAGCCCTGCTCTAGGAGGAGTCCACAGCTTGCTTTAGATTCTCAAAGAGCCCCTTCTCGGAGTGCGGGTAAGAACCAAGAAGTTTAACCCCGTTCTTTTCAGATGAGGACAGTGAGGCCTAAGTGACTCCCCTCCACCCCTGCTGTGGCTAGTTCTGGGGAGACCCCCAGTCTCCTGTTGTTACAGCGCTCCTACCCTGGCCACCTCCCTCCTCAGGACCTGGCTGGCAACCTCCCGGGAAAGGGGCGGTGCTCCCTCATTGACTGCGTCACTCACAGGCCCGAGGCCTGGAGCCCCCTCAAGGGGCCGCCAGGGGGCAGCAGTACCTGGGGCTGGCCGCACATTTAGGAATTCTGGACTTGGGCCAGCCTCCCTCTACCCGGATGCAAGGACCAGATTCTGAAATGGTCTGTCTTTATTATGCCATCAGAAAACAAATGTGCTGGTTAAGTTACTCATCGTTATCTTATTAACAAAATAAAGCACTATCTATGTTTACAGTCATAAAAAAGAAACAGCCTGGGGAGACTTGGGGTGATGGGGAGGGCAGAAAATGGGAGGCAGGCAGGGACTCCCTCTCTGGCCCTGTGAGATTTAGGGTCACCACCCTGACCCTAGGGCTCGTCCAGCTCTTTGGAGTTAGGTGCCAAAGGCATTTGATTTTCTTAGGGAAATAACCTGTGAAGCTGATCAGGGGCTCAGACCTGTTCCCTAGAATGGAGTATCAGGGAGAAGAGCAGACCGGGGCGGCAGGCCTGGGTGGGGGAGGATGAAGCCTGAGTCTTCTCACCAGCCACCCACCCAGTGCTCATGAGGGAGGAATGGGGACCAGCTGCTCTGGGGTCCCACTCCAGGGCCTCTGCCACTGACCATCAGTCCTCCTGGCCCCACTCCTGGAACTCAGGCTGGGCCCAGGGGCTGGGGCACCAGCCTTGGAGGCTGAGGCACATTCTCATGCTGCTGGGAGCTAAAAATGGCTCCGTGGGAACTGACCGGCAGAGCTGGAAGGAGTGAAGGGGTAGGCAGGAGGTCAGGAAGCCTGAGGGGCCCAGGGCAGTCCAGGGGCCTACAGAGACCCAGTGAATCCAGGGGGGATGGGGATTGGGTGGGGCTCAGGGACAGACAGGAGAAAGGGAGAAGAAGAGGGCCTTGTAGCAAGACAAGGACAGAGAAATGCACACAAGGACAAATGGAACCTGAGACACCCAGACTGACAAAGAGGTAGCAATTTGGGGACAAAGAGAAGCACAGAAGAGGCCCCCAGAGAAGCAAGAGTGGCACGGAAGAGACATCTGCAGGAACTCAGCAACAGTGCCTGGTACCTACCTAACGGGCACTCAATAAATATCTTGTGCAATGACTGAACAGATGAAATGCACGGGTCCACGCACGCGCCCACACGGCAGCCGGAGGCACAGCGGGCTCAGCAGAGATAAAGACACTGAGGGACAGTCAGACCTTTTTGCACAGAGTACAAAGTGATCCTGGTGACAGAGGAGTGATCTAGGGGAGTGTGGCTGGTCCAGCCAGGACAAAAATGGGAACAAAGCATGTGACCCAGGGGGACAGGTGTGTAGCTGCCAAACCCCCAGGTGGGTAGACCTGCGAGAGAAAAGGGTCATCCAGTGTCCCTGGCCATCAGCTCCCAGAGTCAAGGAGCTCAGCCAGCCCGGCTCATCGCCACCATGCAAGCCCAGCCCCCAGAGGCCCACAGCCCCTCAGGTGTGCCCGAAGGTGTGGCGGGAGGAGGAACATATCTACAAGTGCATGGCTTTGCCAATCTCCAGGCATACCCAAGTCCAAGTACCAACAGAGTCCAGGCCGGCTGGCTGTGCCCATCGGGCTGGGGCCGAGGTCTCCCCCAGTGGAGAGGGGGCCAGGCCCGGCCAGCGGGGATCAGTCCGTGAGCACCACCAATTCCCCGTCACTCTTCTCTTCCCCCTCCGAGTCCTCATCCTCGCTGTACCGGTACATCTCGCCATCAGCCACCGAGTGCCTGTCATCTGTGCCCTCAGCCTCCTCTCTGAGGCTGCAGGTGTTGACAATGACAGGCATGTTGGGGTCCAGGCTGTGGGGGACACAGTGCTCCACCAGGGGCTGTGCCAGGGGCATGCCTGCTGCCCGAGGGTACAGGACATCGGAGGAGCTCATCTGCACCTGGCCAGCCTGCGGGCTGAGAGGGAGGAGGCAAGGTTACAGGTGCACCCGCTCCCACCAAGACCCAGCTCCAGGCCTCCCCAGGTGCACACTCCACTCCACCAGCTCTTGGCTCTGTGACTCATGCACCCTGGCCCTGGTCTGCTTTCTAGTGCCAATTCACTGTCAACTAAGACCTGCAGATCCAGAGCCGTGGGTGTGCTCAATATTATTGGCAAATTGCTGGGGGCACGGCATGTGAATCTGGTTTTGGGAAGTTGTACATTTCAATGCCCCAGGGGTATTTAAATCCATCAGGGTGGTCAAGGCAGGGTCTTTCTGTGGGATGAATACTTCTAACGCCTCAACAGAACTACAGGCACCTCTCTCCAGGTACGGGTGGCCAGTCCCCCAGTCACACACAGACACATACCTATAGTCTTGGCCATTAAGTGCTCATCACAGTCTTGCACATGGTCACTCTCTGTCTCCCCTAAAGTCACACACACAGGCCTAACCATACATGGATGATACCCAAGTGCATGTGCACCCGTAGGCTCACACACGCTGGGCAGACACACAGCACTCCCGCCGCTCAGCAAAGCCAGCCACACACCAACATCCTGCCTCTCAACAGTCACACACACACCGTCGCTGGCTGCCTGGGGAGGGCCTGCTCACGGGATCACGTAGCTCTGGCGGGCATCCTGGCGCCGGGTCCTCATCAAGGCCTTGTACTCGCCCACACGCAGCCGCTTGCCCTCCACAATGCAGGTGCGCTTGGGCCGGGGCTTGTACTTATAGTCAGGATACTTCTCCAGGTGCTGCCGGCTCAGACGCGCCTGCTCCTCATAATAGGGCTGCTTCTCCTGGTTGGTCATGGACTTCCAGCGGGAGCCTGGCCCAGCCCCCAGGGGTAGGCAGTCAGAGCTGGGCTCTGCACTTAGCAAGAACCCAGCCCAAAGTGGATGCTCTTTGGATGTTGAACAAATGAATCAACCAAGATGATGCGTATGGGGGTTTCCAATTGCCAGATTAAGACTCAGCCCCGCTCACATGCCATATAACCCAGTGACTTCCAGGGGAAGGTTATTAATGCCTCATTTGCATTAAAACAGGGAGCAGCCACCCAGGCCATCAATAATTCAGATGGGTGCCCTCCTTAGGAAGACACCTGGTATCAAGTCAAGGGTTTAGCTCAGTGGTAGCACTCGCCTAGCATTGCAAGGTCCTGGGTTCCATCCTCAGCAACACCCACGCACACAAACCACTGGCAGGATGCGGTGGGACACATCTGTAATTCCAACTACTAGGGAGGCTGATGCAGGGGATCACAAGTTTGAGGCCAGCCTGGGCAACTTAGCAAGAACTTTTCTCATAAAAATAAAAAGAGCTGGAGATGTGATTCAGCGGTAGAACACCCCGGGTTCAATCCCTAGTACAAAACAACCTGTTGTCTCAGACAAGATACCTAAGTTGACATTAGAGGGGAGGCAGTCTTAAAAGCAGCTATCCTCTTCCAGCCCCATCTGCCCTGCTCTTCTACACCCCTCCTTGGCCTCCAAACAATGTGTAATTCAAAAAATCTTTCACTGGGCGTGGTGGCGCATGCCTGTAATCCAAGTGAAAGGAGGATCAGGAGTTCAAAAGGATCTTGAGTTCAAAGCCAGCCTCAGCAACTTAGCGAGGCCCTAAGCAACTCAGTGAGACCCTGTCTCTAAATAAAATACAAAATAGGGCTGGGGATGTGGCTCAGTGGCCGAGTGTCCCTGAGTTCAATCCCTGGTTCCAAAAAAAAAAAATCTTTCTATAGATAGTTCAAGAATACTGATCACTTCTGTCTTCTGCCACAACCAGTTTCAGGGATGTGAGCAAAGAGTAGAACAGGTTAGGGAGAGACCGGAGGGGCTGAAGAATACGTGCTATGTGCACAACACACACACACACTGCTTGAGTTCTTAAGGGGAAGCACTACCAGAAGAGCCCTAAAATAGTACAAGACCCCAGGACCAGCTGCCCCCATATCCAGACTCCCACACTTCCAATCATTTTCCACTGGTGGAAAAGGTGGTGTGGCCTACCACTGAGCAAGCCAAGGCCCACTCATTGGCCCTTACCAAGGATCTTGCTGATGCTGGAGTTGTGCATGTCTGGGAAGGCTTGGAGGATCTTCCTCCTCTCATCCTTGGCCCACACCATGAAGGCATTCATGGGTCTCTTGATGTGACTGCTATTCCGGGACTCAGGGAAGTGGCGAGAGCCTGGGGAATAAGGGTACAGTCAGCCAGGCAGCCCATCTGGGGCTGACAGTGATGTCTCCCATGTGACCACCAGGAGGCACTGAGGAGGCTCCCAGCAAGGCAGGAGCATAGATACATCTCAGAGGTCTGAGATGAAGGACCCATCCAGGAGGAAACCAGAGCTAATACAAGTGATAAGATGCAGAGAGCAGACCCAGACATAGAGCCAACAGAGACACCAGGGGACAAAAGAGGCACACTTACCTGGAAGGATCCAACAAGGCACAGCAAGGGAGAGAAGGGATGAGAGACAGATACAAGTCTAGTGGGATGCAGCTGGGCCCTCCTGCCCGCCTGCCCAAGCCAGAGCCCTCACCGTCCACATCGCAGCTCAGCATGGCTTCTTCCAGCGGGTGCACGCAGTTCTCCTCCAGCCGCTCCTTGGCTGGAGAGGAGTCCAGGCTGAGGAGGTCCTGGGGTTGACAGGGGCAACTTGCACCTCAGTCCCGGTGGTATGGTGCCTCTCCTCCCCATGCCGGTCCTTTTGGTGGCCTCATATTTTGCATCTGCTCCCCAGGACCCTGTACGCTCCTGCTCTCAGGGCCAGGGGAGTGGGGCCCATACCTTGAGAAAGGGGGTGCTGGGGGAGCTTTCCAAGGCCCCGCTGTGGCTGTGCAGCAGCTGCCGAGCATCCTGGATGGCTTTGGTGACAGCATCCCCTTCACCAAGGAAGCCTGAGGAGAGGGAGGAGGAAGAGGGCAAGCTGAGGGAGTCATCCAGTTGGAGCCCAGATTCCTGGGAGCAGCCTAGGTTACTGATCCCCCTGGCCCTCCATGGGGTCGCTACATGCCCAGCCACCTGCAGCTGCTGTGCGGTGTCAGAGACTGGAAATGAGAATGGCACCCCGAATGATGTAACTCAGCGGCCTGAGTCCAACACTGGAGTGCCCAGACAGATGGGATGGGGGACCCGGAGAGGAAGGGGGTTTAAAAAATTGGCATCAGAGAGGAAAGGGACATGCCCAAGGTCACATCCTGCCCTTCAGCTCTCCCCTAAGAGGGTGGATGGAAAAGGTGGGGAGGCAGAGAGCTCACCCAGAGGCAGACTGGGGGGGCTGGACTGCAGGTCCCGCGGCGGGGCCCCGCGGCTGGGGGGGCGGGGCCCGCAGTTGCTCAGCTTCAGGCTGGGAGAGCTGGAGGCGCTGGGCAGGTCAGGAGCCTTGGGCTTGGCTGTGAGGTTCAAGGGCTGGGAGGGCTCCTGGGGAGATCCAGAAGGTCAGAAGGTGACCCACCAGGGACGGAAGACACGGGGAAAGTGAGACAAGGTGGACAAGGAGAGAGAAGAGACAGCAGTGCAGGCGACCCCGAGCAAAGGCAGGCAGGGGCGGTACCTGCAGGGGGTGGTGGGCGGCCATGGCCCCAGGCCTCTTCACCACCGGGGCAGGGGGGCTGTGCAGCAGCTGCAGCGGGTACTCCACTGTGGAAAAGGCGGCAGGGAGAAAGGCCCTGGGTGAGCACAGAACAGCGGACACCTGCTTGACGAGGCCCCCACCGCAGGCAGGCAAGGCTCGGAGCCGGCCCAGCTCCAAAGCCCTGCTGGGGACCTCCTATCCCGTCCTGCCCCACTGCCCGGGCACACTGACTGGCATCTTCACCCTGGGCCTGACTTCCCAACCCACTCTCAAGAGTTTCCAATGGCCAGTGTAGTGACCCATGCCTGTAATCCCAGCTGCTCAGGAGGCTGAGGCAGGAGGATCGCGAGTACAAAGTCAGCCTCAGCAACTGAGTGAGGCCCTAAGCAACTCAGGGAGACCCTGTCTCTAAATATAAACAGTTGGGGGAGTGGCTCAGTGGTTAAGCACCCTGGGTTCAATCCCCAATACCAAAAAAAAAAAAAAAAAAGATTTTGCAACTATGCAACGAGCATGCACCACCTGTTCGTTCAACTGACAGGTACACTTGGTACCTACTGTGTGCAGGGTGAGAAACAGCTACCTGCTGGAAGGCATGACTCAAGGGCATTCTCTCTGTAACACAGTGTGCTTTAATAGGTGCTCAGTATGTCGTCATTCCACTTTACAGATAAACTTGCCGGGTGTGGTGGCACATGTCTATAATCCCAGCAACTTGGGAGGCTGAGGCAAGAGGATCCCAAGTTCAAGGTCAGCCTCAGCAACTTAGTGAGACCCTGGGGACTTAGCCCAGTGATAAAGCACCTCTGAGTTCAAGCCCCAACATCAAAAGAAAAAAAAAAAAAAAAAAGAAAGAAAGAAAGAAAAGAAGAGAAGAGAAGAGAAGAGAAGAGAAGAGAAGAGAAGAGAAGAGAAAAGAAAAGAAAAGAAAAAGAAACTGCGGTCTTAGAAGTTCCATGGGTTGCCCATGGAGTTATTAAGCAGCAGCATCAGGATTTGAACCCAGGTCTTCTACACTCCACAGCCCACCCTTCCCCTCTCCACAGTGCTCTCTTCTACCTGCCCACCCTCCCTCCCTCTCCATCAGCCAGGCCTGGTGTCAAGGAGGTGGAGAGATAAGCCTTGTATACAAATCACTAACCACAGGGCAGGTGGAGAGAGATAAGGCCCCCAGGTGGCATTTCAGGGGGCTTTGTTCCAGCTAGTGTGACTGCAGCAGCTGGATGTGAGCTAGGATCTGCAGGATGGGCCGGGCTCAGACAGGTAGAGATAGGGTGCTGGGACACGTGGCGAGTGAAACCAGGCGTGAGGCCAGGCCAGGTCCAGGCCTGTGTGCCCAGCTTGGGAATTTGAACTCCGCGCTGCGGACCTGAGACTCGTGGAACAGGGAGCGGGAAGCAGCGGGCTGGCCTCACAGCTGCTCAACCTCTTGAAGCAGCTCAGAGCAGCATGTCTGCTCTGTCCCCGTAGCTCACAACCCTGTCTCTGGTCAGTGCCCCTCCATGCCCTGCCACCCACAGCCAGCACCCAAACACTCACTCCTCAAATGCAAGTCTACCCCACCTCCCGCAAAATACACCGCAGGCCCCAAGCTCCACCTGAATGCCCACGCCAGGTATGCGCCAAGCCCCCATTGTGCACTCCCCTCGGCGCCAGCACCCCTTATACAGCTTCTGTCCCTGAACCCTCAACCTTTGTCTGGCCATTAGCCTCCCCAGCTCCAAACCTCACCCTCGCCCTCACCCTCTACCCGGTCACCCAAATACCACCTCCTCGGCAAACCTCCCCAGGCCCCTGATGATGGGTATCCTTCTGTCTCTCTCCCTAGACTGTGAATTCCCTGAGTTCAAAGTTCATATGTCATCACCAGCAACAGTACAGTGCTGGATACATGGTCACTGTGTTGAATTTCAGTGCCAGAAGAGAAAACAGGGGTGACAAGGTAAAGACAGGGACCAACCAGGGTGCGAAGGCAGGAATGGGCCTCTAGAACCAAGGGTAGGGTAGGTAGAAGAGAGCACTGACGTTAACGCCCTGAACCTTGGTTAAGATACAAGATATTGCCGGGTGTGGTGGTACATGCCTGTAATCCAGTGGTTGGGGAGGCTGAGGCAGGAGGATCGAGAGTTCAAAGCCAGCCTCAACTTTGTGAGGCCCTAAGCAACTTGGCAAGATCATGTCTCTAAATAAAATACAAAAAAGGGCTGGGGATGTGGCTCAGTGGTTAAGCAACCCTGGGTTCAATCCATAGTATCAAAAAAAAAAAATCAAGATATTAATATTCAGGCACAATAAATGTACCAGAGCTGGGGAGGCAGAACTGGAGAGCGCCATCACCTCATAACTGGAAAGCGTTGACCGCTTTCAATGTACTATTTCTTTTTGTTCTCCCAACAATGTTCAGAAAGGAGGGATTTATTCTTCCACAGGACAGATCCAAAACTGAGACCCAGAAAGGCCACACAGCAAATTAATGGAAGTCAGTGCTCCTTCCAAGGCTCCTTCTCTGACCTTAGGACAAGCCGGTCACAGTGGCAGACCCTCCCTCCCACACTCACCTGGTTTGCAGGGGATGGGCTGAATGGGCAAAGCCAGCTGGGAGTCAGGGGTGACAGGCAGAGGCTGGTGGCTTGGGGGGAAGGCTGGGATCATGACATAAGGCATGTTGACCTGCTGAAGGCAAAGAAACCCTGTGTGAGTCCCTGAGGCCCAAAGAGCTACTCAGCTGGGGTCAGCCCAGGACACAGGGGATGGACCCATGCAAGAGAGGCACAGGGCAGAGGATGGGGACAGTCTTTAAAAGAACCCAGCTGACACCATGGCCCTATCTCCCTGCTCTTGAGTCTCAGTTGGGGAGGAGGAGGACATCCTGGGTGCCCCATCCTTAAATCAGGAAACACAGAAGGGAGGAGGCTGGAGGAGAAATAAGGGTCGCCTGGTCAGGGTCCGGGACCAGGCCTGATTCTGCTCTGGGCAACTTTTGCTTGTTCTGCATCCCTCGTCCCCAGCACCTGCCTGGGCAGGTGTCAGCCCTGTTTCTAGACTCTTGAAGTCCCAGCCCCTCATCCTTACCTGGATCTGCTGCTGGAGGAGGTTGATCTTATGCTGCTGTTGAATCAACTGCTGCTGCTGCTTGGCGATCTGTGACGGGAAGAGTAGGCAAGGGGTCACGGACACTAGCTCTGAGCCCCCGACCCCAAGCCTGCCCAGTGCTAACCCTGCCTCAAGCACAGTCGGAGAGGGAACAGAACAGCCAGCCCTTCCCTTAGAGGACCAGGGATAGAGACCGAGCAGAAGCACAGCCATCTTCCTGCAGAGACCTTCCTTCAGCACTGGGGGCTTATAGAGTCACCCCAGGTAGGGATCCAACAGGCTGCCCCAGGGCCTCCCTGGGCTGCCCCAGCCTCAGCTTGTACCTGCTCCTGCTGCTGCCGGGCCAGCTCCATTTGCTGTTGCTGCTTCTCGAAGAGCATGGCGGCCATGTTCTTCTGCTCTGAGTGGGCTGTCAGGAGCTGGTCCCGCAGGGTGGACAGCTGGTGGATCATGACCAGAAGCTGTAGCTCCTTCTCTGCCAGGCTTTCTTGGGTCCCTGCTCCACAGTGAAACAACCACCATGCAGAGTTTTTTGTTATTCATCTGTCCACCCCTCCATCTGACGTTTACTGAGCAATTACCAGCTCTCGGGGTACTATCAGTCAAGTTACCAACTTCTAAGCACCTTGGAGCAGTTTTAAATCTATAAATGGGCACCATAATTGTGAGGCTGAATGAGCTAATGTATGGAAACCTCTTGGTCTAGGATTTGGTACGAGGTCCTCAACCTGTCAACGTTAGCTTGCTTCCCGGCCCTGCAAGTTAGCGAATGCTGGGCATGGCAGTTTGTTGCTAAGTGCCAAGCTGCGACAAGAATCTCTTCGGGTACCACTGAAAAATACAGATGCCCAGGCCCCCGCCTGTTAGGGTTCTCTTTCAGTAGGTGCAGGGGTATGGAGCCTGGACATCTGCATTGGTTCAGGTTCCTTCTGTAGGTGTGATCAGCCACACTGGAAAATGATCACTCAAAGGGACTCGGACAGCTGGCCTTTAATAGCACTTCTTCCCTCAGGGAGGGAGGTCAGCAGGGAAAGGGAGAGGTCTGCTCACTATGGAGCTAGACACAGAAAGCGGAGTGACGGGGCCGAAAGTCACAAGTGTCTCTGAAAAAAGCCTAAACCCACACCTGTTCCAACCAGGCCTCCCCTACATGGGGACCCCCAGGGGAGGGATGTTGATGACCCTGGGGAACAGGCAGGAGCCACAAGGCATGGGACTATGAGGGTACCAAGAACCCCAAGAAGTGCTCTACACACCACGGCCAGGCCACTAGAGAAGAAAGGGCTCAACAGCCTGTCCCGCACACCCCCACAGGCCCTCACCTTTGACATCTTTGGCTTCCACGGAGCTCCTTCCCAGAAACCTCTCCTTCCAGTCGCTGGACAGCAGCTTCTCGATGGCGGGCACCACTGGAAGACACCCTGGGATGAGCGGCCCCTTCCCAACACCTGGCACCTGGAGCCCACCTCTACCTGGGGCAGGCATCTCACCTTCTTGTAAATTGCGGTTGAAGTCCAGCTTCTCCTGGCTTCCAGAAGCAGCCTCAGAGGCTCCTGGTCTCTTGGGCTCTGGGGACCCATCACGCTCTGGAGAGCTACACTCCTGCAAGACACACTGACTTGTCACTGCTGCCCCCAAGAGAAGAGGGGTCAAAGTATGGGGACAGCTGGGCATCCCACCGTGCCTAGCAAGAGGGGGACCCAGGTCCCACCTCAGCCCTGCAGCTCCACCCAGTGGGAGGGCCCTTTGTCCGCCACCCCACCCCTACCACCCTTCACCTGAGAGAGACAAGAACTGGGGCTTTGGTCCAGGCTTGGTGACTCACAAGTGATCCCACCAAGTCCTGAACTTCTCTGAACCTGACTTCCCTCTTCTGAAAGCAGAAATACTAATACCTCCCCTGGCAGAGCACGGTCCTGGGATGGAGGGTGTTAAAGCATGTGAGTGGGGGTTGCCCCACAGTCAGGGGTCCCATGCCAGCTATTAATTACCGCTCCCCTGTGCGCAGGGCTGCTCCTGCCAGGGGGGTAACTCACAGCCCCACCCCAGCCGTCCTGAAGGAACACTTCCCCGCTCCCACTGAGCTCCTCCCATCCTGTAGGGCCTAGGAAGTCTTCTCGGGTCACCACCCCCAAATTAAATACACTCTTCTGGGCTGGATTCCTCCTTAGAGGCCCAAATCTTGTGTTTTCACTCATTTGTTCAGCTTTTAATAACATAGAAATCTTTTTTGTGGGGGGGGGGGTAACCAGGGATTGAACCCAGGGGCACTTAACCACTGTCATAAAAGTCTTAAGAAGTGCAAGAATCCTTACTGATGGTGTCATTTTAAGGATGAGGAATGTGGCATTTTAACCATGATTTAGCTCTTACTTGGGTAATAAGATCAATTATCTGAAACCATATGAAAAAGACACTAGACACTTTCTTTTTTTTGGTGGTGGTGGTGGTGCTGGGGATTGAACCCAGGGCCTCATACTTGACAGGCAAGCACTTTAGGAACTGAGCTATATCCCCAGCCCGGTGCTAGACACTTCTGAGCCCAACTTTCAGTGTGCATATCCCATCTCTGCAGCCAGTTCTCAGGAGCAGAACTGGGTCGCCCCTGAGTGAGCAGTCACCATGGGACAGGAAGTATTGGAGAGTCTGTGTCCTCCTTGCCGATGAGCTGGCTTCCAGTCTCAGACTGAACTTGGCACCCCTCCCTGCCCACCAGGATGCCCACTTCTGCCGCTATGCTGCCCAGCCAGGGGATCTGTCCCTGCTTGCCCAGCCTCACAGAGAGGTGCAGCTGGCAAGTGAGGCTACGGGGCTAAGGTGGGAACACTGACCCTGGAGCCCTGAGGGAAACTGCTGGGCACCTGAGCTGGAGCATGGGGATCGGTGGCATCCTGGGGGGCTCGGGCTGGGTCTGCAGGCTGGGGTTCAGCTGCAGTGGCCGAGCTCTGGGGGGCCTCGTGGCAAGGCTCCTTCTTTTCCTCTGACTTGATGGTGCAGTTCACCATGGTGCCAGCGCCATCCAGGGCCAGCTGGGCAGAGATGGGGCTCCTCATGGACATCCTGTGGGAGGAGGGAGAGTGAGCTGAGGTGAGTCCCATGGTACCAGGCAAGGGCTCTACCACTGAGCTATGCCCTCAGCCCTTTTTATTTTTATTTCTTATATTGAGACAGGGTCTCAATAAGTTGGAGGCTGGCCTCAAACTTGCTCTCCTCCTGCTTCAGCCCGAGTCGCTGGCATTACAGGTGTGTGCCACCATGCCCACCTCCCATGGTACAGATGTGAACTCACCCTTGGAGCCCCATAGGTAGTGACTCTACTCTTTGTTCACCCAGCCTAGCGCCACCACCCTGGAACCTCTCAAACAGGCAGACATACAAAATAGAAAAGTTAGTGAAGTTTTTCTGCCCCTCTTGACAATTTTTTTTTTGGGGGGGGGGCAGGGGATACCATGTATTGAACCCAAGGGCACTGGACCCCTGAGCCACATCCCCAGCCCTATTTTGTATTTTATTTAGAGACAGGGTCTCACTGAGTTGCTTAGTGCCTCACTTTTGCTAAGGCTGGCTTTGAACTCATGATCCTTCTGCCTCGGCCTCCCGAGCTGCTGGGATTACAGGTGTACATGACAGTACTTGGCTCTCTTCTTGTTTTGCTTTTTATATAGAAAATTCTAGAGAATTCAGCACTCCTGCCTGTTGCAATACATTGCTAGTCAGCCAATGTGCTTAAATAAGGAGGCTAGAGGTTGTGAACTAGCTGCTTCCCAGCCCAGAAGAACTGAAGTGTGTGTGTGTGTGTGTGTGTGTGTGTCACACACATTCCTACATATCTGGTTAAGTTTGGTTACCAAAACTTAAAAATCAAGAGCTAGCACATAAAAATCTGGATTCAAACTTTCAGTTCAGATAGTTGCTGACTTGAATTCAGCAGCAGGCTGTCCTCATGCACAGGTCTTAGCCACCCCTGCTTCCTCCTTATTACCCCAAAGGAAACCATTGACTACCCTACTCTCTTTTGCAGGGCTGGGAACCTGACTCTGGCCCTCCTGGCATGCTAGGCTAGCACTGAGCCACACCCCAGCCCTTTGTAGAAAAATGAATTCATGCATCTATCAAAAATGGGAAAATAAGCCAGGTACATGCCTGTAATCTCAGTGGCTCAGGAGGCTGAGGCAGGAGGATCACGTGTTCAAAGCCAGCCTCAGCAATTTAGCGAGGCCCTAAGCAACTCAGTGAGACCCTGTCTCTAACTAAAATACAAAATAGGGCTGGGGATGTGGCTCAGAGGTCGAGTGCTCCTGAGTTTAATCCCAAGTACACAACCCCCACCCAAAAAAGTGGGAAAATAAAATACAGGCCAAGAGATGAATGACTTTAAGAACACTATTTTCTGATATGTTGCTTGTCTCTGGCTTACAGGTGGCCCCAGGGGACAGCTGAATTTGCAATCCCTGGTTTAAGCAGCTAATACACCTGGTACACTGGCTCACTGTTCTGCTGAGCCCTCTTGTGCCTCCCAGCATGCCACACCACTGCTGGGAACACCTTGAGGAGCCGGGCAATTGCAGGATCTGGTGAAGGGGTCATGCCAGGCTTGTGGCCAGAGTAGCAGGCACCCATCCCCCCAAGTCACGGTGGCAAGCGCCCAAGGATGCACTCTGGGCTCCAGCGAGCACAGAAAGCAGCTTCCCACTAGGTTTAGGTCCTGCCTCTGCTACTGGGCCGGCTATGTGACCCTGGGCAAGTTGCTCAGTCTTTGCACTGCAATTCCCTGTCATTCACAAATCAGTATCTTTGGGGACAGGTGGGTTTTTAAAAATTAATTAATTAATTAATTAAATTGAACCCAGGGGTGCTTTACCACTGAGCTACATCCCCAGCCCTTTTTATTTTTTTAATTTTAAGGCAGGGTCTTGCTAAGTTGCTGAGGCTGGTCTTGAACTTGGGATCCTTCTGGATTAAAGGGCCAGCAGCTGGGCCAGGTGATTTTGATAAGCATTGTTAAATAAGGTCCTGCAGGCCCTGCCTTCACGAATGGGTTAGTATCTTTAATGTCATGATCCAGGGAGTGGGAGTGAACGGGGAGATCAGGTTTGCTGTAAACCAAGTTTGGCCCCTTTTGCTCCCTTGTGCCCTCTGGCCCTCGCCAGCTGGGCATTGTGGCGCACACCTGTAATCCCAGCAGCTTGGGAGGCTGAGGCAGGAGGACTGCAAGTTCAAAGTCAGCTTCAGCAAGTTAACAAGGTCCTAAGCAACTTAGGGAGACCCCTTCTCTAAAAAAAAATATAAAAAGAGCTGGGGATGTGACTTAGGGGTTAAGTGCTCCTAGGTTCAATCCCTGGTACCAAAAAAAGATAAGAAGGCCCCACCAGATTCCAGACCCTTAGATTTCCCAGCCTCTAGAACTGTGAAAAATAAATATCTGTTCACTCTAAATTACAGTGTGTGGTATTGTTAAAGCAGCACACAATATACTAATACACATGTGGATTAGAATTTTAGGGGAGGGGTAAGGAAAAATCAGATACAGTAAAACATCTCTTCAACTGCAGGTGCAGTGTGGTACTGAAGGAGCCCTTTACCCTCAGGGGATATGTTCCAAGACCCCCTATGGATGCCTGAGGCTGTGGGCAACCCTACCTATACTGAAGCTTCCTATACATATATAAACAAATTTAATGCCTTTTTCATCCTGATTAAGCATTTATCATCACACACTACAGCTGTCACTTGTATAGTCTGAGTTGCAACAGCAAAACTAGCATGAACTTCTTTTTCGTTCTTCATAATTTCATAGATCTAAGATGTGTTCTTACTGTACATCTTAGCAATTTTACTTTTTCCTATCTTTCGCTAATGGAAATTTTAATCTTTTCAATGAAAGTAACCACTTCATGACTTCTCTTTGGCATATCCTAATTCCAGAACCATTGCCCTTGCACTTTGGGGCCATTTTGTTCAAGTAAATAAGTGTGGCTGTGATGCCACAATAGTCACTCTGAAAACCAACATGGCTACTGAGTGACTAATGTGCAGGTAGGATATACAGTGTGGATACTCTGAACAAAGGGATAATTCACATCCTGGAGAGTTTGAGATTTCATCCTGCTACTCAGATCAGTGCCCAACTTAAAACCTATGAATAGTTTATTTCTGGAATTTTCCATCTAATACATCTGGATCATGATTGACCATGGGTAACTGAAACCACAGAAAGTAAAACTGGAGGGGAGGGGGTACTGAATTTGTACAGTGCCTCAATTCTGCACAGATGCCTCTGTATAGATTCTAGGATGTTTCTTGTCATGTATACTGACTCATGCAATGTGACCATGCCAGGGGCAACAGGGTACATGGACTTTATTTTTTATTTTTTGAATCAGGGATTGAACTCAGGGGCACTCCACCACTGAGCCACATCCCCAGCCCTATTTTGTATTTTATTTAGAGACAGGGTCTCACTGAGTTGCTTAGTGCCTTGTCCTTGCTGAGGCTGGCTTTGAACGCATGATCCTCCTGCCTCAGCCTCCCAAGCCGCTGGGATTACAGGCGTGCACCACCGCGCCTGGCTTGTACGGTATTTTAAATGAAATAATTAAAAGGGCATTAGAGTCGACTAAGATTATATATCTTACATGTATTTGATTTGATTCCACCCTATGGATCAGACCAGAGCAGGCTCCCAGCTCCCCCACTTTCAAAGTGCAGGGTGCCCTGGGCTGGTGCTGGGCCAGCACGGGAACTGCAGGGTGGGAAGAGAGGGGCCTACCTATAAATGTGGGTCCTGGCTCACCTCAATCAAGAGAAAAGAAGGGACCCCAGCCCCAGGTCCCCTCCCACCACCAGGGACCTGGAGAGGCCCCAGGAAGCAGGCAGCGGCCCATCCGGCGGGCGGGCGGGGTATTATCCCGGAGCTGAGGGCAGCAATTACATAACAAACAAACCCCGGGCTCAAGCTGTGAATTAATCAAACCGCTGAAAATAAAACCTTCCTCTCAGGAACTTCAGACAAAAGAAATGAAAACAACCAGGCTGGCTGGAAAATAAAAGGCAGCGGCGCTGAAAGGGGGACAAAAGGAAGCCAGACAATGGGGTGTTGGACAAAAGCAATAAAGCCAAAGGAAGTGTGACAGGCGCACAATGCAGGCCTGCGGGCTTCTGATCCCCGCCGGCTCCGCGCCACCTCATCCCACACCCACCGCGACCGGGCGGGCCACCGGGTCGGCTCCTCCGTGCAGACTTGGGTGCTAAGGCTTTTCTCCTTCTTCCTGCCCCAACTTCCTGGCCTTCCGACTCCTACCTCCAGGCCTTTCTTCCCATGCAGCCCAGAGACCCCAGAAGCAGCCACAGCAGTCGCCGCCGCCAGAGCACTCGGTCAGCTGAGCTGTGACTGCCTGCTCGTCCCGCAGCCGAGGGAGGCAGAGGAGGCGATCAGCTGTCCTGAGAACTCCAGGACCGCACTGCCCAAGACAGACGCCGCTGGCCACATGGGGCTACAGAGCACCTGTCGTGGGCAGTCCCAGGGGAAATGTGCTGGGTGGCGACACACCCCAGGTCCTGCAGGTGGACACACAGGACAGAATGCAAACCTGCTTGCCATGGCTAGTTATCAATCACAAATGGAAATTATGTTTTGGTGGGTTGGGCCAGACAAAATACACTCTTAAGATTCACTTCACCTCTTTCTTTAGTTTGTTCATTCATTCATTCATTCTGGCGCTGGGGTGGAATCCAGGGCCTCCACAGGCCAGGCGAACTACGCCCCCGACCTCTTTTTACACTGTGTTTTTGTTTTTGTTTCTTTTTGGTCCTGGGGATTGAACACGGGCACATACTTAACCACTGAGCCACAACCCTTGCTCTTTTTTATATTTTGAGACAGGGTCTCGCTAATTTGCTTAGGGCCTTGCTAAACTGCTGAAACGGGCTTTGAACTTGCAATCCTCCTGCTTCAGCCTCTGGAGCTGCAGGAATAACAGGCATGGGCCAAGGCTCAGCAGACCTCTTTTTACACTTTTTAAATGCAAATACTAGAAATTATTCAGTTATGCAAGGGGGTCCCATTATATTTCTATGGGACAGCCGCTCTAGGACATATCCCAGCTTTGAGCTTCAGTGGCCTTTTTTACCCACGCTTCACTCCCAACACACATACAACCCACCTTGCCCAGCCACCTGCAGCCCACACTGTGGATTATCTATATAACAGGGAGCTGCCTCCCGGGTTCCCAGTGCCTTGGCCTGGCCTCAAGCACTGCCTTGGGAACAAAGTGATTGGCTCCTGGAGACCACCCAAGCTGGTTTGGAGGTGTCAATCTGTCCACCAGGGCTTGGTGACTACCAGGTGACCCTGCCATGCTCACAGGCACTGGGCTCAACGGGAGCAGAGGCACAGCCCAGGTCTGGCAGGCCCTCCTGGGGAGCACCTCCCTGGGTCTCACCTCTAGGGGACATGTATGTTGGGAGTCACATAGTTGAGAGTAAAGCCTCTGGGTCAGATACTGAGGCCTGGATACATTTGAATTTCGATACTGACCATTACTTGCCTGGGCATGTAACTTACCCTCAACAGGCTGAGGCCTGTTTCCTCCTTGGTAAAATGGGAATGTGAGAACCCAATATGAAGAGGTGAGCTTTGGGTTGACAACCCAGATCCTGTCAAATGAAACTGTTTTTCATTCTCCTGGCCCTTTGAACTTGGCCTTCAAAGAACCAATCACAGATGGCAATGGTACCTTCACATACTTGATTTATTTTGGATTCACCCAGTAGCTGAAGAACCAATCCCACACAGAGCACCGTGGAAATAAACCTGTGTCTGCCCATCGTTGAAGCCCCAGAGCCTGGCGCAGTGCCTGGAGCATAGTAGGTGTTCAATAAATATACTACAGTGATAAGCAAGTAGCATACAATACAGCAGCACAGAATAGGGAAGAGCTGGCTGGCTAATAGGTGACGGGCACTGTTATTACCATTATTAGGTAGATGATGCTCTCGCCCACACCCAGTTATCCTCTGCCACCTCTTCCTTGGATCTATCTAAGCCCTTCCTATGACTGACCTAAATCCCTGCCAGCAGCAAAGCAAGTCCATTTCCTTTTGTTTTCACCTTGGGTCACATAAGAAACATTTTCCATACTTTTTGGATTTAAAGACCCTGTGGGAGTCCTCCCTTAAATCTCTTCTTTCCCAGGGATTTTTTTTTTTAAACCCTCAATTCCCTTTACCCCGTCCTTACAAAGCATGCTCTGTGCTTCAATTATCCACGTGGTTTCTCAGAGGAGGTTTTAAGGTCACTGACCACAACCTCCCCTCTCCCCAAATGCCCAGAAAGGCCTCTCAGCCCACAGGAGGCATAAGTTATTGAGCTGTCCCACCAGCGCCCACCCTAATCTGATGCCCCAAGCCCTGGTCAGAGGCGTGAGCCCACAGGACACCCCTGCAGCTCCCTGATCCCATGGACGTGTTCCTGCCTGCCTGTCTCCCCTCTCTTGTCCAACATTACACATATTTCATAAACAAGGAAACTGAGGTCTAGAGATGTCAAGTTCATGTGGCTTGATGGGGCAGTGCTGCTTTGGGACTATGTATCAGAAGACCTCCCACCAGCTGGGACGTGGGACATCCCTGCTCTGCCCTCCCTCTCTTCTTGGAAACCCATCTCAGTCCTTCTTCTGTCCTCCTTTCTCCTCAGCCATCTCTTACCTGAGCATCCCTAAGAGGAGAGGGCTCTGACCATCTTCATCCTTGATGCTCAAAGCCTTGAGTCTCTGAGCCGGTACCTGCCTGGGACCCCCAAACCCAGTACCTGGGTCAAGTAGAGAGGTACTGCCAAGGAGGGCCCCAGCTCAGAGTGCAGCCTCTATGTGACAGAGCAGAGGCCAGGTGCCAATCTCCACCCCCAACCAACTCTCTGGGCCCCTCCAACGCCCCGCCCCCCACACAGGTGCACACACTGAGCCCCCTTCCACCCCAAACAAGTCATCAGCCACTTCCTCCTCTAATCAGCGACAGAACCTCCTGGATTGGAATCAAAGGAGTCTTCACTCTCAGCCCTTCCTCCCTCCATTACCGCACCCCTCCCCCCAAAACATCTAGATGCACAGATAAATTCCAGTCACCACAGCATGACCGTGACTCAGACCCAGGGTACAGGAAGACAAACTGAACAGACAGGCAGACCCTCTAAGGAGAGCCACCCTGGGCTCACAGCAAACCCCCTCTGTGGGCTCCCATGCCCAGCCAGCCCGGGCTGCACGGTGCCAAGGGGCATGGGCAGGGAAGGAAGGGAAGGAGATCCGCAGATCCGCACAGCAGGGGCGGGGCAGGGCCCAGGTCCCAGGGGAATGTCACTTCCTCCCAAAGCCCCAGAGAGTTGAGAGCCTCAGGCTGCCCTAAACAATAGTCCGAGGCGTGGGTGCCCAGAGCAGTGCCCTAGTGCCACATCCTGCCATTCTTCTCACAGGCCGCACCCTGCCACCCTTCCTGGCTACGCCCGATCCTATCTCTATGTTTACTCAGAACTAGGAGCTGGGCTGGCTGCAGGCTCGGGACAAAGCTTTCCTGAGAGTCCCCTCTCCCTTTCCAGTCTCTGTGGGCCTGCGGGGTATCCGACCCAGGTCTGGCCTGGTCTACCCAGCTCCGGGGCCACTGGCAACATTCCCAGGCCCTACGTGGTGTTCACCTGGGCAAACGAGGTGTCCTCCCCACCAGCTCCCGACTGATCTTCCACAGGGGCTGGCACTTGCCTGACCTGGGTCTGAGGGTTCGAGGGTGTGAAAGAAAGAAGCCTGGGAGAGGCTGCACCTGTGAGGTTTCCACCTGCCTCCCACCTGGTCTTCCAGCATCTGCAGCCCTTGGGGCATTGGCAGTCCTTGGGTCCTGCCCCAACCCAGGGGGAGAGTCAAGAAGGACAGAGAGGATAGCTGGAAAGTGTTGTTGATTCTCCAAACATAATATGTGCCTATGGAAGGCCTCAACAGCAGAGGCTCTTGGGCTCTCTCTGGAGGCTCCCTGCCATCAGGACCGGAGCTGTCTCTAGGCACTCCTGAACCCAAGCCTACCGAGGCAGCTGCAGCCCCATCCTTGTCTCCAGGGGCCAGGGCCAAGCCTGGGTCCTAGACAGGGGCAGTGCCCAGCCCAGGGCCAGCACCAAATTGTGCAGAAGAGCCTGATGGGCGTTATCAAAGACCCTGCGGAAACAGCCCTAAACATTCACCAAAGGATGAGAAGGCACAAAGACAGCAGGGCTCTCAACTCAGGCCTCACTGATGCCCAAACCCACATCTTTTCATCTATCAGCCAATGGGTGCCACTCTCTCTCTCTACCCCAGATAGTAGGTTCTGGCCCAGCAAAGAGAGCTGGGCTAGTTTTCGGGCCAGTGTTTGTCACCTACAGGACACCAGGTGTTTTTGACTTGAATCATGGCCGAGGAAAATTAATCAAAAGAAAATCAAGGCAGCTTTGGGAACTTGGGGGGCAGATTCCACCTCTCAAAACCTTAGCTTCACTGGGCGTGGTGGCCCACGCCTGTAATCCCTGCAGCTTGGGAGGCTGAGGCAGGAGGATCGTGAGTTCAAAGCCAGCCTCAGCAAGGGCAAGATGCTAAGGAACTCATTGAGACCCTGTCTCTAAATAAAATACAAAATAGGGCTGGGGATGTGGCTCAGTGGCCGAGTGCCCCTGAGTTTAATACCCAGTTCCAAAAAAAAAAACAAAAACAAAAAAACCCTTAGCTTCTTTTAGGTGTAAAACGGGGTTCCGGCCCCTGCTTTGTGATTAGAAGATAGGGTGCACAATTCGACAATCTGGTGCCGGGTGCAGTGGTGGTGCATGCCTGCAATCCCAGCCCCAGCTGGGATCACAAGCTCAAGGCCGGCCTCAGTCACTTAGCGAAACCCTATCTCACAATACAAAATAAAAAGGGCTGGGGACGTGGCTCAGTGGTTAAACCCCTGGGTTCAACACCCAGTACCAAAAGAAAACAAAGGTCTGGTGTAGAGTGCACAAGTTCAGGGAAGGGTCGCAGGGAAAGCAGGAGGGGATTTCTTGCCCTCCGGTTAGGTATGGAGATACATAGTATGTTTGATCTTCACCTTCTCCTGCTTACAGCTCCTAAAATCCTTGGAATCTCCAAAGTGATAAATGTCTTTTTGTATGCTAATGAGGTGACTGAGGCTGGCAACCCCGGGGTAGCTGTGGGGTGTGGGAAGGACCAAAACAGGATTAGAGGTTGGGACTTTCAGCCCCACCCCCCAGGGCTGGGGAGGAGAGGGGACTGAAGGTTAAATTGACCCCCTACTGGACATGATGCCTGGGTATAAGGGAGGCCTCCACGGAATCCCCAAAGGACAGGGTTGGAGTTTCTGGACAGCTGACCTCGGGGAGGGTTGTGGAGGGCACCGTGCCTGCAGAGATGGTGGAAGCTTCGCACACTTCCCACGGCCATCTCCCCATGTGTCTCTCTGTCAGTGTCCTCTGTCACATTCTTATAGTAAGTCAGCAAATGGAAGTAGAGTGTCTCTGGAGTTCTGTGAGCCTCTCTAGGATATTTATCAAGCCCAAGGAGGGGGTCGTGGGAAGCGGGGTTTACGGCGGGTCACTCAGAAGCATGGGGAAAACAACTGTCTTGTCGTGGCAGCAGAAGGGCATGCGGGACAGTGTGGTGGGGCCGAGTGCCATCTGAGGCTGCCTCTAGGTAGTGTCGGAGGGAACGGAACAGAGGACTCTCGGTGGTCAGGGTCCACTGCAGGCCTGAGGCTTGCTTGGTGACCTGGTGTGCGAGGCCTGCTGTGAGATGGCAGCGGGAGAAACTGAGCCCTGCCCGCCGCCCAGAGCACAGCGGGACGGCTGCCCCGCCCTCCTGCCACTTGCCCTGGCTCCTCTGGGGCGGGGTGGGGGTGTGGTCATCACAAGGCTGGCCCCGCTACAGGAAGTGGGTCTGTGTCACATGGACCTGTGCTTCCAGCCTGGCTCCACCACAGCTGTGTGACAGGGTCACATCTCTCTTCTCTAAAATGGAACGAACAGGCCCTGTTCCCAGGCTCCGTGGTAGAGCACTTGCCTAGTATATGCGGAGCCCTAGGATCCACAGGGCTGCAAAAAAGAAATAAATAAGTAAATTTAAATCATAAAATAAAACGGAATAAATATACCTACCTCATCGAATTACCAAGACTGAATGTGACTCTGTCTATGAAAAGCAAACACTGCCTGCTCCCTGGGCCGGCCCCACTCACACACGGCCGAGGAAGCGGAAGACCCCCACCTGCAGGGCCACTGGGCGCGTCCTTATCTTTGGCACTGTGTATTGCACACCCCTACTTAGGATGTGTTGTCCCAAATGTCCTTTGGTGTTCCCAACAACCTGGAATCTCCCCTGGCAAAGCTGGACACTGGGTTGGGCCCTCAGGCCTCCACAGTGCACAAGGGACACCAGTGTGCCCAGGAGACCCGGCACTCAGTGCCGTGGCTTAACCGGCTCAGCCACGGCGCCTTCCCTTCGCTTTCCCATCCGATGACCCAAAGCCCTGCAGAACTCATCAGCCCCCTGCGGGCTCCCTTATTTCCTCTGGAGCCCAGGAGATTAAGGGCTGTTCCATTTTGACCCCTGTGGTGTCTTGCCAATCCTAGGAGCAGAGCGGAAAGTGGGGACAGAGGGGTGACCACAGACTGGGAAAAGGACAAGCGAAAACAGTCCACAAGCAGCCACGTGTCCCCACCAAGTCTCATTTTTACTAGAT